>VZRH01001008.1:366721-413839 GCA_013397555.1 Urocynchramus pylzowi | reverse complement strand
CCCATTTGACTCTCCACGGTTGTTTTACATGATAAAAAAAAAAAAAAAAAAAAAATACAGCCTCACAAGGACATTCCTGTCAGTGCAAAAATCTTTCTGCTCCCTACTATCCTTGAGGCTGCCTGTTAGAGCAAATTTTACTGTATTTTTCAAATTATTTGGAAAATGTATCAGAAACCTGACCATGCAATGAGAGAATCTAATGCCAGAGATTACTCTAATGCTTGCATGGAGTTTGTACCCATCTATTGAGAGCCAGATATTTGGGAGATGGGGGGTAAAAAAGTCAATAAACCAAGCTCAGTATGCACATAGTTGGCACTCATGCAGGCTGCTAACACAATTTGAGCACTCATGGGATGATAAAATGCAAAGAAATTGAATCAGAGGAGAAAAGGCCCCCAAACCATTGCTGTGGTTTTTTATTTCTCTGGTCACAAGGGAGTGGAGTGCACACTGTGCTGTCCCTTCACAGCAGGGCTGCAGAACCTCTAACAGCCCATGGAGCTGTTTGGACACTTAATGGCTCTTACTTCAAGTGGTTCAGGGCTTTAGTGCTAAATGTGAAGGGTTCAAACCCCAGGCAGAGGGAGGAGATGTGCTTTGCTTCCTTAAAATTTACCCTGTCACTTACTGCTCACAACTTGCTATTATTAACTGATTTTGAAATAGGGCAGTGGAAAATCTATACTGTAGTGCAATCTTTTCTACAATAACCAGCCATAATTTCAAGCATTACCAGTGTCCTAAATGTTCCAGATGTGTATTTTGACTTTACTGAAAAAACTGTCAAAATAGCCCAAAAAATGACAGCTTTTCTCTGTGTTAGAAAATCTATTTTAAAAGTCTCTTTTAGTGCTATCAACTAAATGTTAAAATCCACATATATCTGCCCAATATCACCACTACAGTCCATTTTTTTTTAATAACTGGCCTGTTTCCTTTTTTTTTTTTTTTTTTTCCTCACCCTTTCTCTTTGCCATTGCCTCCTTATTTTGGTGTCTTTCATATTCTTGTCTGCTTCAAGCCCTCCCCCTGCTCTTACCCATAAAAAAACCCCAAGAAAAACAGCTTTCCTCCCTTATTTTTAGTCTCTTTGCACTATTCATTCCATTACTTCATTACATCCATTTTGGTACATCCTGAAAATAAAAACCATATTATGGAAGGAGTTTCCCCAGCCAGGCAGATAATGCTAACAGTAATTACTAGAAGGGTAGTTCATTTGTGGAACTAATGATGGCTCTCATTTAAAATGCTCCACAGATATCCAGGGATACTTAGGACACCCACAAACTAACCCCTGTAATTGTAACCCAATTAAACAAAGGTCTGTGGCTGTTTCAAACCTCTGCCCTATGAAAGTTGGAGAGACATTAAGCTGAGTATTTTTCATGATTTTATGCATCAGCTTGGAGTCTAAAGCACAAAGCCCTAGATTTTTTTTTTTTTTTTCCTCCTTCTCCAAAGCAGTACCTGAAATCTTAGTTGCAATCCGGGTGGTGATGGGTGGCCCAAAGCCCTTGACTGTGCTGGCTTTGATGGTGAATGAGTAGGTGGTGCCTGGGTACAATCCCACAAAAAGGTGATGGGTTTCATTCCGGAGCTTGAAGACTTTCCCTCTTTGGCTGGACAGGTCAGCACTGGGATCCAGAGACCCAACGGCCTTGTACGTGATCTGCAAATGAAGAACAAGGACAGGGAGGTGGAGAGGGGCCTTCTGCACCTGGCCTCCCTCTGCTCCCCTGGTTTGTCACCTCTCCAGGCTGAACTGCAAACACAAGGAATTATTTCAGGATTATCTCCGTATCTCCCACGAGCCGTTTTGTGTTTGGGTGCTGTCAAACCAACATGACAATTTTTCCAAGGCTTTACTTAGGGAAAAACTAATTTCCTCTCTTGGCTAAAGCCTCAGCATGTGCTGACTTACAACAAAAGATGTAAAGAGTTGCTTTATGTTCCCAAGCTCAGAACTTCTGTCCTCAAACCAGAGCACACAGCACGGCCGGCAGGATTTTCGTGTGAGACTCGCCCATGCAAGCCCTCACAGCTCATGGAAACCCTCAGTGCAAATATGGATACATTTCCTTTTGGCAAATCATCTCCTCAAAAGGCAGCTGAAAACAATGGAAGCCTTTTTCTGACAACAAAAGCTTTGGAAGCCTTTTCCTGTGCTACAGGGAGTATGCTGAAATGAAATAATATGTTTAAATGAAATAAAGATCACCATGTCTTTAGACAAAAGCTCTTCTCTCTGTGGAAACCAGTTTCTGCTGTCCCTTCCCTCATTCTGAGCCTCAGAGTGTAGATTTACACCTGGTGCAGTGTCTGGTTTACACCTGGTTGAAGCCAGGAGGGCTCCAGACCTGGAGGGATGTCCTGAGTACACCTGGAGCTGGTGCCAGCACACCTGGAGCTGCCTGGGCTCAGCATGCTCACCCATGGCAACCCTCCAGATGTACAGACACTTCAAGGGAAACTCATGACTTATTTACCAGCCAACTCCTTGCCTGAGTTCCAAATTCAATCCCAAGGCAACTCAATTTCAACAGAGCTGTCAATATAATGTACCATGCTCTGCTGCTCTCCTAACCTTTTTTGATATTATGGGATCCTCACTTATTTGTAATGAAACACTATGAATAAATCAATGTATGTTAATACATGAGGTCTTCAATTTTTTATTAAGGTCTCCACGAGAATCTAATTCCCAGCCTTTCTGAAAGAGCCTTGAAAATCTTTAAGTCACTTGCTTTATGATAGGAGGAAAATGTTGCATTTTGAGGAAAAATAAATATCCAGTGTTTAAGAAGGGAGGCTTTAATAATAACAGGATAAATAAGAGACCAAGACTGATGTTACTGACACCAGAGAAGGGTGAGAGCATGTGAATCCTGTTGTTTGGACAGAGAAGAACACTTTAGACAGAGCTGACATCCAAGATAAGTCAATGTAACAGAGAAAGGGCATGAATTACACCAGCAACAAGAAAACACAGAAGCAGAACTCTTAAAGGAATTATAATTAGACAGCTTGCAGGTGATTTCATTGAAAACCAGCTAATTTTTCCAGGAATTACAACCTGGGTTTAAATTTTTATTACATGCCAGACACCTGAGAAAGAGAGACCTCTGAGCATAACAGTTCTTAAAACAAAGAAAAAATTAAAATCAGGAGAAAAATCTCTACACCCACTGCTTTTCCCTCAGAGAGTCAAAAACCAGCATTGCATGGGACAGTATTTTGAGAGTTCTTATTGCATCAAGGCACTTCAAGGAAAGGGAATTTGAAAGAAGACCATTGGAATTAAATTGAGAAACAAATACTTAAATCAAGAGACATATGTCTCCTGTCCATGCCATAGCTAAAATACAGAAAGAAAAATACATTTAATTTAATGTTATGTAGGAATGAGCCAACGCAATCTTGCATGCCCTGTTGGCACATCAAGAACTGGAGAAATACAAATTCTATAAAACCACAAAGGGGAATCAGCAAAATAGGAATTGGAGGAAAAGAAAGGGGACTTCCTACACCTGGGGCACTGAACAGCACATTCACAGGGTGCCCAGGTCAGGCAGTGGCCTATGCAAAATCAGTAGTATTTATTTTCAAGCACATTATACTGAAGGTTATAAATACAAGTGAAAGATGCACTTGTCCTTGATCTCCATCCATACAAATAAATGTATTCTGCTACCTTCAGCAGTTCTAAAATCATTACAGAAACAGTTATTTTTCCTTATTAAAAAAAAAAAATCAAAAAAACCTATCCCCTTAAGGCAAAAAGAGCTACAAAAGCTTTCAAGAAGAAAAAAGAAAAAAACCAACTCACTGATTTAAAAACAAACAAACAAACAAACCATCTCAGTCTTTATTTTTCTGTTGACTGTAGCAGAGAATGAGTACAAGGGACCTTAAAACAACCTGGGTCAACTCCCAAGAAGCAGAGAAGGAGGAAAGAGCACTTCAGAGAATGTCCCCAATTTGATATTGTAGTGTGGGTCAATTTTCAGAGCAACTGCTCACTCAAATCAGACTTCAGGATTTCCCAAGGCTCTTTTCAGGATATATAAACTCCAGCAGAGAGATTTGTGGCAGAGCCAAATGTGAGTTTCCCTTTTCTGCAGCAGAGTCTCTTCCCAGTAGCTATGGACCTTGTTAAACCAGGTGGTGTGGGGACATTCAGAGCCAGCCTTGTCCCCAAAACTGAACATTTGACTTTAACACATTAACAGTACCTGGATGCAGCACAGAGAGCAGAAACATAACAGTGCAAAGCTGTGCATGTGTCCAGTGTCACCCAGTCCAGCAGCAGAAATATTTAGGGGCTGATAAGTGCAAATGGTGCAGAAACAGCAACCAATTCTTGCTGTCATCAGGGTCGAGCTCTTCTCTGCTTCCCTCCAGGAGGGTTCTGAGTGACTGGAGTGGGCAGGAAAGGGCACAAAGACCCTGCCAGGAGAGCCCCTGGGCTACAGGGCACACACAGACCCTGCCAGGAGAGCCCCTGGGCTACAGGGCACACACAGACCCTGCCAGGAGAGCCCCTGGGCTACAGGGCACACACAGACCCTGCCAGGAGAGCCCCTGGGCTACAGGGCACACACAGACCCTGCCAGGAGAGCCCCTGGGCTACAGGGCACACACAGACCCTGCCAGGAGAGCCCCTGGCTGTGTGCCCACCTCTGGGAGGACTCTCCTCACCACAAGGACCTGATGTTCTCCAGGCTGCCATTTATAAAACCAGGGCTTCTACACTCCTGTACACAAACATTTGTGTGGCTGAGAAGTCTGTGGATTTCTGTAATTGCTGAGTGCTGCTGCTTGAGCAGCCAAACCCCAGGTGAAGCAGGGGAAGCAGCCCTGGAAACAGAGCTGTCTGCTTGGAAAAGAAGGCAAACTCTTCCAGCTCAGCAAAAAACAAACAACCAACCAATCATTTTTCTCTTCCAAGCGAGCTACCTGCTGTTTTTTTAGCTCTGAGTGCTGCCCTGAGTGTGGATCAACAGCTGAGAGCTCTGTCTCAGCCTCATTCCTCTCTGGACCTGCAGGCACAGTGACAGCAGCTGCCACTCCAGCTGCAGCCACAGCTGGCCCTGCCAGCAGCGTGTCCTGGGGCTGGCCTGGCACACATCCCTGCTCTGCCACCCTCCTCACTGCCAGCAGCAGCTCCATGGGCTGGGCACTGGGATTTCCCCACTGGAATAACTCAGAAGTACCACGCTGCTGGGTTTGTGTGGACCCATGGCCCTGGGTTGGAGGATTTCTCCTACAGAAATCAATGTATTGCTTCTATTTTCATTTCCTTGTGTCCTCCACCAAACTATAGGTGGGTAAAAGGAAGGCACCAAGAAGTTTCCAGTCTTCTCAACTGATTTAAACTCAATTTTCTGAAGCAAGAGAAATTGCAGGGAATCAGAGAGTGAAAAATTTTCGAAAAGCTGTGGAAATTTCTGACTCTGGAATAATTTATAAAAGCACAAAAACATGTCTGGGGAAGAAATATGGCACTTCTCTGGAACAAGAAGGATGCTGGAAAAAACACCTGTCTTGTGGTTTGTATGCTGAATATTTATCTTAATTTCTTGTTCCAAGTGTCAAAGCATTTCATTACAAAACAAACAAGAGATTCTAGTCTAAAAATATAAGATGACTCAATAGCTCGAAAGCAGCTGTTCTAAATTATTTTAAATAATCTATTTTAAAGACAAGCTGAGCCATCTAATACTTCTGTATTCTCAAGAAAAGAAGAAACATTATTAATTTAAAAGTTTAAAAGCACAGACGGAAAAAAAACCCCAGAAAAATACCAAAAAATATATTTTAAAATATAATTCTGATTAGAAATATTGAAAATATTTATTTGCATTCTGATACAGAATAATTGAAGATACAAAAATGAGGAAATTTCTCACAAGACTGAAGCTCTGTGGTTTTTAACCACCTTCCTGAACTCCCTGCAGACCAGGCACTGTCCTAAGTGGAAAGTTGTTTTTGCTCTGCAAACTGGAATGTCTGTTCAGGGTTTCCATAGGGAATGAAGAATTTACACATCAGCTCCAGGGGAACTTGATGGTCCCAAGGAAAATTTCAGTGGCCAACACTGCTATGGATCTAAACACAGCAAAATTGGGCAAAGAAATACACCTTAATAAATCCTAAACCTCCTTGGAACCTCAGTCACTGAGTTAATTAAATGCTTCTCATACTGAAGCAATAAAAGCAGTGAATTTGAAAAAATCAAAAAGGCAAATGGTAAAGGAACTCAGAAGAATAAAGAACAGCAATTTTCCCACCAACACAAGAGGGGCAGAGCACTGTGCCTGGGGTTGTCCCAGCTGGACAGGAGGGATGTATTCAGGAGGTGCTCAGATGCTGAAATCCCCAGTCAGCTGTGCAAAATTTGGTTACACGAGTCCAAATTCTTTGTAAAACGTAAAACAGGCCAGCAGTACAAGTTTTAGTCGACTGGAAATTATCAAAAAAAGGCTTTGTAGTTTAATGTCCAGGCATTCAGTGATGCATAATTGCTGTGATAGATTGGAGAATAAAATAAGAAAAGATCAGAATAAAGGAGTAGGCTCATGAACAAATTCACTCCTGGTTGTTATTTAAGCAACCAATTCCAGTGCACTCTAGTCCCCATTAACCAGGGGCACCCCCTCTTATTCCATCTTTCCCTCTGTTTTTTATCCACTTTAAAGCTCGCAATATTAACTCTTTTAAATCACTGAGCTATGGTAACAACCCCAGAGATGTAGATGTAATATTGAGAGCATAAGCACAGCTCTTCTCTCCTTCCCAGAGCCCAATTTAACACAATTTTCTGGGGAGATGTGAACACTTTGCTAACTGTCATCATCTGCGACTGCAGAACTTCTCTTACAAGGACATAAAACTTTCATGGGGAAGGGAGAAATGATAGCAGAGGTATTAACTAAACTAGGAGGCACAAGTTTATTTCCCACTGCAAGAGAGAAAACACATAATTTTACAAAATAACAAAAATAACCCACTTGGATTTTTCAAAACTCCAGTGGTGAACAAGCAAGTGCAAAAGTCTGGTGAATTTTACTCCTTCTTTGCATGGTGGAGGAAGAAAATGCTTTTTCCTGTGCTTTCTAAATTAGAAATGCCAGCAAGAGTTGAAAATTAGAAGTTAAAAAAAATCCCTGTTAAAAACAAAAAGGTACCTATTGTTAAAAATGTGGTAATTAAACAGGGAAATAGACCATCAAGAGATGTGATGAATGAACTTTGGGTTTAGAAATTCCTTTGGAAGAAGCTATAATGGCAAGAGCATGAGGCCCTAAGCTTGATAAAAAAACAAATAGTGATAAATATCTCATCACTCCACCATAATGGCCCTTCTTGCCCCGCACTACTAAATCCTCAGGGAACCCAGGATGGCTGTTCAGACTCTGTTTAATCCTTTTAAATAAATAAATTAACAAGGCAGAATATTCTGCTCAAATCACGGCTGATAGATCCATTTAGCCTGCCCATACATTTGGTACATATGAGTAAGATTTCACCCTGATGAATAACAGAGTTGTCAGGATTTTGTGTGTTCATAACCTTAAAACTGAGGGCAGAACACTCCAATGTCTCAGGATTGAGAGCTTGCCTGTCAAGGGAAAAAAAAAATATGCTCATATGTTTCTTCCCACAGCAATTGATCCCGGTATGCAGACCACTTTATCTTATATCTTTTGCCATACAGAATTAATCAGCCCCAGTGAGCAGAATTTTGCTCTCTCCAGCCATATCCACCATTGAACA
This sequence comes from Urocynchramus pylzowi, assembly GCA_013397555.1. Taxonomy (NCBI): domain Eukaryota; kingdom Metazoa; phylum Chordata; class Aves; order Passeriformes; family Fringillidae; genus Urocynchramus; species Urocynchramus pylzowi. The sequence continues at coordinate 406,054 of VZRH01001008.1, read as the reverse complement.
TTAGGACTTTAAGGTTCCCCTCTGATTTTAGCAATTGCAGCCTGTTTCAATGCAAATGGTAAGTACTGCTGTTAAATCACACACTACTTTGTGGGTACATTATACAACCTTATATCTATTTTCCATTTTAGTGACAGCCTGCATAGCAGTTTGGGGAAGGCATTTGAAGCCTATAAATCCATTGCATTATTCCCCTACATTCCCACTGATGTTTGATGTGCCTGTCTCTATAAAACAGCCCGTTCTGCCTCTCCACACCCCTCCTGCAACCCCTCCCTTCTGGGGATGATTTGGAGCTGACAGGTAGCTGCACTAGCTCCCTATATATAAAATAGGGGGTTTTTTTCTCCCCTTTTTCACTCAGTAATGCCTCAAGACTGAAACAATCTCTTGCTATGGACGAGAGGGGAGGCAGGACAAGGAAGATGACACAGCCACTCCATGCATGAGTGTGCCAAGGTCAGGAGCAGGGTCTGCAGGGACACCCTCACTGCTGTCTGTCCCTTTACTGAGCCAGAAGAAAAGGAAGATTTTCCTGACTTCTTACTGCTTTTTGAACTCACTCCTGCCTTGTGAAGCAAGACCTGGCATCAAGACCATTTTTATCCCTCAGTTCTTATCATACCACGCAGCACACAGGGCACAGGGAGGTGGACTGCATTGGGAATAAGGATGCCAGAGACTGTCACAGATGTCAGCTCCTCCAGCACTGCTCAGCAAGCAGGAGGCAGCCTGTCCATCCGACCAGAAAATCCCATTGTCTGGAGTCCCTTCCCACACCAGGGCTGGGCTCAGCTTCCCTGTCCTGTGGGACTGTGTCCTGCCACCAGGTCCCACCTGTCCCATTCCTGACTGTCCTGCTCAGCTGATGGAAAAGCCTGGGACCAAACCCACTGAAACAACAAAGCTGCTGACATCCCAGAAAATTAAAGCTGCAAACCAGCCCCAGCTCTAATTCCTTTCTTATTTTAAGTGGTGCCTTCTGGAGAGGGACTTTTCAGAAGGGCATGCAGTGATAGGACAAGGGGAAATGATTTAGGCTTGATATTGTGAAGAAATCCTTCACTATAAGGGTGGAGAGGCACTGGCACAGGTTGCCCAGAGAGTTTGTGGACACACCATCCCTGGATGTGTATAAGTCAAAAGTTGGATGAGGCTTGGAGCAACCTGGTCAGTGGAAGGTGTCCCTGCCCATGGCAGGGTGGAACAAGATGAGCTTTAAGTTCCCTCCAACCCAAACCATTCTGGGGTTCTATAATTCTCATTCTGAAAACCACTTTGGTCCCAATTGTATAATCCTCTCTGGAGCTGGAGTCGCTTCTACCTACCCAGATGACACCCAGGCAGGCTCAGCTGTGAACAAGCCTGACTTAGTGGTGTTTAAATCCTCCTTAGAGCAGCTTTAGGAATGCTCAGTGTTCAGCTGCCAGCAGCCAGCTCCTGTGCACTCACACCCAACAGGAGCAGAGCAGCTCTGTCAGTGCCAGGCTGTGCTCCTGCCCAGCACCTGCAGCCACCAGGAACTTTCCCCTGGGCTTTGCCACGCCACTTGCTTCAAATTCATAACAGGACTGGCACAAGACTTCACAAACAGATGAGGAAGAATTTTGTCACAGGCAAAGTGTGATTTTCCAGGGCTGGAAAGCATTCTGCAATTCATAAGAGTGCAGAGATAAGGGAGTCAGGTATCAGCAGAGAGCTGGATGTGTTTCACAGGGTTCAGCACTGCAGATGGAGGGGAGGGGAAACCAACTGCAAGGCTTCATGATTGAAAACACCTCAGGAAACAATAGGCTATTTAGTTTTAAATCTTGCCTTACATATTCCACTCCATGCTCTAATAAAGCCTACAGGAAAACTTCATTTTTCCCCGTATCCCAAAAATAAACACAAATCAACTGATGCATTCAAGTCTGACAGAAATATCCTTGAACTCAAAGTTATACAAACATAACCATTCATTTCCCTAGCTGCTGCCTCAGGGAAGCAGTGTTCCTCTAGCCAGGTATTAAGATGCCATGTGCAATGTGAGTTAACCATGAAAAGGACTTTTATCACAGTATGGTTTGGCTCGGAAGGGACCTTAAACATCATCTTGTTCCAAATCCACTGCAATGGACAGGGGCACCTTCCACTAGACCAGGTTTTTATGCTGGAAGAAAACCAGCTGTAGCTCAGGGTGTCTGCTGGAAATGTTTTATTTTGAATTCAGCGTGTGCAGAGGGTGTACAAAGTGAGAACGTTCTACAGAGCATCTCACTCACCATCATTTTGAGCACCACAGACCTTCCAGAAATTTCATAAGGCTTCTTCACAGCTCTTACCACGTATGGATTTATTCTCATGTAGTCAGCACTGAGTTTCCAAAACACATCTTTCTGAACCTGACCTTGTATCGTTCATAAGACACCCAACATCAAAAGCAGCTTCAGATTTCAATGGAAAGAAGAGCAAGAAACATCCATTCCCAACCACAGCCTTCCCTTCTTGCTCGTTTGAGACTTGACAAGATCCATAAGATGCTTTTAAAATCACACATTTCTTACACAGATCATCCCAGCATCACCAGTGGCTCTTCCCAGTCACTGCTCACCAGCTGAGCATTGAAGGTTTAATTGCCTCCTCCCCTGCAGTGACAGCTCTGAGCACCAGGGCTCAAGCAGGGTAAGGACAATTAGCACTTCTGAATTCAACATCTTCCCCAGCCTGAAAGTCATTGGAGAATGAAAATCAGCTCTTTTCTCCCCCACAGCTCCTTGCTTGGGGTCACTCTCAGAACCACACTTCTCCAGTAAAACACCTCTGCATGGACACCTGATGCAATAGAGCAGTGAATTTCAGAGTCACTCCCTGCTGAACCCAAGAGCAAAAAGCAGGTACAGGTCTGTGGGACAAAGCCCAGACTTTGGATAGCCTGCTTTTTCTGCAGAAATCCTTACTTTCAGGCATTAATCCTACATTTAATCTTGGCAAACCACAGTTTCAGCAGACAATTAAAGTTCATTTGCTTTCCAAAGGTGAAATATAATTGTGGCTTTGTATCATTTTAAGTAGCTATAGAGATTCTCCTCCTGCAAGAGAGATTCCACTCCAGGTTCCCAGCCACATGGAGACTGGCACAGTCCCCATCCCTGTTTACAGCATGACTGGTAGCACTTGCCACTTCCAGTTCCGTGGCTGGTACCAAGCAGAGTGTAAATCATAAACAGCCACAGCCCAGAATGTGGGCTCTACATTTGATTTCAAGTTCAAAGCTGAGAGTGTCAGAGTTGGAGGACTCAGATCTGTGTTTTGCATCAAAGCATGCTAATATTTTGTCTAGCTCACCTCCATCTTCACATTCCAGCACAAGCCTCACTTGGGTGTGAAAGATAAGGCATGAAGAACATAAGGAATCCCTTCTTTTCTTAACATACATTATCAGAGCTGCTTGTTTTCTTGAAGGGAGCAGGAGAGAAGCATGATCCCTCTACAACACCCCATGGGCTGTTAAATGTAAGGAATGTAATAGCAGAGACTCAATTCAAAGAATCACAAAATAGTTTGGGTTGGAAGGGACCTTGAAGTTAATCCAGTGCCACCTCTACCATGGGCAGGGACACCTGCCACTATCCCAGGGTGCTCCAAGCCCCAGCCAACCTGGCCTTGGACACTTCCAGGGATCCAGGGGCAGCCACAGCTTCTCTCAGTGACCAACTCCAGAGCTGCACCACCCTCTTAGTAAAGAATTTCTTCCTAGTCTCTAATCTAAATCTCTGCCTTCTTTCAGTTTAAAACCGTTTTTCCCTGTCCTATCACTCTGTCCTATCACTCTTAGAGAACTAAGGCCTTCACAAAGCCTCTCTCTATCTCTCTTATAGCCCTTTAGGCAATGGAAAGTGCTCTAAGGTCTCCTCAGAGCTTTTTCTCCTCCAGGCTGAGCCCTGGAGGGGCTTTAGGGTCCTTTCCAACCCAAACCATTCTAGGATTCTGTGAACATTACTGCCCCAGTCATAGACTGCAGGTGATTAGCACAGGAGCAAAAGCAGCATGGAGTGGTCAAGTCAGAGCTTTAACCCCAAACCATGTGGGAAGTCTTACAAAAGTCTTAATATTTCTAAGATATAGGAACCATAAGAAGCCTGGCTGCACACCTGGATACATCTGCAAGGATGAAGGGCAGGAGGAGCACTCAGCACAGGAACACCAGCTGGAGGCACTAAGCCAATATCCTGAGCCCAGCAAACCCCTCAAACCCACATTTAACCTCCTTTCCTGCCAAGGGGATCTGAAGTGCATCTCTACATTCTCATCTCAAAAGCAGAGGATAAGTGAATCAAGCCTAGAGCTCTGTTCTTATCCCAAGATCAACCTGTCATCACTTACACAAAAAAAAATTAAAAATTCTGCTGCAATGAAGGACTCGCAGAGAACTAAGGATGAGAACTCACTTGTAAATCAGGTCTGAAACCTATTAAAACAAAATTTACTTTTCTATGTTGATTCTTTTGTCCTTTATTTCTGGCCTCTATCTTAAAATTTTCAGACTTAGAGCAGAACTGAAAGCATCTCAAACCCCAAGTGTACATGAATAATAAGTAAGCCTGGTCATACTTTGCTAATCACAAAATAATTTGCCTGTACCTCACCATGCTCTTTGCATACTGAGTTTGCCACACCAGAAAGACAAAGCATCACAAGAGCAGGTACAACCATTTTTTGAGATTGTGTGTTAAAACAATGACTCTGACTGAACTTTTTACAGTTGTCTCTCAAGATACACCCTCAAGTTTTCCAAACTTTGGATTTTTTTTTCACCAGAAAGAAAAAAAAACCACCAACCTGTATGGAGTAAGTGTGGGATGAAAATAGGCTGTGCAATTTTCCAACCCATTTTCCAAATTTTTAAATTAATATCTTCACCCTTTCTGTCTAGCATAATTGCCAAAAAATACTTTGGCCACTTACAAAGATTTTGAAAACTGCTGCAAGTCTAAATCAGCCCTGCAAAACAGAATGGAAGCCAAACCAGCTCCCCCATTAATACACACCTGCCATAAATAAGAGCGCAAGAAATTCTTCCTGAAGCCAATGTAAAATCCTTGTTTTAATGCCCTAAGTAGCAAATGAATCCATCTGAACTGCTTCAGCCAGCAGGAAAAAAGAAAAAAAAAAAAAAAAAAAGCCAAGTTGTTTCTGCAACATTCTAGTAGAAAAATAGTCAGTTTTGAGCTAGATAACAGTGAAGAAAATAAATGTTTATATGCAAAATATTCACTCAGAATTTAGTGCTTGAGAAGCTGTTTTGTATTAGTATTTATAGCAAGATGGAATATATTTTCCTGAGCAGCTCTGCAAAGGTGGACAAGGTTGAAGTTCTCATGAATATTGCTCAGCCTGTGATGGAGCTGGGCTTTGCAGAGTTCTCTGCTGGCCCCATCTTGCAGTGCCAGTGGGATAAAAGGGGAGGGATCCAGGCCCAGCCATGGGGTGGATCTGGGAAATGGAGAAGGGGGGATAGAGCTCCCCAAACCCCATCTCAGAGCAGCACAGAAGCTGAGCCTGAGGGGTAAATCACCAACTGCCCCAATCCCAAAAATCTTTTCTGAACCTTTTCCTTCTACACCTCAACATGATGCTCCAGCTAAAACTGAAAAGATTCATTCTACATTTTCATTCAAAAAAATCCATTTAACTCCCCTAAACTCCTGAACTCCTCACATAACACCCTCCTTCTCCCCACCCTTGCTGGAAAGTTTCTGCTCCCTCCCTCTCTCAGGGGCACATGGCTTGACACTGACATTTTGCTTTCCCCTCTAATAAAAACACATCATCAGAAAGAACAAATCTTGTGCACAATGTTACAGAGCCTGTAAAAGACTTCCCAGTGCTCACATCCAGAGGCTTTTCATTTGTGCACTGACTGTTTGCAACTTCTGCTGAATAAACTCACTGCTGCTTGTTCCCTCTTGAATAAATCCTGGACCTGATTTTCTAATATACTGGGGATAATCCAAAGTCAGAAGACATCTGGAAATCCTCCATCACCTTGGAAAAACAACATCCTTTGTTCCTTGGGACAGAACTGCTTTGGAGTAAATACATGGGATATAGCTTTTGCAGACACATTAGGTACTACATGAATAAAATCCCATTACTATTGTAGAAGAGGTCGTCTCCAATCAGGTTTGCTACAGCAAGTTTTCTGCTTTATTTACCTGGATTATATTTTCCCAGAAGCCAGAGGCTGTAAAATCCACAGTTTATAAAGCAAGCTAAAAAATTTCTACCAAAACAAATGTTTCAATTTATTTTTTTTTAAAGTGACTTCCCACACAAAGGTGCCTCTGAGCTATCCATTAGCTCCAAGTGAGCTACATCTCACTGAACAGCTAAATACTCTTTGTAGAGGGAGAAAACACACAGCAAGTGCAGAAAATGTGTTCCAAAGTTGGAAGCTGAGGCAATGTTCCTCCCCAACTCATCACACTGCTCCAGGATCACTAGGGACATCTGACCTGGGCACAGGACACTGGACAGGACTGGCCAGACATGGTTGTTCAAAGGATAAGACTTAAAAATCCAGTGCCTACAAACCTCTTGCCCACTGAAAAAAAGGCTGGAGGGGGAAAAATATGCCAAATATACCAAAATATACCAATACACCAAAATATACCAGCTCTTTGTGTGCTGCTCTATATAAATATCTCTTCATTTCCTAAAATTCTCAAATAAAACTGCTGATCCACAGGGTGTCCAAATGAGCAACCCCAGGAACCACATCAGCAAAGTCTCACACAGCACTCAGAGCAGAGGCTGATTCATTTTGTTCACACAAGGACAAACTAAAGCCAGCTCCAGACCTTTCTCCCCATGCTACATTGATTTTTGTATTTTACTCAATTTGAGAAAACATGGGCATTCACTCAAATACTGACTAGCACAAAAATAACTGTATTATGTGCATTATGGTCCATTTTACATTGTAAGGTTTCTTTCAGCTGTGTTATTTTGTTTTCTGAAGGCACAGTGTGGAGACCTTGTGAATGAAAAGTGAACTGTTAAGATCTTTAGATACCTCTCAACTTCAGTTCTGGTTTTATGGTGCTGTAATCAACTTCCAATCCACACAAAAACATTTCAATTACACTTTAAAAATGTTTTGCAAAATTCTTGGCATAATGCACTTGCTGTACTTCATTATATTTTCCTGCTCTCGAGTTCCAAACAGGAGTGAAAAAAGATACTTTTCTGTTCCCTTTTTTAATAGTCTATTGGATTTTTCTACTACTTTATCTATAGGATTATTGTCAGCCATGACTTTTGTTTATTGGATAATCCATTAGATTGTCCAAAAAACAATTTTTTTTTTCCCCCCCACATTAACAGCAATATTCTGAGCACTCTTCACTCCACCCTTGGGATGCTCCAAAGATACTTTGAATTGCTTTAGGTGGCATCAAAAGTCTTCACAGCTCAGAGTCTCCAAGAATGAACTTTAATTCAATTTATTTTTTCAACTCCCCTTTTAAGATTATCTCCCTCTGCTGCTTCTTCCCTTTTGCTAATGAGATGTAAAAATATGATAAGTCTGGGTAGCTCTACCTCTCCTTTATAAATAAGGAGAAAAACCTCCATAAAGAATGCACCTCAACTCTTTGGAAACTCTTTTGTGGTCCTCTCCCTTGGCAAGGGTGTCCCCAGGAGCACACATGCAATCTGCTCTGGGTCTGTCCTGCTTGGTGCAGTGTTGTCGAGTTTTATCTTCTTTTTTTTTCTTTCTTCCCTGGGGATTTTTCCAGATTCTAGCTGCTTCTGTTATGTTTGTTTCTTCAGGGAGGTCCTGACCCTGATAGGTGTCCTCCTCACACAGGATCACCACTGAATGGAGTCTTTGCTTCTTTTTTGTGGGATTAAATGTGTGAGACGGTATTTCTTGTTTGGACTCAGAAGTTTATTAGTTCTTATCTATGTCACAGTCTCACAAACTGTGAGTTCTACAGCACTTCACTCTAACAAGCTAAAAATAGAGCCCTATCTCTCTTTCTACAAGGCCTTTTAAGGGTAAACTGTCCAGTTAAGAAATGACACCTAAATTATTTTTACTTTTAACCCAATAACCAACCACCCATGTCCTGCAATGTAGACTTTTTTATCCAATTGCACAAAACCACCCAAACCCATGGAGAAGAAGGTGAAGAAGAAGGTGAAAAAGAAGATGAAGGAGTAGGACCAATCTCTGCCCTAAAACCTCCATCTTGCTTTTTATATATTACTATTGTCTAAAACCTTAAACTCTAAGTTTTCCACCATGGGATATTATACACTTCTATTCAAACTCCACACCTGCAATCCCAGTTCTATCATTAAATTTTGAAAGCCTTCTCCACGGCCTCAAGTCAAATGCAGTGTTCTCTTGGGGATCAGTGCCTGTCAGCACAGAAAATCTAAAATTCTCAGTAACCAGGGTTCCAACACAGTGTTCTGCATTCCCTGCTTTCCCCAGAACTCCAGAAGGGTTTGGGGAGGGCAGAAGGGGAAGAAAGCAGCTTGGTTCCTCAGTGCCACTGTCACCCCATGCCAAGGAAAGCCCCAGTGCCAACACCTCTGCTGGGCCAGTGTCTGGGCACAGAGCTGGGGCAGAGGAGAGCTGCAGTGCCTTGATGAGCAAGCAGAGGAAGCCCCGAGTTTTAATGTGTCCTGGTGAGGAGGTGACCAAGGTTAATTGCTGCAGATGCAGACTTGGGATTCCCATGCTGGGAATTGCAGGATAAAACTCAGCCTGAATGGCTTGGGCACTTTGCAAAGCATACTTCATCAGGTTTCAGTTATAAAGCACAATTGGAGGAGCATAGAATAATAAATGTGGATATTTCTTATTCTTTAAGGCATTTTTTTCTCTCTGACACTGTCCCATACAGCCAGTCACTGTGACCCTGGGCTGTGCTTCCTACACTGCAGGATGACTGCAGCAGGGCCAGGGGAGGAAAAGGCAGGAACCCCCACAGGCTCTGACTCCAGACTTTAACAACCCCAGGCAAGTACGTAAAGGACACTTAGTCACAGTGATTCATGCAGCAAATCATTCTGATGCCACATTCTCCACCATCCACCCAGATCACACTTTTCAAATCCGAAAAGAGTTTCTTTAATTTGGGGTTTTTTTTTTTCTGGATGTCTGACACACTGCAGACTATTTTAAAGATGACTGAAAAACAAGCTAGCCAGGGTAAATTTACTGTACAGTGGTCTGCACCTTCATAAAAAATATTCCAGGGGAAGGAAAGTAGTCCAGGGGTTTCTACAAATCAAAATGAGTAGAGAATATACCAATTCCTGTAGGACTCACATTACAGACTTCAAAAATCTAAATGCCACCACTAGAAATGGGATGTCTATTTGTGGTCAAGCTTGAGTTGTAATTTCAGCAATAAAAGCCCTTGATCAGTGCAAGCCTTTATTTTCTGATTGTCTCAAGTGATTCATGATTTCAACCTCAAAGCCTTATAGCGGTTCAGCCTCAAAGAACATAAAAATAATTGCATGTTATTGGTCATATCAAAGCTGTGAATAAAGTATTTTGCACCAGCTTCTTCTAGCCTGATTTCAGGGTTTTACAGACCCTTGAAATGAGTTTTCCAAATCTGGTAAACCAGTTGAAGATGGTAATAGGCTTCAAATAAAAAGTGTAGAAATATTATCCTTACCCATACTTGAAAGGTAAAACACCTTCAGGTGATTGCTGCCTAAACTTACCCTGAAAAAAAAATCAGGGCATTTTATAGAGGGAAAAAGGTCCTTTATTGACAATTTGAGCTTGGTACAAAGTATAATTTCAATAGACTTAGCAGCTGCTCCTGGACTTACTGGAGTATTAGAGCCTTTCACCAGCAAGTATTCAGAATCTGAATAGGAATAACAAGAACACAAATTTGAATGAGACTCAGCTTCAGCTCCTACGTCTAAAACACAAGGAGGGTGGCATCAAAATGTGGCAAATTAGAGTGCAGACACCTGGTCCTGAAAAGTCACGCAGAAAACTTAGTTTATACTGCTTCGCCTTATTTCTCATCAAAATAATTTGGAGGCTTGAACATGAAACAGATTTGTGAATTCACTAGGGAGCCAGAGAGAGTCATCACACAGTAATGGAAAGGCAGATTTTTTTATTGATTCAAATTAAGGGTAATTTATTGAAAAAAAGCCACAATTTGCATGAAAGCCGTTGCTGAAAGACGCAGCAGTGTAAGTGTGTTTTGATCTATTTGACTCAAACACACACACAGAGCCTGGTGGGTGCAGAGAGCAGCAGCTCTGCAGTCACTGCAAGAGAAAACCAATTGGTCCTGAGCCTTTGCTCTGAGACAGCTCAGAGCAGTCCTTTTGCACTTCAAGTTCCTCCCCTCTTTTACTCTATCATGAGCAGTTTGGTCATTCTTATCCTCTCTGAGCCTTCCAAGCAATGAAATCTAACTGTCTTCTGGCTTCAGTATCTCCCAGGACCCCCAGTCAGTGGATTTTGTCCTTAAAGTGTGAGGAGCCTTTGTTGCACAGCCCTTGGAGATACAACAAACCTGAACTATCCCAGGGAGACCAGGTGACCACAGTGTAGGTCTCAGACCTAAAAACATTGGTGTTGTCTACATCACAACCACTTGCCAAGGGAAGCCTATTGCTCCATGGGGAAGCTTCTCAATTCTTTCAGATTTGGCATTTCTCAAAAGTAGATCAAATTTTTGCTGATAAGAGTGGACAAACTGTGATATTAGAGAAATTACAGCAGTCATGGAGCAACTCTGGGGCACTCATGCACATGTAAACATTCCCTAAACTAAAAGCTTCATCTTCTTTCAATTGCTAGATTCCCTACAGCCAGAGTTACAGGGATAGGCTGCTAATCCCAGAGTTTAACTGGAGTGTGGTTGGGACCAAATGGGTACTGTCCAGGCTCCCCAGGGAATGGGCACGGCCCCGAGGCTGCCAGAGCTCCAGGAGCGTTGGGACAGCGCTGCCAGGGGTGCCCAGGGTGGGCTTGTTGGGGGGTCTGGGCAGGGCCAGGGGCTGTGCTGGGTGATCCTGTGGGTCCCTCCTGATGCCTCAGGTTTTAGCTTTTATATTTTTCAGATTCTATTCTGCTTTAGTGTGTGGGTCTGGGCTTCATGTTAGGGGATGGTGAGCTCTCTTCACAGAATAGGGAAACAAAACAATTCCTTCTCTAGCTGGGGACCCAAGGACAAATGATACAAATCTCAGGCCCAAGAGCATTAACACCAGTGGACCAAAGAGAGAAAACAAGGATGGGACTTCATGGGCTAAAGCTGGAATTGGACAATCAACTCCAAAATGCAAATGGAGCAGAACTTATCAAAGTGAGAGACCCCGTGACTGCTCATCCATTTTGTGGCCATTTTGGGTCGTGCTGCCCAAGGTGGATCTATCTGAGGCCTCTTAATAAATCCCTACTTTATTCTTTAGCTCTGTCTAGTCTCTGTTCTAGGTCAACCTTCACAAGGCATCACTCCCAGCTCAGGATATTCTGATTGTTTCCTCATCCTCCTGAGCTGTGGCAAGGAATTTGTGATCCTGACCACATCAACCTCACCCACAACACTGGATTCCCTTCCCCAGCTCTCAAGACAACCAGGCTGTTTCTTCTGGAGCTCCTCACTACAAAGCTTCCATGTTTACGAGGAAATCTGCTGGGAACAGCCAAGTGTGAAACACCAACATTCCCTGCCTTCAGCACACCCCTGGCTGCTGTCCCTGTGTCACACCCCAGCCGGGTTATCAGCGATGGCATTCCTCTCTGTGAACAGGCTCTTTGTGCCACGTTCACACATTATTGATCTCTGCAAGCTAAATTTTCCCAAGGGATTTAAGCCAGTTTTCATCTTCGTGAGCAAGCTTGGAAGGCTTGGAGATTTGAGAGAAGTGACTTCTCTCCCCCAGCCACAGAGTGGCTCCTTTAACACATTCTCACATTTGCATTTTGCCATTTGCATATGCACAGTTTAATGCCAGAGCAGCACGTAAACAGGACTGTTAGTTTTATGAAAATCTGACTTTTGGGGGGAATTGCTTTGTGCGAAACAATAGTAAAAAGCAGGATCCAAAGTAAATCTTACAGTGAAGGGAGAAAAACCCACTTATTACAAGACTAGGAAAACTGCATGAAATGCTGAGGAGCCTCTTACAAAGGCAAATTATCCCACAGCGTAGATGGCAGAGGGATCATTTACATTCCCAGTTCGTAAAAAGCAGTGATTAATACAGCTAGAGAAAATGTAAAATTTAATGAGTAACTGAAGTGTTCAAACAAACTGCTAGTTTAATAAAGCAGAATGACAGGGCCAAAGTGTTGGGAATAAAATCCCAAGGTTCTGTTAGCAGAGAGAAAATTCATGGATGGAGTGAGAAAAAGAAAAGGTGATTTAACATCAAAGGAAATAATTACTCTTCATCTAAATAAGAATTAGAATGAACATTTACATTGTCTTTTCTTCCCCTCGGAATGTCTCCAAAACTCTTACTTATTTTAGTTTACATACTTAGCTAATTGAAGCTCCAAAATAATATAAATTTTTATGGGCCATTTTTGGAGAAAACCAGCATAACTAAAAACAGTCCCAGGCACTTTGAATATTGCATCAAGGTTCTATTAGTATTTATTTCTATTATTCTATTTCATGGTGCAATATTTTTTAAAAAAAAATCCTGCCTCCTGCTGAATAATTACAATCTTATTTTTAAGCAATTTTTAAAAATTACACGTGGATTGCAGACTTTCATTCTTAATGGCTTGAATTTAGCAATAACCTGCACTGGAGTTGGCAAAGAAAATACTGAACCAATGTCTCAGCTGATGCAGAGGGGAAACCTTGCTGACGTTGAGCTGCTTGTGCGAGCTGTGTTTGCAGGGTGCTTGACTCTGCAGCTCCAGCCCTCCAAATCCACTTCCTACTCCAGGTGCTGAGCAGGATCCAGCTCATCTCCTGTCTCTCCAGTGTTGGCTCTGCAGGCCAAATGTGCTCTGTTATTTTTTTTTACCCCGTTTCTCTGAACTGAGCCACACAAACCCAACGTGAGCAGCCTGTGATGAAGGGCCAGGGAAACCCAGGGTGCTGCTGGGCAAGGCTGACAACAACTCTTCACTGAGAGCTTTTCCCTCCTCACAATGGGCAGCTAAAATGTCTGTGAAAAAGACAGTCCAACTCCCTGCAGAAGTATTACTTTGCTCAGATATTTCTCACAACTGCATCTTCCTTTCCCAACAACATCCACATACTCCATACAGGTTATGCAATATGGGCACAAATAGATCCATGGCGAGCTGCTACTAATAACTTGCATTTTGCAGCCCCAAATATTCAGCTATTAGAGTGAGAGTGGTGAGAGAGACCTACCCAGAGCATTACAAAAGTCAAGATGCCCACTGAAAACATGCCCATCATGGGAACAACTTGACCCCAAAATGCCAAGGTGGACAGAAGCAAGACAAGGCAGAATTAAGGGTTCTCTAGGAGCCCTTTTTGGAAAGTACCGCTTTGCATTCATGCAGCATTGTCATCATAACCTCAGGATCTCTCCTATAATTAGGAGCTCCTCTATGAGGATACAGCCAGGCATTTTCATTCCAGGTATGTTTGTCATGTTGGAAGTATGGTACAATGAGTACTCTGAGTGGGAAGAGAAGTAATGGAAGTACAAGAGCACAAGCCATACTCCAACACAAAGTCATTATTTCATAGTCACTGATGTCTGCATGACTTGCTGCTCACAGAACTCATCTGCAGAGAGAGGACTCTTCCCACTCTCACAGCAAGAACTGGCTTAGTTTCAGACACTGGGAGGTTTGTGGGCTTTTTGTTCACCCTTTTTCACTCCCTTGTACAGTTACTTTTATTCTTACTGTGACATTGGCAAAAATCAATGCACTGAGAACACAGCTGCTAGAAACACTTGTTAGAGACGCTTGGATACAGCTCAAGGTCCTTCACACAGACTCTCCCTTTGCAGTGTTTGTAACACCCAAAAGAGGCTAAGGAAATGGCAGCACTTCCAGGGACAAACCAGGAAAAAAGAAAGGAAGAAAAGCCAGTTTTAGTGAGGACACCCTGAGATTAGCTCAGCTGGTCAGAGCCTGGTGCTAAAAACACCACGGCTGGTGGTTCAGCCCCTGGATGGGCCATTCACTTAAGAGCTGGACTTGATGATCCTTGTGGGTCCCTTGCAACTCAGATTATTCTGTGATTCTGTAAAACTGATGATCAAACTACAAGTCTGCTGTTTTAGATGTTTATATCTATCCATTGTGGATAAGTGGGTGTAAGTGCACCCTAAAATTCAACAGCCCAGGCAGTTCTTGCAGTGTGTGTGTCCTGAATGAAAGGGATGACCCCAGGCATCTCTCTAGAAGTCAAACTCAAGTCAGATTTACATAGATATCTGCAAAGAGATTTGGCTTCTTGAGCTACAAAACTTATCTAGCCATCACTTCAGCTTCCAAATTTTGAAAAGAAGGCAGGAACCCATCATCTCTTCTTTGGTCATCTCTTTTCTCCCTCAAACGTGTGTCATTGGCTCCTGAACACAGCAGGTTCTTGGCAGTGACATTAATTTTAATTTAATATCACAAGACTGCATTGATGCTTAGCAGGAGCCCCAATCCACTAAAACGTATTTCCCTCTAGGGACTTGGGCATGAAAAGGAAAAGCTGCTGAACAGAAGGCAACATATCTTTCTCTACATTTATATCCAGAGACATAGCTGCCTGCGATGGCAAGTAGGAAAAACAAGTGTCACCTCAGAGAAGAGCTCTGTCACCTCATCTGTTACCTTTCTCAGCAAAACAATGGCTCTCTGAGGGGCAGACAAGGCTGAATGGGTTGTACCAGATTGTTTTCAGCTGCAGGCAATATTTATAATCACTAATTTATATGCAGAAATATTTATAAACAGTAAATTTAGGGACTGTCATCTTGGTAAAAGCTGCACAAGCCATGTCACACAGTGTTCTGCCCAAACCCTGCATCCTTTCAAGTGAGAACAGGATGCAGAGGAAAGTGGTCCTCCCATAAATTATTAGTTATCCTTTATCAGTATGAACACTTAGAAATATCATCAGGAGGAGCCACCACATAATCTGAAGGCAAGTAAATGAAAAATAAAATTCATCTCTATGTTCTGAAACACCACCTTTTCCAACAGTTACTATGGAGCATGGAAACTATTTTGCTGGGAAGGGTCACAGCAAGCAGGGATCCTAAAGGGATCAGTGTCACCCAGCAGGAACACTCCACTCCCTAAGAGCTGCTGCCAGTTTTCTCATCTACACTGGCACAGCTTACAAGTTCAGAAAAGACCTGCAATAGACTGGTGAGGACTCTGAGATCTCCTGAGCAGATGGCAATTCTGCCAGTCTCATCCAGGACTCAGCCTGTTCAGCACAGCAATACAGAGAGCAGCAAACTCAAACCTCTATCTCTTACCCACCTGCACACAGACTGGCAGGAGTGTCAAATCACTGCTGTACCATAAATGCTACAATTGGTACAAAAAGGTGGCTTTCTCCAAAAAGCAGATGCTATCACTCCTGAAAGACCCACTACTGTGCACAGCAACAATTGGAGTTATTTTCTTTCTCTCCTTATCTAATTTCAGACAACACTGAAACACCAATGTGGAGCTGCAAACAAAACAGATGCACGCTCAGCCTCAGCAGGTTTCAAATCATCTACCAAAACTCTGCTAGGTTTATCTTATGCTTAACTGATTAATCACAGGCAAGACTTCCACGAGCAGTGTGTGCCCCCAGCACATCATTAAGGATTATGTTCACACATAACCTGTTTAGACAGCACTGTGTTCAATCCCAGCAAATAACTTGGTCATTGAGATGTGCTTGGAGCCTGTGAGGAGGGAAGCTGCTAAAACAACTACGTAATGACATGAAAAAGCAGTGGGTAAACTGCACATCTTGATTCTTCCTGGGCATGAATGCTTCACTAAAGCTTCCTCTTCATCAGATTTGTTAGGGAAAAAAAAGAGCCACTGCTACCATGTCTCCCTATTAGAAATGCCTGTTACACTGACATAGTTTTTGTCTCACACCACTGAGGAACTCAGGGCAAAGGAAAACACCAAGATCTCCATGCAGCAGGCAGAACTGCAGCTCATTGATTGTCATAACTTCCCTTGGCAACTAGCAAACCACTGTAGCTGCAGGGAATTTCTCGTGGTCCAGAAAGGCTGTTCCAAAGTCCTGCAAAGTCCACAGTCTTTATTTAAACCTGTCAGCAAAGCAGCCAGAAATAGATGTCCCTCTGCTACCAGATTACACAACTTAAACTAGTTGCAGGTAACAAGGGATTTCCTCAAAAGTCTTTCACAAGCAGCTTTCTTGGTACTTATTACCATGACAGAGGAAAAGGAGAGTCTAAGAAACTCAGCTGGCAGCATGGCAGACCTTTGCCTCAGGCAAAGCAGAACGAATTCCCCTGTTCCCAAGTCACTGCAATTTATAGCCCAGGGCTGTGTCTCATTACTCCTGCCCAAGCCAAGGTTGCTACAACCTCTTCTCACTGCAGCACAGACTTTCTCCTGCTGGCAGCTCCTCTGAAAGCTGAAGTCATGGGTTTATCTAGCTGGAAACCTGTTCTCTGCTATAGAGAGAGGTTTGGAAAGAAGAAAGAATGTTTCTGGAGTGAGGGGCGTTGCAAGACAGATTTTATAAAATATAATGAGAGAGAAAGATTAGAGTGTGAGGGAAAGGACTGCATCCACCAAGCAGCAGTGATTGCTCAGCAGCAACATGGATGAGTTCACAAAGTTCACTTGTAATAAGGATGTTGGATTGGTGAGGATGTAGCTTTTGTCTGGATAACCTGAATAATTTCTAATTTGTCTGTGGCCTAAATAAGAAAATGGCAAGTTAATAATGCTGTATATGCATTTTTTCCTCTTTAAATTTAGTGCAAGTTCAACACTGTCACACAGACAAAGTTAAATAGCTCAGAAAAACCTTTTGGCTCAGTGGAAAAAGGAACTTATCAAGTACAAAAGGGAAAAATATTCTAGACAGTAACAGGCAAGAGTTCTGTATGCATGACTTGTGTTTGGATTTCTCGTTTCCAGTAGACAAACTAATAATGATTGGGCAGCCACAAGGCCCTTGTGCTCTGTGCAAAAGAAAATAAACAAATAAGCCCCATCACATCCCATTGCTCTGCTGCCATGGGAAGAGCTGGACCATCACCCTCACATGGGACCTGTTCTGGGCAGGAGATCATGGAGCAGGAAAACCTTGAGCTTGCCCTGCAATTTGGGGAATGAAATTCCTGACCTTTGAAAAGCACCAAGGTGTGAGCCTTAGGGAAAGTCACTCATTCTAAAAGACAACATAAATCTGGATAGAAGGAAGTTTTGCTATTTCAGCAGGGGGAAGTTGTTTTGTTATATTTGATTATTAGATATTTTTTGGCTTATGTCCTCTCTCCAAGGTATGGGCTCGTGGAAGCATTTTAAGGATGACAGAAATAGCAATTGTTTTCTTGATTCCTTCCTGTGAACTTTAGAGTTGGCCCATGAAAGCTCAGGGCTTAGTGAATCATTACCATCAGCAGAAGGGTTTCAGACCTGAAATTCAGAGTGACCCTGAACTGAGAACATTTCAATACAAAATACAAAACTGTCAGACATGTTAAATCTTCCAGGGACGAGACTCAAGTGTAAGAAAAGGTTCCTAGAATTTTCACTGGTGAGCTGATTTTGGATTTGTTTTGAATGAAGTTTTGCTAATGTTGAAAGACCAAAATATTCCTGAAATGTGGGAGCTTGAAATGGGAATTAAATTCTGTCAAGACATGACCAGACCTTCCTTGCAGGGATCTGAAAAAGAATATCCCTCATTGCCTCAAGACTGTGTCTTCACAGCATCTTCTTTTTTCCAGCTCCAGAAGAGAGGGGAGAGGAGCTTTATCCAAGAGGACACCACATTTACAAGACACTGGCTGGGTTCTCTTTCCTGTCAGACTGCAGCTCCTGCAGCTCTTTGATCACCACCTGGTCATCACCTAAGCTGGCTTTGTCATTCATCCAAGCCCCCTTGCACACAGCCAGCAGCCTGGGCATCTTTCTCCTAAAGCACCAAGCTTCTCACTGGATGACTGGGGAGACAAAACAGGGTTGGCTGATGCTGCTATGCTATCAAAATCTGATTTCAAGGTGATTTGTGCTCCCTTCCTCCTTGGTTTGCAGGGTTGGGAGGGGAAGCGGAAAGCTCTTTTTGTGCTTGGAGCCAAACAAGAAATTAACTCGCCCAGCAGAGTGTGGGCTCTGGAGTGCAGGAACGTCAGGGGGACAATCCATTTCATGGTTCCATGAAGCTGATTGAAACATGATTACACAGCAAGCCAGGGGCTCTTCTCCTCTGAGACTCCCCAGCTGCCTGTGCTTCCTAGGAACAATTATTACTGCAGGTGACTTCAGATTGCAGCTGGGGTGGACTTAGGTTCAATCTTATCAGGGACTTTCAGACATTTCGGGCTAGGGGGCTAAAGTTAATTGCACCAAGTAGGGCACAAAGGGAGCAATTTGAAGGAAGTTATCTTCCAATGACAGGAAAGAGTTGGTGAACATGTTAGTGAACGATCCTGATCCTTCTTCAGTGCTGGAAAAGTAAAGAGCTGAAGAATGTATTTTATGGGGACATTTTCCATCTTAAAACTCACTTTAAACCAGGAAATTATTGCCTTACATCCTTCCCCAGCCCACTGATTTTCACCCAGGAAATGGGAGGAACCAAAGGCCTTTCGTTTTTCCATTCTTGTGCTACCTCTTTTGGGATAAGGTTAAGGC
The DNA here is from genome assembly GCA_013397555.1 of Urocynchramus pylzowi. Taxonomy (NCBI): domain Eukaryota; kingdom Metazoa; phylum Chordata; class Aves; order Passeriformes; family Fringillidae; genus Urocynchramus; species Urocynchramus pylzowi. The sequence goes on along the minus strand of VZRH01001008.1, from coordinate 387,219 downwards.
AGAGTTAATCAGCATTTGCAAGTTATATTTAAGGCTGGCAACACGTGAAAGACTAAAAGCCCTGCAGAATAAAATCCTTTAATTGAGTCACAGCACAAGCACAGCATGGCTGGTAGGAGTATAAAAAGCCAGAGCACAGCTATTCATTAGGAATGAATATGGAAGTTAACCTAGGGAGACCCCGGGAATAAAAGAGGCCCATTGGCTCCCTGGCCTATTTACTGAGAGCCACGTAAACACGGGGGCAATCAAACCTGAATACAAACACAGGCAGCACAGCCAAGGCAGGACAGAACACAGTCCTGCTCCCAGTCTTGAGCAGGACCAGGGACAGCAGGGCTGAGAAGTCTCCTCTACTCTCCTTTTGCACAGACTCTTTCTTCCTGTTCATATTTCCTTGAGATGTTATGGCTTTTTGTTTTTTATAAACTAAGCCAAGTTTAATGTCTGTGAGAAAAGGAGGAAGAATGGACTAGGTAGCAAAGCAATTGGGAGTGCCTCAGTAATGTATTCAGGCCGTTAAGGATTTCATTAGGTTTACTGAAAGGTCATTAACGATAAAATATCTTCTTTTATTTTACCTACTTTCTAAACATTATAGTCTATTCTGCCATTCAAGCTTGCACCCCACTGACATTAATTAGCATGCTATATATTAAGGAGAGCTTTTAATGAGCTGTTATTTCATATGATTTTATTGGAGAGCCTCATTGTTCAGCTTAATAGCAGAAAATGACAACTATAGAAATTGCTTTGATAGGACTGCATCATTGAGGCGGTTATTCAATCTCCATGCTTGTTCCTCAGTTATTCCTCGATGCTGAAAGCTCTGCCTAAAACCCCTCATTGTGGTTTGCCATGATAGACTGGGTGTAGGGAAAGCTGTGAGCAAGGAACAGCCCCCAAACCACAGAGTGGGGTGTGAGCAGCATCACACACAGCTGCTGGGTCTGCTGCACAGCAGCAACAGCAGCAGCAAGGCCCACGTGTGTACAAAGTGGTTTGGCCACATTTATAAATCAAATATCAGTCTTAGCTCTTATTGTAGCTGACAATTGCGAGATGGTGTCGTTTCAGTCACTTGAATCTTAAGATATGCATTTGCACTTATTCTCCAAGTCAAGTGTCTGCCTCACAGAATGGTTTGGGTGGGAAGGGACCTTAAAGATCATCCAGTTCAGCCCCCTGCCACCTTCCACTGGGCCAGGTTGCTCCAAGCCTCATCCAAGCTCACCTCTAAATTTTCCCAATTCAGAGCAAAGCAGGTCAATTGAGAACAAAAAGAAAAGTTGTTCTCCCTGTGCTAAAGCCTACATTCTTCTGAAAGCCATCTCACCCTCACTGCCAGGACAGCAGGGAGAGCAGGGAAAAGTGTAACCAGCAGGGAAGGGAAAAAGGGGAAGGAGAAAGGAGGCAGGAACTTAAAGTGTCAGAAATTGGTAAATGAGCAGGGCACAGAAAACTAAACCCAAACCCATCCTGTCCACTGGATGGCAGGATCATAAAGACTGGCTCTAAGACACAAACAAAGGACAGCAACGAGGTGAATTTCCCAAAAGGAGCCAGGCATTCACACATCCATACTGCTGAAGGTGATGCAAAGATCACCTTGACTGGCTTCTCCCCCTTTACAAAGTTCCTCAGTGGCATCCATTAACAGGATGAAACCAGCACCACACCTGAATTATCCAGCCATATGTATTTTCTAAATTAAACAGTACTGAAGATGAAACAGAGGAAAAAACTCAACAATCTAGGAAGGAAGTGCAAACACGCATCAGAAGTTTGCTTTCAACTTAGCTAACTGCTACATTTTGGTAAACAAAATACTGCAAGATGTGAAAATGGAGTTTTTAAAGAGCTTTGTAGTACTCTAACTGCACAGGTACACTGCCATGTGAAAAGATGAGATGGAGGAAATGGGATTAAGGATCAGCTGTTCTCCTGAATGAGCAATATAGAGAAGAAAAAAGAATAGACTGAAATGGTATTTCTTTTTCTGGGGGAAAAAAAAAAGCATTGGGAGGCAGAAAGACAAGATGCTGACGTATCTACAAAAGGATGTTTTAAAATTGAACTTCATTACAAGAAAGAATAGGTTGGAGTTTTTTTCAGTTCTTATCATTTTAGTTTGGCTAAGAAAAAGCGCAATGTGCACACTAAAATAATTCAGCTCCTAAAAAAAAAAGTATTGTTGTAACCAAATATCTTCTCATTTGCATGGGATTTATATCACTGCATGTCTATTGGCTTCAAAAGAACAATAAAAAGGTAATCAAAGAAATTGTTGTGCTCAAGGGACCACATTATGCTTTTATTTCTGAAAAGCTTGATCAAGCAATTTTTTTAAAACAGTTGATTCATTCTATTTATAACACAAGTATGCTACTTACCTGGAGGTTGTCATACATTTGAAAAACCCTGACATCTGAGTTTCTCAGAAAAACCCTCTCATTTTCTTCCTAAGATGTTACTGGAAACCACAGGATTTTCAAAAGCATCATTAAGAAATGCTCCCAAGTTAAGCCCATCTTGCAAGTAACAGCAAATGAGTAACACACAATTAAGAATCCTATATAATTTGAAGAAGTTTGTTCAAAAGCTCTTTGAGGTGCTTATTCAGAAAAGCATGCCTAATTAGGAAAGCATTTAAACACTCCGTAAGTTTAAGGCTGTGCTTCAGTAACTGGGACAGGGTGGAGAGGAACAGGAGCAATAAAAAACTGGTGTTTTGTGGGGACTGCCTAAAATCAGAAGCCAGACAAAATTAGGGAATAAAAAGCAGTTATATTTATTGAAGGGCCTTCAGGTACATTTTGGGCAGATGGAGCCTCCCAGGGCTACACCCAAAAAATGGACCACAGGTCATGGGTTTTCACATTTTTTTAAGTTTGGTCCATTTGCATATTGGGGGTTAATCTGCCAATTTCAGCTCCAGGTAATGAAGTCATTTACCCCAAATTTGCTCTCCCCAAGTCACTTTTGTTTCCATCTCTCAGGCCTGAGGCAGTGAGGTGTCCTTGATTGCCAGGCCTGGAGAGGAATTGCTGTGTCTGACCAAAATGAGAAAGCAGCAGCTCACACTGTGTATGAGCTGAAAGCCATCATGTATGGAGTTTACAGTTATACACTAAAGAATTGCAAGGTTACAAATATATGAAAAATAGAAAAGCTAAAATCCTAAGGCATCAATACAGCAGGCTCTTTCCAACAAGGAGTAATCCCTGAGTAAACCCCCAGCCTGCATCTGGAGCATTCTCCCTGCTGCTGCTCTCCTTAGCTGGAGGGGCAGGAGAAGCCAAGCAGAGCCAGCACCCCGGGATGTGCCAGGCAGACAGAGCCCAGCCCAACTCCTATCAGCTCCCCACAGCACCCTAAATCAACACAGGTCAGACTAAGTTCAGTCCTGCCACGGCATCTGATGTTTCCAAACGTGATGGGGAAGGAAAACCATCCTGTTCCACCAGAACAACAGCTGCATTTGCTGCCCTCTGTGTTATTGCACACAGGCAAATTGTGCTTTCCTTGCAGGATCAGAGAAGCCACCTTGAGTGAACACCCTGGGTGTGGCAGGAGGGCCACTCAAGCACATGCTCATATTCTGTGCTGACAGGGGAGCTTGTAAATCCTATTGATTTAAAAAAATTGAGTAAACAGCATGGAGGTGGAGGGAAGGAGCTCTCTGTAGGGTGCCAGTGGTTGTGGGGTGGGGAGAAAGAAATTTCCTGTGACCTTGTGATGCTCAAGTTTCACTGGAAAGCTGTCTGACTGAGCCCTGCCTTGTTCTAGGAGCAGAGCCACAGGATCTGTGACTAACACAGCATCCCAAGCTACTGAGAGAGCAAGCAATGCTCAGATTTATTACCCTTCTCAGTTGCCAAGAAATGATAATAAATCAGTGCAATCAGCACCGTTTCATTTCCCATATTCTGGCCTGAATCTTTATTAAGTGGAGCCCAGAACACTGGCAGCGTTTAACCAACCTGTTCACCAAGTGCTCAGTAAATACTACAGTCAGCAGGCATAAAAGAAACAATTTCTCTTCAGCCAGCCCAACCCTGTTCCAGGGCCCTTCTGTGCTAAGAGCCATAAACTCCAGATCTAATTGAGCGGGGTGGATGTGAACAGCTTTCCTTACTCGTCACTGAGAGGGTGACACAGCCTCCGTAGGGCTGACAGAGCTTCAAACTTGAGCAGATGATACATGGCCACACACTTCCATTGCTAGTTTAGATTATTAAAGGAGTCTAATTCAATATGGCACAGATGCAGTACACCCCTTTTTCTTGATGTAATCGACTTTCATGGATTCTGGACAAACAAGAGACTACATCTTATAAATCCAGTGTCAGAGGCAAACAGCATTAGTGCTGCAGATGAACAGGGAATGATTCCCAGCAATGTCCCTGCAGATGAGTGACAAAGCCAGGACACAATACCCCATCTTTAATTGCTCACTGCCTGCGTTTGAACCCTTGACAGGGTCTCCAGGATGTTCTGCTAATGCTCAGCTAAATGCAGCCCCAGCTGTGCGTGGCACGGCCCAACACAGCGAGTTTAAGTGAGAAAGCTCCATCCCAGGAGTCTCCTGCATCCATGGAATGCAATCGAGAGGCTGTAACGTGATTGATTTTCATGGGAACATTCAAAGCCACTTCTCACTGAAGGCAATTTCCGACAATTGTCATCTTTCCACTATTTGGACGGTAGAGCTTTATATAAATCGGTTGCAAGATTTTGTGGTTGTTGCTTTCCTTCTTGTGGGAGCCATTTTTCACCCTTCACAACCAAAAAAAGCCCCCAAACCTTTGAAATAAACAAACAAATGACTAAGCCAAGCTGAGTTCCCAACCCTTGCAGCTTTTTCCAGGGAAACCTTTTATTTTTTGCAACACCTTTTAGCAGGAAAGGTTTTAGCTAAAAAAAAATCAGGTTTCCTGAACAGCTTAGGAAAGGGCTATGAATAGAAATGGATGCATATCCCTGCTTAGCTATCACACCAGATAATCCTGCTTTTTGATATAATAAGCATGCACTTTCAGGGGTCAAGGGTGGAAGAAATTTGTTTACACCCTTTTATAAATACAGGCAATGCATCCCACAAATATTGACCTTATGCAAGACACTCTAAAGAGGCAGTTTGCGTGTAACAACCTCTCCTGCATTGCAAAAGGGAATGAGATGATGGAGAAGAAATGGCATATTGGCAACTGGAGAGATGAAGAAGGGCAGACTGCAATTTTACATGGTAACTAAGAGGATCTGTAGCCTCTGAAGTGCAATTTAAACTCAAATCCACTGGGATTAGATGTACTAGGCTCCAAGCATCCCATTAAAGAGTTGAAATTGTGTATGAAAGTCCCTTGTATTATTATTCCTGGCATCAAAATAGAGATTTACAGCATTTCAGAAACAGTGACTGACAAAACTAGCTAGTTAGAAGCTGCAAATGCATCCTTATTTTTCCCCCAAACCACCAGGGATGTAACAATCCTAAAGATGAGGACATAAGTGATTACAGGACTGCACCTTATAACGTTTAAAAAGACAATTTGCTGTTTCAACATTGCCCTTAGGCATGGCTCACTGAAAGGACTTCAGCAGTCTGGGAGCCATTTTTCCAGACAAGAAGCTGAATATTTGGGATCCACCCTTTAAATGCTGTTAGGATTGCAATATCCCTAAAAATGCCTTCCCCCAAGCAATGTGACAAGTACTTCAGACAGCAATGATAGGTGGGTGTCCCCTTTTTTTTCCTCATTAAGGGTAAAATATTCTAAAAACTGACAATTCTGAGAAATAGAATACATACAAAAAATGTATTTACAAAGGCAAAAGCCAGCATCACTTACAGAGTGCACCTGAAAGCTCTTGTCTGCCCAAAACAGCAAAATGCAGATACAAATAAGTTTTGTTTTGTTACTTAAATTTTCTAGATGCAAGTTTGAACAAAACATACATCTAAGACAATCTCATGTCATCTAAAAGCAGAAGAATTTTAGTGCCAAAGCTGGTCCATGACCTTAAATTAGATTGCTTGCCCTTGCAGCCCAATGACAGTGTCTGTTTGATAGTAGTTTGACTTTACACACACTTAGGAAAAAATAAATTAAAAGGAATAAATCTTTGTTGCATGTCTTTGTACACAAAGGCTTTGAAGCTGAACTCCCACATGATGTGAGGACAATGAGCAGAATTTGATTATTAGGGATTTTGAAGCACAACAGGCTTTCAAGACTGCTTAAAAAAAAGTAAAATAAAAATTTCAACAAGTCCTGGTGCTTTCAGTCTGCTGGGAGGCTGATGGTGGGGCAAGATTACTGAGATGCTCCTGAATTGTGCCACTCACAGGCTGCTCCAGAGACAATAAGGACAATACCACTGTAATAGTGCCTCTTCCATGGGTGTCACATGCAGAACGTGTGTGTGGAGCATTTTACCCAAACCAAGGAACCAGCAAAGCCCAGCTCTGCTGTCAGCTGGGTTTCTGAGCACAGATTGACCTGTCTGTCTCCTGTAGATACCAACACACCTTGAAGCCACCTGGGGACCTCTTAGAGGCTTTAAGCTTTCCCTCTGTTGCTTCCAACAGCAGCTGTGCATCTCCCTGGCTTTCCTGATGGACAGACAGACTGACACCTCCTGAATCACCACACACCTGTAGCTTTGCTGAGCTCCCCTGGTGCCTCAGGTTTTAGCTTTTATATTTTTCAGATTCTGTTCTGCTTTAGTGTACAGTTCTGAACTTCATATGAGGGGATGGTGAGCTCTCTGCACAGAGCAGGGAGACAAAACAATTCCTTCTCTAATTGTTGGGGACCCAAGGACAAATGATTGAAATCTCAAGCCCAAAAGCATAAACAATGTGGGCTGAAGAGAGAAAAACAAGCAGGATGGGACTGCCTGGGCTAAAGCTGGAATGGGACAATGAACTCCAAGGTGCAAATGGAGCAGAACTGATCCCAGTGAGAGCCCCCGGGAGCGGCCGTGCATTTTGGGGCCATTTTGGTTCATCCTGGGTGCAGCCCTGGCTGGGCTCTGGTGCTGTCCAAAATAGATCCATTGAGGCCTCCTAATAAATCCCTGCTTTATTCTTTAGCTCTGCCCAGCCTCTGTTCTAGGCCAGCCTTCACAAGGCATCACCCCAGCACCCCAGAATGATCTGTTCCATCCTCCCTTTCTACCCAGCTCATATCCTAATCTTTCCACCACTGATTAACTGATTTGTAATTCTCAGAGCTTTCCAAATTGTCTTGAACAAGAGGTTTCTGCTCCCCAGAAAGAGACTGCAATTAGAGAAGGATCTAGAACAACAATTACAAGGGATCTGAAAAGGTCCCTCTGCATAAAAAATCCAGCTGTTTCTGTACCCAGTGAAACAATTAATTCTGTGACTGAACACAGAGGGGGTTAAACCGCTTTTAAATGCAACACTCTTGCTTTGTTAAAAGGCAGCAATAGCATTTTGAAGGAAAAATACCCATCAAAAGAGACTTGCAGAAGTCAAAAAGGGTCATTAAGGTCCTTCCATTCTGTTTAGGCTCTTAAGAAGCATTCAGTCATTATGAAATTAGTGCTTCTGGCTGCCAAAAAACTTGCTGAAGGTTGTGCTGCTGAATTCCAGCCCAGTTGGCACCCAAGCAGTGGATATGAAAACTGCAACAGCAATTTGGGTTATAGGGACATCTGGCAGGGAGTGCAAGAATGATTAGGGACCTGAGAAGAAAATCAGTCCCAAAGGGAAGCAAGTGGGATGTAAGTAGAATAGACAGCATGATTATTTTGAAGCATTTTAGAAGCTTATAACATTTTTTTTTAAACAGAATTAGTGGGAAAATACAATATCCAGATACAATGAATCAGATTGTGATGGTGATGGTGAGGAGGGAACTATTACTTAGGAGGAGAAGGTGGGGTTTTATTTGTTTTTATTAGGATGATTTCTGCCCAGGGGGTTTGCGAGACTCTCAGTGGCACAATTCTTCTGTGTGAATTTAGCCAGCTACCTCCAGGTGTAATGCAGGACCTGACACCACTAACTCAAGCTCATAAATTGATAATACTTCATAAATACTTTGCAGGGAATTTTTCTTTAACAAATGCTCACAGGCTTTTGTGTTTTTTTCTCCCTAATAACAGCAACACAATTGCAGAGCTTCCAGAGAGCTGCAAATTCACTGGAAGATCATTGAATCTCCCAGGATGGAGCAGAATTCCCAGTGACACCAGTGACAGTGTACAGGAATTGTGTGGGTTCCATCAGCATGGATCCCTGTGTTCCAAATGGAGCAAACCACCCTGAGAGTGCCCTGGCCAGTCTCCAGGTTGTGCAACTGCTCTCCTGTATTTTTATCTCCAGCTGATGGACTTGTCTCATGTTTCCATAGACAGGGGAAAGCTTCTGTAGGAATTTACATATGGAAGGAGGGACAGGAATGGACAACATATTCATCGTGACAACCTCCAGGCACTGTGGTATTTCTAGCAGGCTGATGTTCATCCTTTTGGAGGTGAGGGGCAGTAGGAAAAGGAGGAAGAGTTTGAATTCACCTTGACTTCTCTTTGTCTCCAGCTGCCAAATATGCAGAGAGTCATTATCAGAAAAGAAAAATTTGTTTGTGCCTCCACTGAGACTCGAGCAATGATATGACTTCAGGGGCAAAGGCACTGTCATGATGCATCACAACCCTGCAGGCATTAAAGTGTCTCATGCAGCTGCTCTGCCAGAAAAGCTACTCAGATTGCTGAAGTCCTTTCAACAAACTGAGCCCAAGGCAATATTTTAGTAAGAAACTGCTTCTTTAAAAATTAAAAGGAGTTATTTTCGCATCATTTGCATCATTTGACTTGGGTCATTTTAAATATGCTCTGTTATAGGTTACCTGTGTTGCCGGAAAAAAATGAACATTTAATATTCTATTCAGATTAATTCCTTTAAAACACACCCAGGTTTATTGCCTAATTCATTACACAGACCCCCTCAAAGACCATGAAATGATGAGGCTTGGTTCTACTTTAGCACTGACAGATGATCTGCACACTGCACACATTTCCATAAGTGTCTCAACAGTGACCAGCAATGACTCCAGACTTAGTCAAAGGTTTCAGCCCATCTGAAATGACACTAAATTAGCAAGAGGAAATTCTGTTCATCTGTTTAGTGTTGCTGTATCAAACTCAGTCTGGCTTTTGTGAGCCAAATTACGACCTGAAAGTGAAGTTACAAGAGAAAGTTTCATCCGTTGCTCATGCTGGAGTGCAAGATCTCAGTGATGTTAAACCTGCTCGTTTTTCCCATTTGGCTGTGACAGAGATAGCCAGTGCTAGTAAAGACATCTGGGAGTGACACATCACAGGACACCCTGTTCCAAATGAGAGGCTGGATGGGAAGAAGAAAGGGGCAGAACCTCATCGGCCTTGGCAGAGCTGCTCCTTGCACCTGTGGCTTTTCTAAAGTGAGTTTGTACAAAAAGCACAAAAAAGGGAGTTAAATATTGGTTCTTGGCCCTCTGTGTCAGAAAATGCTGCACAAGCCACAGTGAGGGGTTTTATGTCACAATTAAAACAAAATTATTTTTACTTCCTCTAATCTTACTGAGGTAAATACTGAACCCGTAAACTGACACACGCTCAGCCAGTACTGGTGCACCACTTTCTGCTGCTTAATCCAAATGCCTTTACCTTCTCTTGTAGGACTGTATTTCATTTCACATGATCCCCTAAAGATCCCCTCCTCTTACATTCCTGTTCCACATATTTGGGTGTATGACATTATGCAGAGTTTCACCAGGAGCACATGACAGCAGTAACACTTTCTTAGCTTCATAAGAAATACCACCTCTGATAAACTCTATAATCACATTTAATTGTTTATTTCTCATCCAGCATAGGATGGTCAGTGATCATCCCATAATCTGCTCTACTTTGTCATCAGAGAAATTGTTGGGATGGACAAATATTATCACTGAAATGCTCACAAAGAGGTAAGAATTGAAAGTTGCATTCTGCTGATATTGCCAGGAAGTGCTGTGACTGGTGGAAGGCAAAGAGGAATCAGTTACAGTGTGTAGGTATAAAACCTAGCAGTGTTTTACCTCAAGAAGAAAAATGAAAGAAAGAAAGCAGACCTTGGAGCTACTGCAGAAGGAAACAGTGCACTTGAGACATGGGGAAATGTGTGGCTCTCAATTTGCCACAAATATTGAAAAGATATCTTTCTCTTTTTTGAACTGGGAATTTTTTTCAGTGGTAGCAACAGACTATCTTGAATATTCTTCTCTATTTTAATCAATCTTCTTTTAGCACCTGCTGAGATCTCTCAGAGCTCAGGATTGGCTTAAACACACATGAAAAGGGCCCTGTGGCACGTATTCCTTGACAACAATCTGTTCTTCTCACCTCATAGAGTGTAATGATGCCATTTGTCTCATTTGGAGGCTTCCACTGAACATAGATCTTCTCTTCAAAAGGTCCTCCTTGGATAGATTCCAAAGGAACGGGTCCAGGAACTGCAGGGGGAAAAAAAGCCCAACAAAGTGTGTTAAAAACTCCACCAGCTCCAGCTGCACACACATGAGACACCAAAAAGCCATCAGACAGGAAGCAGCATGTTAAAAATAAATAAATAAAATTAAAAATTAAAATCCCTCAAGGCACTACCATTACCAAGCTACTATCAATGTGAAAGGCATATTTTTCAACTTTTGGTTCAAATAACAATACCCTAATGTAACCACTAAGTGACAAGTAAAATCAGAATACATGAAAATATGATGCTAATTTCAGTATGATTTTATCCCAGTACAGCAGAGCAGCAGCAGGGAATTTAATTTGTCCTTTTCCCCCACACAACAGCAGAACTCTTCACCTAAGCAGCCAGACTGCACCTTGGCATGGAGATACTAAGGGGCTGCACACCTTTATCAATAGGAAAGATTGATTTGCTTAGTAAAGTAACAAAACCAAAGATTTATATTTCATTACAGCTACAAGGCCAGCTCAAAAAAATCCACCTACTCCAGCAAAATGTTAATGCTGTGGGAGATAACCAACTAAATGCACTCCCAAGCCTGTCTGATAAAAATCCTTCTCATTTTTCTGAAATATCTGCCATCCTTTTGTGTCTTCCCATGTGATATATGGGCCGGAGGAACTGCTTTCAGCTGAGAGAAACCTAGGACAGCAACTTCTACAGCCCAGGGAGAGGAATTTAGTCCTTGGTCTGAAATAGCTCAGGTGGGAAAACAACACTTTGAAGCTTTCCATCAATTCCTCTAGAAAACTGTTCTTTTATATCCACAGCCATTCTTTTATACCCACAATTAATTTTGCTTCTGAGATCTCTATAAAATGTGATGTCCAGAAGATCACTATTAAGAAAAGCTACACTCTGGAAAAGAAGGAACTATACATTTTTTTTGGATGCATTCTTTTGTATGAAGGCACAAGAAAAATAAATAAATACCAGGATTGCATTTGCCCATATGACAAAATAAGCTGCTGGGTGGTTCAGAACATGAAAAATTAAACCTACAGCTCTTTAACAGCTTCTCAGACTGGTGTCCATCATGCCCAAGCACTTCAGGGACCTTTGCCCTTTTAAGAGCACGTCTGTGAAATCGAAATCATTTAAACCTACAAGTTTTACACACAAAACAGACGCACTATTTTGTGTGTAAAACTTGTAAAACAGAAGCTGCACTAGTTTTGTGGGACAGAGGGTTATGCTGTCATTTACAACTTGAAGATGAGCCTTCCCTCAAAACCCAACCAACCAACCCACCACAACTCACCATCCTCCTCAGTCTGCACCACCAGCTCCTCGCTTTCCATTTTGCCCTCGGGGTTGGAGAGAGCCAACCTCAGCCGGATGGTCATGAAGGGCCGGAGCCCCCTGAGGGTGTAGTGGGAAGACGTTTGGATGAGTTCCTCTGCCTCGAATTTCTGCTGGTTGAAGACGTACTGGTAGTGCACGGTGAGGTTGTAGCTGTGGCAGCGCGTCACGGCGTAGCCGAAGGGCTCCCACTGCAGCGTCAGCTGCCGCGAGCGGATGTCCACCACCTCCACGTTCTGCGGCCCGTGCACGGGGTCTGGGGAGCAGCAGGAGAAATAGAAACACGGTTTGGTGTTTAATCAAGGCAGCCACCCATTAACGCGCTTCCTCCCATGCGTGGAGTGTCCCAACACTCCGCAGCTCTGGGTGGTTTTGTCTGCGCAAGGTATGAAGTGGTAGGGGAATGAACACTGGATCCACAGCTGCATTCTGGCTCCTGAGTTTCGCCTGGAATTTCCTGTCATGAGGGCCTGAATAGCAGTCGTGCTCCTGATTCCTGTGAAATCTCACCGAGTCCAACAGTGGCAACAGGATTCTGTTGCAGAAAGGTAGAAAATCATAAAGAAAGGCTTCATGAAATCAAGCCTGCTCTCCTAAAATCAGTCGCTGGCCTTGCCAAAGCTAACATTTTGCAAGTTCCCATGTGAAAGCAATCCTGGTGTGAGCAGTTTGTTAATATAACAATCTATTCCTTGCTAAAAAACAACATACACATGTATAAACTGGTTTTACACCGTTAGAAAAATGAAAACTATCTCTCACAAACAACTTTTCCTGCACGTACACACCAGGGGTTTGAGTGACCAATCAATACAGAACAATAACTTGTTACTAACCAATAAGTAATTGGCAAGAAAGATAGTAACCAATGGGAGTCACACAGGAAATCTGTAAAACTGTATAGAAATGGGTTATGTGAATAAAAAATGGCTTTTTTCTACCATGAAGAAAGTGGCTCCGGTGTGATTTATTCCCATAGGATTCCATCAGGTAAGGGGTGGGGGAAATGCTTTCTTCATTCTTACAAAGAAAAACAATTAAAAAATAATAGTAGCTGATGGCCGTGTTTAATGACCTTGGGGAGTCCAGCCCTAAGTGATGCAAACACACAGGAAATGGCCCCTGGGGAAGGAACGAATTCAAGTCTCTCAGCTTTGAATTCAGCTTCATGACCCCTACACCCTCCTGCCACCTCCAAACCCACTCTGCTCACACTGAAGCCCCAGAGTGAAAGAACCAAGACTAAGGGATCAGCTGCTGGATTTCCAGCATCCTGGATATTCTGGCAATGAGGTGTACAGGCAGATCCTGCCACTCTTGAGTGTGTTTTCTGACTCATCTCAAGCTGGTGCCAATAAAAGTTTAATTTCAGATCATCTCCATGCCTTGGTCCCATCAAAGTTTCTTTGCTCTTTATTATTCTTTCTACAGTATCTGGCTGAGGTAAACTTTGAATATTCATGTGGAGGAATCATTTTCACCTGCTGTTCCTTAATTTATTTTTAACAGCCTAACTCAAATGCGCTGACTACACTCTGCCCTTTATATAAAATATAAATGCATGTGCCACTAGACATGTAGATATAAAGAATGAAGGATGACTGAGTAAAATCAGTGCTTGAGATAAGTCAGACCATAAAACTTCTACAGATGTCAGAGTTTGTTTATCTGACATTTCTTCAACTTGTATTTGCTCTTTTGCTCAATATATATCTGAACAAGGTAATCAGAAAATACATAATTTCACAAAAAGTTTCTTAATTTATAGCACAGTTCAAGGTTCTTCCCTCTTCTCATAGTCTCTCACGACTTCAACCTACGAAGAAAATGTTTTCATGGGAACAAAAAAGTTGGAAGGATTCCTGAATACCAGTCACACCTCTTTGAGAGATAATTAAAGTGTAAAAAACCCTTCTAGTAATTCTTGAAAGTAAAGCATGCACCAGCCACCCTGACTTCAATCTACTCATGCATAAGCAGAAAATACATTTTAACAACCTGCACATTCTGTATTACTGCTAAAAATCCCCTAAGGACTGGCAATGGGAAAGTATTTGCATCTTTTTATAGATATTCACATGTGCAGACACTTTGAAAATGGGATGGATATTAAAAGACCAGGGGTCTAAAGCTAGCAAATGTTTTAGGTTTCCCTATATATCATGTCAATCCCTCAGCATTCGGAAAACACCTCTTAAAAGTATGTCTTTAATTCTGTGTGTCAAACAAAATTTAGAAATTAGGAAATTTTTATGCATGAACATACACATATATACTTAGCATGAGGTGCTAAGCATTCATTTTCTATAAATCCCTGAAATTTATGTTTCTGCAGATGAATTGTACAGATAAAGTAGGTCAACAAAAGAATGGTTCTCTGAAAATATTCAGCTTCTGAAATAGCAAAGGTAATCCCAAGCCTCATTCCAAGATACATCCAAAGGAAAGAAAAGCAAAAGCAAATGCAGATATTTGCCCTGCTGAAGTCTGCAGTACACCAAGCACTCAACTGCAGAGCCCAACTCAGAATGTGGCTGAGACAAGGCAAAAACATTTCACAGAAATGCAGTAAGGCAGCTGAAAATGGCAATTCACCCCCACGTTAATGTTATACTGCCTCTATTTTATTTTTTTCAAAATTACAATTATTGACCTTAAATCAGTCATGTTGTGGAGTGAATCAGCAATTACAGGGTGTTTGGTTAATGGGCGTCAGATGTGCTGACTGTACCTGTGAGTAAGGAACAACCTGATCATCACCTCACCAAGTCATCTGCCCAAGGCTGCATTAGGGATGATTTCCTGCAGTTTTCAGCTTCCTTTCTCATCCTATCCACATTTGTCCTTTCCTTTCCTACCTCAAACTCTAAGTGTTAGAAGCTTCTCGTAACCAGATTCTAATTCTGCTCAAAACTCTGCTGTAAATGCTGTAAGCTCCATCACACACACACAGATTGAAACAGTCAAAGTAACCAGCCTGTGAACCACAGATGAGTTTGGTTACAAAGCAGGAAGGTAAAATCCATAGTGCAGAACCCACTACACCACATTTTTCCCAAGAACCATCTATTTTCAGGCTGACAGTCCTAAACCATGGGTCTCAAATACCCATGTCCTGAAGTGTCCCTGCGAGTGTAGGGATAGACATCTGGTGGCCATCTAGATCTTTAAGTAGAGGGAGAATAAGTAAGCAAAAACTACTTAAATTTAAATTAAAAACTACTTAAATTTCACAGAGGGAGAAACCAGACTGGAATTAAATCAACAAACAGAAGCTGGCCCTGGAAAGCTTTATATTCTCTCCAGTTTTCTTCTCTTGGTTTCAATCTCCTTTTTTTCTGAATTCTGAGAATATATAATTTTGAAAATGTTTTCCTGTTGCCACACTGATTTCCTCCACAGCAGAAGCCATTGAAACCTCCTTCTCCAGGATGAGAGTTTGTATTGTTGTTTTTAAAGGGCAGTGGTCCTACTGTCCTCTCTGTATAACTCCTTCTGCCTATTAGCCCAGTGAATATTCAGTCCCAAAAGGTCTGTAGCACCTGGGACCTGTCTAACATCACCTTTTTCATAATGTTTTCTTCCAAAAGATAAGGAAAATTTATAATTAATGTAAAATTCTCTGGTTGTGCTGATATATGAAACTGGACAAATGTCTCCATTTCTGTATTCTTGAGATGATAGCTTCCAAATAATGCAAGAAAATATCTGAAAAGTAGTAACTTTGCACTTGGCTAGTGGAATAAAAGCTGCTAATACATATCTCAGCTTCAACTATACAAAGATACCCACCAAAGCAAGATAGAAACAGGCCAGCCCAATTTGAATACTTAAGAGGTCAGATATTGGTGTAAAATATATACCCTGAAGTAACATTTTCTATGTGTCCTAAGAGCTTGGGGAAAAAAAAAATGAAATTCTTAAGATGCTAAAACAACAAAACACCTGCCACAGATCTGAAACAAGTCTTGAACCCACGCAAGGAAAATTGTAGTCTCTGGGATTTCACTGTGCAAATGCTGTATTTTTATTTCAGCCTGGTTGAACCATTAATTACATTTGGAACGTTCACATCAAAGTCAAGGACTGAAGAGTGTTTTTTAATACCTCATCACCCACTGACACTTTGCTACCTTTCATTACTCTGGTGGGCTGCAGCAAACACTCAGCAGCCAGGAACCTTTCTGGAATCCTTGGGATGTGCAAGTCTGGAGCGGTCTGGAGCTCGAATCCTAGGAGGAGTGGCTGAGGGAGCTGGGAAAGGGGCTCAGCCTTGAGAAAAGGAGGCTCAGAGGGGACCTTCTGGTTCTGCACAAGTCCCTGACAGGAGGGGACAGCCAGGGGGCCTGGGCTCTGTTCCAGGGAGCAGGGACAGGAGGAGGGGGAACGGCCTCAAGGCACACCAGGGGATGTTAAGATGGGATATGAGGAAAAATTCTTCACAGAAAGGACGGTCAGGTTTTGGAACAGGCTGCCCAGGGAACTTTTAGAGTCACAGCCACTGGAGGGATTTAAAACACATGTAAGTGTAGAGCACTTGGGGACATGGTTTAATAGGGGGTTTGGCAGTGCTGGGCCAACACTTGGATTCAATCTTAAAGGGCTTTCCAACCTAAATGATTTGGTGATTCTAGTGGCCTGAATGAAACAAACTCTCCAGTGATCCTTCAGTGGAATCTGTGTTCTCAGTCCATTGTTGAGCAAACAATGTCCAGAGACTGCTTTTCCTGCCATCAGAATTTCACAGAAAAGATGACTTCTAAGGCCAGTTTTGCTCATTCCTTATTGAGTGTCATGGAGCTCATTTTGTTCTCGGCCGTCCTCTCAAGGTGAGGCATAGAAGAGAAAAAGGTGGTTTACCTTATCAATAACAATTGTCAGAGCTCTGTAACCCTCCAGCAGGGGAAGAACAGAGAGGAAAGGAATCCATGGGGGGACACTGGGGTTTGAACACTGAGCTCAAGTCGAGCAGTGAAGTTAAACACAGACAATCAGCTGCTGCCCCCGGGTTAAGTACCTGCTGCAGGAGCCTAATTGCAAGAAATTGCTGCTGTCAGTGAGGACACAGCAGCAAGTGGAGATGTCCCTCCTCATCTGGGGCCCTGTGCCTGTGTCCCTTGACCCTATGGAGAGCAGCAGGCAGAGTTTATTAGCATTGCACTGATTAAATTCTGTTTCCCAGCAGCAGGTTACAGAGACTGAGAATGCACAAAGGGAAGAAAAAGGAACGTGGCATGAGCAGCAGCTTTGTGTGAATCCTGAACTGATACTTACAGATACAGAAAGAGAGAAAAAAACAGGTGTAACTATGAATGCTGTCGTCCCCTCTGCACACCCACACTGAGGTCATCACCCCAACCAGCACAGGCCACCCAGAATCTGGGCACCCCAGTAAAGTCCCCAGCCCTTCCTCTAGGCAGAATGGAAGGAGACAAGGAGAAAATTGGGTGCACTGGTAGCTGGTAATGCCACCAAAACCTGTGTTCTCCCAACTACCAGCATAGTACAGCCTCTCTTTGTAGCCCAGGAAAAATTTAAATTCATTTTTAATTACAAAATATAAATTTGGCAGCATCACAGAGTGGTGGAGAAGTAAGTGCACAGAATATTTCACTCCCACAACAAATCAACAAATTGAAACAGTGGCCATTTTTCAAGCAACAGCCACAAAATTCATAATCACAGAATCTCTGAAAAGTTTGGGTTGGCAGGGACCTTGGTTCCAGCACCCCTGCCATGAGCAGGGACAGCTTCCTCTGGAGCAGGACTGCAAACCCCACCCAGCCTGGCCTGGAACAAGCAGTTAGAAGGTTTCCCTTGTGTTTTTCAAAGACAGTGATCTTGGTCTATGGATGGAAAACCAAACTGAAATGTGTCCAGCAATGATTTTATTCAGGGTGTTAGATAAAAAAAATAAAAGTTGAAGCCTTCTCTAAAAGCTGAAGCCTTCTCTAAGAGCTGAAGCCTTCTCTCTCTCTCCTTTATTCCCTATCCCTCACTTCCTCCCCTAATTTCCACAGGATGAAACAAGTCTAGGGAAACACACTTACTACAAAAAAATACAGCAAAGCAAAGAGAGCAAAGATAATCCAGAGGTTTACCTTAAATGCAAAATTCACGGATGTGTGGTGGCTCAGGGTAAACTCAGCCCCTCCACAGTGTGTGCTGCTCATCTCATCAGAGATCCTGCCAGAGGAATTGTCTCACAGACACCTTCCACAGCCTTGTCCCAGGCACAGACATCTCTGAGTGATGGACAACTCTGTCCATCCCTCAAGTGCAACGTGTCCTTCTGTGACAGCTCCTCTGCTGAGCCTCTCAGCCCTCAGCTGCTGCCCATCACATTTCAATGCCTCTGAGTCAAAATGTGGGATAAATACCTTTTCAGACATGACAGATGAAAGCACTGATTAAACAGAGTTCACCAGTCTTGCAGTGCTGTGAAAGTGTTTTGGCTTTGCCCTTCTCTGAGGAAGGAACTTCTCCCTAATATTTGGATCTAAATTTGGTCTCTTTAAAACCACTTCAGATATCATCACTGGTCCAAAGGCAGCGCAGACAGAGCTGGAAGTAGGCAATTATGCAGAAAGGGGTGTTCTGAAAGACTTGCAGCAGAGAAAAGAGAAGAAAGGAGTAAGACTGACACAATAAAATCACCAGAGAACAAATAACCTTTTTGTGAGGCCTTCAATCACCACAGCCCAAGCCATGTACAAAGAAATAGGTGTCATTACAGCTGATAAACTAAACCAGGCTATTTTAGGGCATTCTCTGAGCAATAAGGAAAAAGGAATGCTGCCACGTTATTATAACAGAAATAGAAAATAAGTTAGATAATGGAGTATGTGGTTAGGTAAGCCAGGGACTGAGCTCTCTCCACAACTAACATAATCATTTTAATTCCATTAACTGCAAATCCTCTTCATTTTTTTATTGATCTGGTTTTGTTTCAGTTGCAAATTTTACTTAGAGTTCTGCACTGAAAGACACCCAAGATTTGAAAATACCTATAAAAAAGGAAAATATTTGATACATTACAAATCCCATAAAACATCCTCTAATCTCAGACTTCTAATTTGTTAAATAGAACCAAACAAAACAAGTTTAAAACAACACCAACGCCCTTAAATGGATCCCAGATCTATCTGGACTCCTCCATTTGTTACAAAATGTGCCTGTCACACTCCCAGACCAAATCCAGGGGCTGGACAAGGGCACAGGGAAAGCAGAGGATGTGGAGAGCAGGACCTGAGCTGCCAGCACAGCCTTCCCAGCACTGCTACAGCCAGAGCTGAGCTGCCAAAGCTCCACTTGTAAACAACTTCAATATAATTAAGCACTGCTTTTTAAAAAAGGTTTATTAGCATCTATTTAAAGGAAATTTTTTTCATTATATTATGAAATGGCAAAATGAGAGCTTGCTTTCTTTTACAGCGCAAACCTGTTGTGCCTTAACACACTTAAAAAATAACAATTTAAAAGAACAATAAAGGGTAATTACTGATTTTATTAAAAATATCTATCATGGATACACATAGCAGTGGCATTCCATGGCTGGGAACAAAATGTACATTACTGAGCATTTTGATGATTAAATACAACAGCTTAATTAAGTATGCTAATGAAAGTAAGAGTAGAAAGCAGGTAAACCACTGGGTTTTTGCCAAACAAAAGTAAAAAATCAGATTTTACAAATTTATCTCATTATGCATCAATAAAATATTTATTTTAACTGTTTGTTATACTAATATGTACATGCATTTATTTTTATTATCTCTTCCTCTGTGTGCTTTGCTGTTATCCTCAAATGGACTAAGTGGAGGAAACGCAGAGTAACACAGAAGCTAAATCCTGACAAAACATAAATTATCTCTATAAAAATAAATAAGGTAATCAAAATAGTGAGTAAAAGAGAGGCTTCCTCTAAACAGGCTGTTCAATTATTCTGAGCAGCAGAAAAAAGCATTCTTCTTTAAGACATGTTTTATCTCATTTGTAACTGTGGCTTCTTTTAATATCTCTGCAACCTGCAAGAGAAATTCTCAGTATTCCTTCAGAATCATGTTCTTCAACAACAAATATATAAAAAAACCTTAAAACATTCTTGGTTCTGTTTGTTGATCTGGCAGAAGTAGCTTCTAAAGTTGATGAAACAGTGGCTTTGAGAGCACTACTGCAAGAGCCAAATTGTCCTAAACCTCTTGAGCTCTCGACAGTACATCAAGGGAGGTGATCCAGCCCTGGAGGCACCTCTGGGTGCTGTGTCCAGCTCTGGCTCCTCAGCACAGCAGGGACAGGAGCTCCTGGAGCTGGGGAAGGGCCTGGAGCATCTCGGGGCCCACGACAGGCTGAGGGAGCTGGGGCTGCTCAGCCTGGAGAGGAGCCCTGGCTGAGAGGGCTCAGCCCTGGCTGGCCCTGGCTGTTTGTCCCATGGCTGTTTGTCCCTGGCTGTCCCTGGGTACCCCTGCGTGTCCCAGTCTCTCCCAGTCTATCCCTGTCTGTCTCAGTCTGTCCCTGATTGTCCCAGTCTGTCCCAGTGTATCCCAGTCTGTCCCTGTCTATCCCAGTCTGTCCCTGTGTGTCCCAGTCTGTCCCAGTCTGTCCCAGTGTGTCTCTGTCTGTCCCAGTCTGTCCCTGTGTGTCCCAGTCTGTCCCAGTCTGTCCC
>VZRH01001008.1:354877-366177 GCA_013397555.1 Urocynchramus pylzowi | reverse complement strand
GTGTGTCCCTGTGTGCAGGAGGTCAGGGCAGGCCCAGGCTCTGCCCAGGCCCAGCCATGGCCCCAGAGCCACGGGCAGGGCCTGAGCCCAGCAATTCCCCTGCCCAGGAGGCAGAGCTGCTGCCCTGGGCCGTGCCCAGCCCTGAGCAGAGCCCAGAGAGGCTGTGAGGTCCCTTCCTGGGGATATTCCAGAACCCTCTGGACACAATCCCGTGCCCTGTGCTCTGGGATGGCCCTGCCTGAGCAGGGAGGTGGCACCAGATGACCCCACCATGGTCCCTTCCAACCTGACCCATCCTGGGGTTTCTTAAAGTATGCTTTAAAAAAGTTCAGAAGAACAAATCATAATAGATTAAAAAAAAAAAAAAAAAAAAAAAAAAAAAAAGTCCAAAATTACTGGAAAGCACTGCAGAGAAAAGGAATACAAAGGATGAAAAATTCCTCTGCACATCACAGACAAAGTAGGAAAACACTCTTTTCTAACAGCCTGAATTCTCACTATGTCTAATGGAAGTACTAGCCCTTGGCTTGCATTGTGCTTCCCAAAAGAACACAAAAATAAAAAGACAGTGCCAAGCTTTCAACACTCAATTAAGATTTAGGATGTCACTCAAAGGAGGCAAAAAGCTGTTTTTGTCTGGTGATACTCAGCCACTAGATCTGCCTCAGTCTTTGTTTATGTTCCCAATCAGGGCACACTATCTGTATTAAAGAGAACAAGACACTGAATGGAAACCTCACAGCCTGGGGAAGTGTGAGGTACCAGTGTGCTCATCAAAATAAATTCTCCTGTGAGAGCAGTTTATTGATTTGTGTATTTGACTCTCTTTGGGATTATTGTTCAATTACTTTTATCCTCTGAGATGAAAGCAGCTGAATGTAACATCAAAAGCAGATAAAAAGTCGCATGTTTCAAATTTTCTTTTGAATCTCCATAACATCCATTACAGATACAATTTCCAAGAGGGTCCTCTGAGAGCAACAGCAGAGGGTAACTCCATCAGACATACAGCTCTCATCTGTATTTCCCTTAATTATTCTGGCTGAAGCATATTCCCAGTAAAACACATTATTTATCCTTGAGAAGCGACAGTCTGCAGAAACGGTCTCCTCTTTGTCAGGTGAGCTGCTTGCTAATTTTTGATATGATTACTGATTTATCAGCACTTAAAATTGCAAACACACTATTTCCACCTCTAAGTTGTGGCCCCGTTGAGGTTAAAACATGGTGGTGGAAATGGTGGTGAAGAGAAGGTGAAAGTCTCATTTTGCTTGGTTGCTTTCATTCCTCACTAGAGGTTTGTCATGCTCTGCTTGTAAGCAAAAAACCCAATAAACAAAACAACAACAACAACAACAAAACCCTCCCCAAAAAATCAAACACAAAATCCCACCAAAACACAAAACCAACAAAAAATCCCACCAAAACCAAAACAAACAAAAAACCACAAACAAACAAACAAACAAACCCCCCCAAAAAACCAAAAAAAACCCCAGATATTTTTGATTGCCACCCTCTGTTTTCACTTTGGGACACTGACTCACATCATTTTCGGTTTGCTGCACATCACAAGTAGTGCAGTACCTGGATCAGGCTCTTGCTCCCCTTTTCAGAGGCAGGTGTAGCCCCAGTTGCCTGGTGCTCCTCTGATTCATGAGGTGAGCTTTGCTGTGCAGTCATCAGGCAAAACTGGCCTCAGCTCCTCAAAAATGAAAAGGCACACTACTTCAAGCTTAGAATTCCAGCAGTGTAATTTTATAATGTATAAATTATAAAATGTATAAGTTATAGAAATGTATAAATTATAAACTGGGAAAATGGTTCCTGTGCTCTGTGTGGCAGGGACATTCAGACCACAGTTCAGCACAGCTCTCAGTGTAAAAACTCATCAGAGGTGACCTCAGTCACAGCCACAGACCCACTACCAGCATGAATATGAGTTTTGTTAAAGCTCAACATGAAGTAAAATGATGAATTTAAATAAATAATTGCACTCACAGTTTGTATTTTTGACCAGTTGCTGTTTACTCAGCTCTAAGAGGAACTATCCTGACACTAACAGGTCAGGGGGAAATCCAGCTGCTCTCTGCACTCTGAGGGCAGCCCTGCACTCTTCCCTGCACAGATGTGAGCAAGGCTCTGCTTTGAACTCCCAGGGCCATCAGGGTTAGCCAGAGATGGGACCAGAAAGCCACCCTGAGATGGGACCAGAAAGGACCCTGAGATGGACCAGAGCCACCAGGCAGAGATGGAGCACAGGAGTTCCAGCCCATTGCAGCTGGATCTTTTCTGCATTTGAGCCATTCATCTGCTCTGGAATTACTTTTGTCTTTTGTCACAGAGTGTTGTAAAAATCTTTGCAAAGCTGTTTCCAACCAGCCTGTAAAGCACATTGGTTTTCTTTCAGTGATGCAATTACAAGGGGAAGGCAGTCATGAATATTAGTGAACTTTGAAATATTGTTTCTAGGGGCAATAGATTTTACCCAAAGGGATATTAGTGCTCCACCTCAACATTACAAAAAATCACTTTAAAACTTACAGCAACACATTTCAAGTCCATTACCAGGCGTTTTCAAATGTCATGCCTCAAATGTGACAGTCAAATTCCTGAATCAATCAGCCAAATGGAATTATTTCACTCAGAAATTATGTGAAGAGAAAGTAGCAAAAAGCAGTAAAAATATAGAATAACTTTATGCTGTAACTTAAGCAACTGAACAGGCTTCTGGGTGAAATAAGGAGCAACACACTCAGTGTGTCTGCTTTACAGGATGATGAACTGCAGAACACACTGGGGATTTTTTTCTGTAGTAGAACAAGGTTTGGGGTTTTAATTTGTGACCTGTCTCACAAATAGTGTGACCTGTCCCACAAATAGTGCCTGGGAATTTGCAGGGAACACCAGGTGCCTGGGCACAGCTCACTAGCTGGGTACCACCACACACAAGGGGCAAATCCAGCATGTGCCAGCTGCAGTGTGCCTGCAGGCTTAGCCTGCATCTCCATTTGTGCTGTTGTGTTCTTCCTCAGCTAAATTTTCCAATATCTTCATGAATCCATATGGAAAACAGGCCAATCCCAGCTAGTCCAGTCAGAAATCCTGCTCTGGAGCATCCTTGCAAGGCAGTTGGAGCATCCTTGTACACCAGTTGAACTCACATCAATGGCACAGCATATTGTGCCCTCATCACTGAAGAAAATTAGAGTTTTGGAATCCTTTCTGTCCTGCTGACATCCCATTATCCCAACAAGGCATATTCAACATAGTCATAAGATGTATGGCACTGGTGGCTTTCAGGCACAAGAGTGACTGAATTCAGCAAATCACGCTGCCCTTCATCTCATCATCTTCATGCCTTCTGTTTGTTTTACCCTCCAGCATTTCCAGGCAGGAAAGATTTTTTTCCTGGAGCCACAGAGTAGTGGTGGTACCTTCTGTGTGGAAGACAGGCAGTGTATAAGATCAATCAGGATCAAGAATCGTAAATTTCATTTCTTCCCCCAATGGTCTCACAGTTTCAGCTGGGTGAGAGGTAATTAATCCACATCAGCCAGTGCTGGTGAAGCACCTTGTCCAAAAGCAAACATAACATAATCCAGTGATCAGATCCTGAGGGAAACAGTTGATGGAAGGAGAAAGAGCTGTCTACCTGTATTTTCTTACTTCCATTGGAAAATGAGGGCCAAATAACAACCAATAAAATATAAAAAAAATACACTCTTGTATTTCCAAAAATAATCTTCTGATTTAAGTATAGCTAAAAAGAAAATCTCTTTAGTTTTCAAAGTCAACCTAAGTAGTTGTATGAAAAGAAGATTTTATGTAATAATGGGTAGCAATATGAGGCAATGAGACTTGAGAGTGTCAGAGAAAGTCCCAATTGCATGAATTGACATGCAAATGTTAAAAAAAACCTGAGAAAACAGTTTAAAGTAAGTTCCAATTCATAGCAGGTGCATCAGGCACAGCTCAGACACTCTGAGTGAACTAAGTTCTGATGAACCTTTTTCTGGCTTCTTGTTCCACATTAGAACCATAAATTTTTATGTTTGCAGTGATTTGTGTTGCTGCAGGGGGAAAGCCAGAGGCTCCCATCCTCAAATATACCAGACAGGAAACCTTGGGACCCAAGATGCTAATTTTAAATGAGAACCAAAATTTATATATTTGGCTCAGAAGTGACCTTTGTCATTACACTGACACAGAAGAGACATGTCAAATAAGCATGCTGAGCATCAACTATTTGGAAATTAAAACAAAACAGAAAGAGTGGTTCTTTCTCACTATGGTTCTTTCTGGGACTATGAAAGTGGTTCTTTCTGGGACTATGATGGGAATGTCAGAGTTTGATTTTCACACTTTGTACTCATGACTGTGCAGCCTAGGCATGATAAAGATGATCCCAGGAATGTGTATTTAATAGGAAGCCAACTGGTTACATTAGAGTTAATTAAGGAGTTAAAAATCCTGAGAACAGTTCTAAGTTACAGATTACCCACAGAGCACAAATCTCTTTATATACTCCCATAGCAACTCCTGCACAAGTTAATGTTATTATACAGGGAGCAGCATAAGGAGATTTCTGTACCAACTCAGAGCACTTTAACTTCAATTTTTGTCAAAGGTATTATTGCAACAAGTCTTGCATTTGGCTGGGATAAATTAATCAGAGTCAGTTTGAATAAGCCATGCCCTCACAGGCTGCCTCATCAGAGGAATGTGTCCAAGCTCCAGAGAGCAAAGCAACAACCCTGGCACCATGCAGGGTCTCCCATATCACTGAATTCCTTCAAACCACTGATGTTAGGGGCTACAGATCAATAAATAACTCAATAACACTGGGAGCACCCTGGTGCTGACCCCACAAACAAAGGGGGCCCTGTGTCAGATGTGGAACAAGAAAAGTTGTTGTAGAATCTTAGAATCACAGAATCATTAAGGTTGGAAAAGCTCTCTAAGATCATTGAATCCAAGTGTTGACCCAGCATGGCCAAGCCTACCACTAAAACATGGTGCCACATCTAAGCTCAGGTTCATGCAGAATTCCAAGCTTTAGATGGCCTGACATCCTAGCAGTTTAGTCTCAGAATGTGTGAAATCCTTTTTTACAAGCCCACGCATAAATATATCAATTAACATTATTATTTAATCCATTTGTATCCAAAGCAAAGCGGCATGAAAATGTAGCTCTGGAACCACAACAGACTTTGGGGATAATTTGGTGAAACTACAAAGCCATGATGAGTTTTCTCACTGTCAAAGCAAACACACACCTGATCACTCACTAAAAGGGGTTCCTTCCTTTCTGTTCCTTCCTAAGGGAAGATTTTAATCTCCAGGAATGAGGGTGCAAAGACATGTGCTTGTCTCCAGTCTGCTTTATTCTTATACCAGCCTAGCTCTCAAATGCAGGCACTGTGCATCCTTAGCAGTGCAGCCACTGACACTCCATAAATGCTGCAAATGGCACTGAATAAATTCATTAAATACAGGGCTGTTTTTTTTCCTGTTGGATCCCATTCTCCTCTGGGATATGCTTCCAACAGGCAGTTTAAAGCTAGCTTGAGCATGTCTTCACAAACAGGAGGCAATAACATCAAACAGCTAAAAATCAGAGTGTACTGTGTGTGTGTGCAATCCATCAGCCAGAAAATAAGGAAGGTATGAAGAAAGAAGAAACAGAAATTAAGAACCAGAAATTTTCAGCTACAGGGGTAATACTCTTGTGAGGATAATCCTCCTGTCCAGGATGTGACAAATCCAACTTGCTAGGAGATGGCTTTGAGACGTGAAATAAAGCTGCATTCAGCTGCACTGGACAGCACATGTCTGGTGCTTCTATTATAAGCAGAAATTAATACCCAGGTAGAAAGAACCCTAAATCAGACTTATTTAGTTCATCAGCTGAAATTCCAGCCTTCACATAAGAATGCATTTTTGGCATTTCCAATCTTACACTTCTTTGTGATAAAAAGCCAGACTTGTCATTAATCCTGGACTGCTGATGGGGCAGGAAGGAAAGCTGAGAGTGGAGCTTGCATCCAACTGCTCAGTGTCTCCTCTGCCTGGAGCACAAGGAGAGATGTTCTGCCCAGCACAGGGATATTCCTGGCCAGCTCAGGTGCTGGGAAGGAGAAGGAGCAGTCTGTGAGCACTGCATCCAGCTTGGATGCTCCCAGCACAAGGAAGACTTGGGCCTCTTGTAACAACTCCAGAGGAAGCCACAGAGGTGCCCCAAGGACTGAAGCCAGGCTGGGAGACCTAGAAGTGTTCACCTGGAGAAGAGAAGGCTCCAGGGAGACCTCAGAGACCCTTCCAGTTTCTAAAGAAATGAGGGTGAGGGTGAGGCCCTGGCACAGGGTGCCCAGAGAAGCTGTGGCTGCCCCTGGATCCCTGGAAGTGTCCAAGGCCAGGTTGGATGGGGCTTGGAGCACCTGGGACAGTGGAAGGTGTCCCTACCCCTGGTAAGGGGTGGCACTGGATGAGCTTTAAGGGCCCATCCAACACAAACCATTCCATGATTCTATGTCTGATGATAGAAACCTGTGGATGTGCAGTGAGATCCAGCAGGGAGATTACAGGTATTAAGAACAGTTTGGTATTGTTTTGTATTGAGTCATTTTCTGAGCAGGCAATTAATCCAGCTGCATTTAAACAATAATAATAAAAAACCCAAAAGACAGCTACATTTTTAAAGAGTTATTAATGGACTGAGAAAGCAGCTTGGATTTCAATGAGACTTTAAAAAATGTCTGCTGGGGGGTATTAGCTGTAATCCTAACACTGCTGTATGTTCAGATTACACTGAAAGCCCTGGCTGGGTTAGCAGCTACACTTTTTATAGGCTTGACAATGTGTCTGAAGAGCTGTTTTATTTGTATTTTCTCCCACATAATGCCTCTATTAAAATCCTTTAAGGGTCTTTTCTTAGTGTCAGGCTGATCAGATAAAAATGGTCTTAAAGGAGTGCTGACCCTGCCCCTCCCACTGTGCTCTGCTCATACTTCCCTCAGGCATAAAATTGTTTTGCTTTATTTTGTTTGAGCTAAAATGCAAGCACATCCTGGAAAAGGGCATTTACTGGGCTAAATGCAGGGCATTGATTTTGTTCAGAGCAAACTCTTATCTGTCCTCCACTACCCCAACAAGTGTCTCTAGCATTTGGAAATGCACATTTGTTCAAATATGTACATTCCCATAAGAGCTAACCATCCATGGCCTTAATGGCACCACACTGCTGACTTCAACACCCTGGTGGAAAAAAGACATGAGCATGAAATTAGAATTAAACAGCTGGTCATAAACTCTATCTAGACCCTTCATAAACACCTGTTGCTGGAGTGCATTGCAGCCATAGTTCAGCTGCAGGAATTTCAATATCTCTTGGTCTGGTTAAGGGAATAATGGGAAAGGAAACCAGTTAGCATCTCCTCTTTTCCCCCAGCTCAATTTTCACCCACATTCCTGAGGATTCCCAGTTTGCCTAACCTTATCATTATTATGGTTGTGGCATATTCTATGTTGCTCTAAGTAATTTTCCAGCCTTAGAAGTTGGAGATTTTGGGATTGTTGTTACTGGGTTTTCATTATTATTGCTGTTGTTTCTCCTGTGATTATTATTATTGTTTTCTACCAATATGAAATGGTGTAGAGAGCAAATCCCTCCAGATTTGGCCAGGGAATCAGATCGTCCCCATCATATCAGAGGTTCCTTGTGAGTATCCACAGCTGGTGACAAAAGCAGTGGCTGCTACTCCTGAATCATGAGAAAAATGGACAATCCTCACAGAATGGTTCTGAGTGTCTTCACTCTAACCAGACCCATTTCACTTTCTGCAGCTGTGATGCTCTCAAGTTTTAAATTTCACAGGAGATTTTCTGAAGATGAGGAGGGAAGAGAAAGTGGTTGTATCTGTAAATCTTGAGTGGAACTGAATGGATACTACTTGGAGATCCAGGATGTTTCTAATCTTCTTCTCAGGAGAAGTTATAACCACCTAGGGAACAAATGCTAGCACATCTCCAATAGGAATATTGTTATTTTAATAGCCAAGCAGTAATTATTTTTTCTCTGCCCTCCTTTCTTGCCCTTTACTCTGAACAGGAGAAAATCAGTAACAAACAATCAACCATCCAACTGACTTGTCCAGTGCTTGTTGTAGGTAGGAATATTAGAGGAAAATGAGGTTAGGGATAAGGCATGCTCTTCATATAAATCCAGTGGCATAGTAAATGAAAAAAAAAGTGTGTCTCACCATAAATGCTGTTACAACTTGCAGACCTGTGGTGCCAAGCTGTGGCAGCAGTTATTGGAATGTTTCAGTAACCTATTAACAGACCTTTTCTTAGAAACTCTTAGCTTTCTTTAACACCCTTCCAGCAAATGGATTTCCAATAAGCATCTAGCTCCTTTCTCTTCTTTCCACTTCCAAATAAACTCTTTCAGGGCACAGTGGTGTGTTTGTGTGGAAATGGCTTTGCTGAGAAATTGAAAGGTAGGATCTGGATCAGTTCCCTGCATGAGCTTTGCAATATCCCTGAAAAGTGTCATGATCTGTATTTGGTGCCCAGAGCATTGCTTAAGCTACTGAGGAGAAAACTAATCTCTTGCGCTTTCATTGGCAGCACTGTCTCATAGAGTGATCCTAATGGGGTGGAAATGAGCTCAGCTGCCTAATTCTGTTAAAAACATAGGCTTTTTCTCACGCATGAATGCCCATGTACTTCCTTCTAGCCTTGCTGAAGCCATGGCAGCAAAGAATCAAGTCAGAGTTGCCGAAAACAGAACACACTGCTTTTTTTTCCACTTCAGCTCTTTTTAGTTTATTTATTTATACACAGTAAGAAACAGCCAGTGGAAGAAACTCTATTCAAGCAGAAAAAAAACCCATTTTAAAGTAAAAAAGACCTTGATGTGGACAAATGAGCTTTTCCCTAACTTTTAGGGCATGACCAACTTGCTCATTAGCAGCGTAGTTTTAAGTAGCGCTATTAACTTTGTTTTCATCATCTCTGTTTCACGAGCCACAGGTGAGGGCAGTGCAGCCACAGAACCAGAGGTGCCTCTTGTCAATCCAGCTTCATCCAGCTGTGCCCCATGTGCATGCAGATAATCCAAGCCCTTCCATGGGCTACTGTGGTCGTGTGTTGGAGTTGTTGGCAGCAGTAACACAGAGCTCTGTGGTTATCCAAATTTCCAGATCCAAATTTCCCAGCTGGTGGACAACCACTTCTCTGCTTCTACCTCTGGGATATGATGGAAGTAGGCAGGGCTGTAAATAAACCTCTGCATTCCCATCTGCCTGTAAATGAGAACATCAGCAATCATGGGGCTCCCTGATGTGATTTAGTGGACATGGTGGTGATCAAAGGTTGGACTTCAGGATCTTAGAAAGCTTTTCTAACCTCAAAGATTTTATGACTGTTTTATGCTATATAAACAATCCTCTGGGTGTACTTTTAGGTCCATTAAGGGTTGACCTTCCTGTCTGTGCTCATTAAAACCAAGACCCAATTTGCTAAAGGCTCTGGATAAGAGGAGACTGAGGCCACACCTCATTGGGGGCTGCAGCTCCTCCAGAGGGGCAGGTTGGAGATCAGGGAAAGGTTCTTCCCCAGAGGTGCTGGCTCTGCCCAGGCTCCCCAGGGAATGGGCATGGCCCTGAGGCTGCCAGAGCTCCAGGAGCACATGGTGGGATCCTTGGGGTTGCCTTGTGTAGAGCCAGGAGCTGGACTGGATGATCCCTTTTGGTCCTTTCTACTCAGGATATTCTGTGATTCTATGAATTTTTTTTAGTTCCAAGAAGAATATATCCATATAGGACTTTGTGGGAAAGCTTAGAAACAAAACAGCAACAACTTTGCAGGGATAAAGATCTTTATCACATCCTTCATCATTTTCCCTTTGGAAGACTGCAGGGAATGTGCTCATGGCCACTCCATTCCATACTCTGAGGGAGCTGTGGATGTTCCACAGGCAGAAGTGCCTGTGTGAGGGAGGACCCGGGCAGCCTCATGTCCCTTGTGAGAGACTTCCATGACTTCATTAAATCCTGCTATGCCTCTTGTAAGGCTGTAGCTGTGTGCTGATCGCTTGCTTTGCTATGCAAATGAGATGAAAAGGGAGCTGAAAAGGATGAGTCCAGGCCTCCACAGCAAACAGGGATTAGGGAATAGGAAGTTACAGCTTTCTTTCATAAAACAGAGCTGAAGAGCAGGGCAATAACTTGATATTATTTGGTGAATAAGTCTAATTCTTGGGGGTTTGTTTGTTTGCTTGCTTGAACCCAGAAGTTCCTCAAAGTTTACGAAGCAAGTGGTCTCAAGTTCTCCTGAGGAAATTTTGTAGATAAAATCCATTCTGTTCTCTGCACTGGGAATGTTCACAAGCTCCTCAGCCTTCCTGTTGGAACAGTGTCTTGACCTTTGCAGAGTCCTTCCTTCTGCAGTGTGGGGAATGAACCAACAAACAAACCCAATAGGAACTGTTTGAAACTAAAAGAGCAGAGATTTAGGTTGGATATTGGGAAGAAATTCTCTGTGAGGGTGAGAAGGCCCTGGCACAGGGTGCCCATAGAAGCTGTGGCTGTCCCTGGATCCCTGGCAGTGCCCAAGGCCAGGTTGGACAGGGCTTGGAGCACCCTGGGCTAGTGGAAGGTGTCCCTGCCCATGGAAGGGGTGGAACTGGATGAGCTCTAAGGTCCCTTCCAACCCAAACCATTCTGTTATTCTAAGTCCTGAATTAAATTGGAAAGTACCAGGCTCCTGAGATGCCAGTTCCAAAATCAAATACATCAAGAGTAAACAACTTGATGGTGAAGCAGATCAAATGCAGCACTCAGCATTTGGTCTTCATTCTTGAAGCCTGATTCAAGAATGCAATGGATTTGCTTAGCATGTAATTACATGTGCATAAAGATCCACAGGATTCAGCCAGAAAATAGATCAGAACTACTTCAATAGGTTAATATGATAAGAGCCTCCCATGGAAGATAACTGCTGCAATTATAACTGTACTTTTGCCTACAATGCAATGTTGCAAAAGGAACTAAGAAAATTGATGTCTGTACTTTGAATAGAGGCACAAATCTAAACATATTAGATAAAAAGTCTGTAACTGTCTTTTTTTCCACATTTTGTGCCGAATGCTTCAAAAGAATAAAAAACTACACCAAATAAGTTGTACAGAGTAAAGAGACAGAGATGAAGGCTGCACACTCAGAAACTGATGCTCTGGAGAACAATTTTTTTTCTTGGAACAGAGAGCAAGGTAAAATCCTCATCCTGTTGTTGGTTTT
>VZRH01001008.1:307607-354821 GCA_013397555.1 Urocynchramus pylzowi | reverse complement strand
GTTTTGGGTGTTTTTTGGTTTTTGTTTGGGGGGGGGGGAATGGTTTGATTTTTCTCCTAGAACTTTTAAATAGAGTACTGCTAAATACCAAAATCTTAAGTCTGCTATCCATCAATAGCACCAAGTGAGCTTGACATGTGAAGTGGGAACATCTAAATGGCCTCAGATTTCAATATCTACCTGTATCCAGTAGGAAAAATGCTCCTCAGGTTGAACAGGACAAAAGGGCTGTCTTTGATACAATAAATATTATAATCATTGCATTAGAGACAGCCACCCTGCTTCACGCTTGGAAACTTCCAACTTACACCACAAGTGCTGTAACTTCATATATTTCTTTTTCATCTACAATTCCTGTGAAAGGTCAGAGAATTGGCAAAATCCCGCTGCTGAGTAAGAAGCAGAAGGAATACACACTGGTTTTCGGGGGGATCTGCTCCCCTTCCAGGCCCTGAACCATGCCAGAACTGACTCAGGGACTGGAATAACTCCAGTTTTAAAAAAAGCTCTGGGATCAGCTCATGGATGTTACTAAAACTGGTTGTTACACAGCTACAGCTGGAATGAGGTGGCCCCTCTGCAGGAGACATCCCCAAGAACTTATGCCCCAAAAAGCTGTTCAGGACCATGAAGTGACAGAACAAGCCTGGCCCAAGGATTGAATTTGTCATCAGTGCTCACAGAGAGCTGTCTCCAGCTAGCCAGAAATAGAGGGAAACAACTCTCTGTCACTGCTGACAGTCTGCTTTTATCTCTGTACTTGCTTTTCCTAGTCCAAAACTGTAACAGTAATCAAATGGGAATAAAAGAAGTTTTCTTTGATGAGCATGTCATGCTGATGAAAGGCAGCAGAAGTTCTCTGTGTAGACAGGAGCCACAAACATTAACAGACACTGGCATTTGGAGCTTTTCTCTCTGTCAGTCCTCAAAGGGGTGTTCTTATGAATGGAATTCTGCATAGGGAGGGAAGTTGCTGCTTAATTTCTGCCAGAGCTCCTGGCTCGTTCACCCTCATGGAGCAGGCCCCTGTTGCAAATCCCTGAATATTTCTGTATTTGCCATTGAATTCTGAGATTAAGTCTTTACATTAATAAAACAGTAGTCTTATCATTCAGCACTTCCATATTGCTTTTTGTTGCCTTTGAATTTTCAGCAAATGTTTGTTTAGTTTGCTTCTTTAATAGGAAGGTCTGAACTTCAGATGTTATTTTGTCCAAAGCAGGCAAAGCTTTTGTCAGCTGATAATCACAGATGTTGATGTATTTATATTGACCTATTTAAAATCTCAAATGGTTTTAATAGGATAGGAGGATTTTAAAAGGCTGTTTTCAGAAGCATTATTCAAGAAGCATAATGGTCCTATTTGTCAAAACCGCAAGCTTGCCCTTTAGTAAGACCTAGGACACAAAGCAGACTTCAGACAAACTCCTTCTAAAATAGCTGCTCTCCAATTTTTCAATAGCTGACTGTGGAAACACATTTTACCCCCAGCTCAGAGGACAACCATTCTGTTCCAGCCTGCTCAAGGAGAAATTAAAGTTGAGTATCTTCAGCTCTTCAGATTTGAATGTGCCCTTTGTAAGGTGTCTTCAATCTTTATGGATTTTCATATACTGTGGGAAGGGCAGAGCAGGGAATCCTAAGGAAGGAAATGCCTGTGTGTGAGATGGAGCACACACTGTGCTCCAAAGTGAGAGCCACTGTCAACTTTCTGAGCTTTTCACACCATTTACAAAATATTTTAGCCTGTGTTTGACTGTGCCTGTGGCACAGGGTAGGTAATCTTGAAGATAAATTCTCCATGAGTCAGGAAAAACTTGCACGTGTTCTTAAGATTTTTCTGAAGTGCGATATTTACATCCTTCTACAATCCTGAGAGGAAACAGGTGGCAGTTCAATGGATCTGTGGCTGTTCAATTACATGCTCAGGCTCCTGGCACAGGGCTCAGGGCTGGGTGGCTGCTGTGTAATTGCCCTGCTCTGGCAGCCAGCTACAAAAGCACTGGAATCTCCCTTTCCAACTGGATTGCTTGTGTGCAATCTGCAGCATGGAATTTGTCTTGAATACTTTCCCTCTGCATCCAAATGCAAACTAAAGACTTTTTTTTTTTCTCTCTACTTTCACAGGTTGCTTTCCATTCAAGTTATAGGAACTTGTAGGTACATTATGCTACAGACTGAACAATATAAACAGGTGTGTGTTGGAATACATAGAGCAACTAAAGCAAGGAATGCATCTAAAGGTCTCACTTTTCTCCCAAGGCAATAGAAAACTCTGTAGCCCAGATGTGCACTCTGAGGAGAGGACCAGGATTGTTACAGCAGAAACACGGTGAAGAACAAAAAAAAAACTCAGAGAGAGGAAGCAATACATTCAAAATTGCTTTTTTAAAGAGCCTTGCAGAGTCCATGCAAGCAGTTACACGAGGAAGGTTTGCTGGCACTGAGGTGGCTGTTTTCCAGTGGTCCCTGGACAATAACTTGGATATTTGTCAGTGCAGTCACTAATGACACTCGGGTTTCTCATTAGTGTGGCAGCAGTTCTGGAGGCTGAAAGCACATCTGTAAATTAGCAGCTACTGATCTGTGATTGACCTTTACTACGTGATCAATAGCATAGATAGCACCAGAAGGGATAAGACTGAAGATGGAAAATCTTGGAAAAGGTACCAGTGAGATCAATCACATCAAGCTCTGAAGTCCTCAAACCACAGGTTACAACACATATACTTTTAAATACAGCTTTTCCTGCGAATTTTTGTTGGCCACCTGTTAACCAAAGACTTTTAACTCAAAAATTGCTCTGACCTAAATCAGCTGAAGTGGATGGTACAGCTACTCAATGAGCAAAGGCAGGTGTCACCATACACAGCTCAAATCATGTGTCCCACCCATTATACCTCCATGCAAGAGGTTGAGAAGCACAATTTCATAAGGAACACCTTTTGGTGTGACAATCTTATGGGATCCTACCCAACACAAATACTCATATTGCTATGGGGTCTTGAACAGCAACAAACAGCAGCAAAGGAGATGGAAAAATAATATCATTCAACTTCTCCCAAGCATTATGTTTACATGAACCAAGCAGTTTAGCTCAGAAATGCCTCAGGCCCACAGATCATTAGGATAACCCCCCTGCCTTTGGACAGCACACTGCAGGAAATGATCTGGCACTGCAATTTCCATGCTAGGCTAGAACGCCCCAGGCAAAGAGGAGACTCATTCTAATACATTTCCCAGGACAGAGCTTTAATAGAATTAGTTCACTTTTTTCCTTTTATAATTCCCATTTAGCTATTCATAGTTATATTTGCTATATCAGCCTGCATTCTTCCCCCAAGTGTTTACAAGTGCCTGTATTACAATCCTTATTTTGTGCTCTCTGCCCAGATGCTGCCCAGTAGAGGCACAATATGTATGTCTCATTATCTCTTTAAGCCCACAACATCTCCTTTTATTTTCCTGAGCATTTTGAGTGCTATTATTTCAAAGCCTTCCAGTTTTTCATCATGTCAAAGATAATTACTGATGATGATGATGATTATATTATATTATATTATATTATTATATGCTCAGGAACATTTCTCCCTCTCTCCTTCTCCATGCTTTGAACCAGAGCATTAGATAATCCTCCTAACATATAAGATGGGTAGGTCCAGAAGTTGTACTTGGAATATTATAGAAGTAAATGTGGAAAAAACATTCTAAAAGTGGCACAAGAAAAATATCAGCTGGCAAAAAAGTGCATTGTTCCTGATTACCAACATTGAATTTGGATCTGCAGCATTCCCTAAATCCTGCAGCACAACAAATGCAACACATAAAATCATCTTACTAAGTTATAAAACAACTTAAGTGAGATTATGTAAATGATGGAAAAAAACTCAATTCCTATCAAGCAGAGCTTTTTAGTGTTTTTTGGGAAATTCTTACACATAGGAGATGAGTGTGTGAGAAATATTTCTGGATATTCCAAAGGAAGGTAGCAGGTAATCCATTATATTGAGAAACAGACATTTGCTCTCATTTTCAACTCAGTATCACAAAATTCTCTGAAAAAAAAAGTACTTAAAGATGAAAAAAAAAAAAAAAGTAAAAAAAAAGTACTTAAAGTTTAGGCATCACTATAGGAATATGAGTAAGCATAGAAAAATGTCACAAATAAATCATTAGGAAATAAATTTAGAAATCCAGCACAGAGGGAGATGAGATGAGTGCCAGGCAGAACATTTGCAGAGCCACAAGAGAAAGGGGAATGTTTCAGACACCGCAGAAATACAGAGAGCCTGGAATATATTTCTTTTTTCAAATGGGAAGGAAAATTTAATCTCTCCCTTTCAATCACTTCCCCCCTAGCCCTTTCAAAGTTTGTTTATTCAAATGAAACAGAACTTGGGCCAAAATGTAACCAAAGACATTTAGTGCATCCCAAATCTCAGTTCTAATTCTGGAACTGCAAACACATCTCTGCTGAGATATGTCAGTTTTGCATTAAAAAAAAAAAAAGTGGAACAGAGATTTCTGAATAAATTTGACTCAACTCAAAAGTTCCTGTGGTGTTGTACATAATATCTTAGTTTCAGTTTCTAAAATAACATATAGAATTTAAAAATAAGCACATATCCTATCCTGAGAGCATAAATTGAGAGAGTATTAATAGTTTCCTGTTGATGTTACTTCACTAAGCACCAAGGAGCATGAGATCCTTCTTAACTCTATTTTATAGGGTCTTAATTTCACATCATTGCAAGAGGTTAATCATCTGCCTTCTCCTGATATTTGTTTCATAGTCAAAAATCAGCACATGATACATGTCACTCATTGAAGCAATCAGAAGAATACAATCCAGTCAACACCATTTATTAATGTCAACCAGAAGAGCAATTATATCTCATCCAACCAAAAATAAACAGACAGGCATCACATCTTTGATGACAGCTAAAACTATCATCTCTACAGTTCTCATCAAGTCCCCACTGACATAAAATTGTACAGGAGTATGTGTGCTTGTTCTAGGAATCCATTACCTTGCAGTAATCAGAAAACAAAATTTTATAGAGATATTCTGAGCATGTGCATAGAAACAGAGGGAAATGAAGAACATAAATCTTGAATGAATCAAAGTAGAAAAAAACCCAAACCACCAAAATGTATAATGGTTTCATTTGTCATCCAATGGCTTGATTTTTTGTTTAGATTCCCTACATGCCTGTAAATCCAGTGTAAATCCATTACCATCAGAGCCCTGGTGAAAGCTGGATGCCAGAGAAAAGACTCGAGTTGGCTGTTTGATGAAGTGAACCCAGAGAATCACAAAAGCATTAAACATTCAGCACTCTCCTCTGCTCAATGCCAGCCTGGGATGTTGCACTGCCCAGTGCTTCTCTCCAAGGGAGCCCAGTCCTGGTGAGCACCAGCATGGGTAAAATCACTCACTTGGGGTATATTGAGAGAAGTTTTCTAGAGTTAGAGATAAAAACTGGAATAAGATACATGTGCACTCACCTAGATTTTGCTGGTATATATGAGAAGCATATTATTGGGTAGAATATACAGATAATTCTTTGGGTTTTGGAAAAAAAAAAAAGTGAAGGAAATACAAGAAAGGAACAAATGGAACAAAATGAAGTGGAGAAATATTGTGTTCAGTATTGTTCCCACGCCCTTAAGAACAGCACTGTCCCTTTAGATTGTCATCCTAAATTAGTACACTAAAACCTGAAATGATCCCTGATAGCATTTGATATAGCCACTGTTGAAGAATCCTAAAGCTTTCATCCTCATAGAGTGAAATTCCCAGTAACACTGTCCATTTTCCTCCCTTTTATGTACAAATCTGGTTCCCAGTGACAAGAAAACACTCCAGGCAGCAAATTTCTAGATATTAATGAATTTCTCAGGTGGTTTAAGCCACTTAATCCTTGGCCTCATGCCCTATATCACCACCCAAGTCAGGTTATAAGCACCCAGAAATGTATTCTGATGTGTCTTTATTGCTTAATTATCAAGGTGAGAAGCTCATATTAAATTGGGCATTTAATTACAGGCACACACATCTCTGAGCATTACTACCAAAAGATTTCCCTAGGTAAAGAATATAATTTATCTTTTTTCCCCCATTGATGTTATTTAATTCTTGCATGACAGTAAATTATATTTCAGAGCATAGTTTTGAAAGTGCCAAATGGGTGTTGCAGCAGAAATTACAGACCAAGCTTTGCCTTTCCTGTGTTAATACCAGGCCTAATTGCAGAGCTCTTCTCCACAAGTTTTTCTGTGAAATCAGCTCAAGGTGATCACAGCCCTGCCCAGTAGGGCAAAATCCAAATCCCTTTGGATGTGAGAAGGAAACCTTTTCCTCTAAACCCCTGCTGTCTCTTGGGCCCCTCACTTTGGGAAGGATGTTGAGATGCTGGAGCACATGCAGAGGAGGCAACGAGGCTGGAGAGGGGCTGGGAACACAATTCCTGTGAGGAACCCCTGAGGGAGCTGGGGGTGCTCAGCCTGGAGAAAAGGAGACTCAGGGGTGCCCTCATCACTCTGCACAGCTCCTGAAAGGTGCCTGTGCTCAGCTGGGGCTGGGCTCTGTCTCCAGGCAGCACTGACACAACCAGAGGACACAGCCTCCAGCTGCATCAAGGGAAATAGAGGTTGGATATTAGGAAAAAGTTTTTTACAGAAAGGATGATAAAGCTGTGGAATGGCCTGCCCAGGGAGGTGGTGGAGTCACCATCCCTGGGTGTGTTTAACACAGCCTGGATGTGGCACTGGGGGCCAGGGTTTATTGAGGTGTTGGGGCTGGGCTGGACTCGATGATCTTGGAGGTCTCTTCCCACCCAGAGATTCTGTGAATTCTGTGAGTTCTGTCCTGCACCAGCTGGGCTGTCACTGCTCAAACTGTGACCTGCACAGGGAATTGTTGGCTTGTCCTGCAGCTCCAAGCAGGTGAGATGTGCCCCCTCGAGCCTTCCCCTCCCAGGGTTTATCAGCTCCTATAAAACAACCCACTTGGCAAAAGTACTGCCACTTCATTAATCAACAGGCTCCACCTGCCTGTGAGGCACAGTGTGAGAAGAGACACAGGGAAAACAGATGGGAACCAGCCCTAGTGTGTTACATGCACTGTAATTGTCTGTAGCTGTGTCATTCCTGACAGGTGACTGCCTCAGTTCTCCTTCAGTGAGTGGCACAACCTCCTCACACAATCCTCCTGAGTGCTTCACTAGCCCTAATACTAAAAAGCTTTTCCCTAAACTGAATCTTTCTTGCTGCTATTTAACCCAAAAAATTTCTATTCCTGTCCACTGCAGACAGAAGGAAGAGATTACTCTCTTTTATGTTCTTGAAGAATATTATGTTCTTTAGGTGCTGTCATCCCAACAAAACTGTTGTAATGACTGCATCTTGCCTTCCATGTTGCTCTTACTGTTTTCCTTCAGGCTCTTTCTGTTGCTTTCTACATGTAACTCTGCAGTGTCCAAAACTGGATTAGGTTCTTCATTTGAAGCATTACTAAAATCTTATTACAGTCAAGAATAACTGCATTAAGAAAAACTCTCCTCACCAGCTTCATGTCCCAAAGAAAACAAGAAACAATGCAAAAATCCCAGTCAGAGGACAGGATAACCAAGCATACAGGTATCTGGTAGCTCTTCAGCCAGACTTCCTCTGGAACACCAGGTGACACATTTTATTGGGTAAAAAGGGTGATGACAGAGGCAGTTTCTCTTTCAGCACATTCCAGACAGATTCAACCCAAGGCACATTGTACTGCAAAACTTTCAGAGCCTCTAAACAGCAATTGGAACATCTCCAGCTTGCCTTGAAGCACGAGCTGACAGCAGCAGTGACAAGGAGAAAACCTTGGGAGAATACTTAGTCAATTTTATAGTTTTGTGTTGTTCCCAAAATACCTGCTGGCCAGGTTTGCACAGAGCACTTCAAAGACTGGTCTACAGTGGGCAATGCCACCTCTCCAGGATCTAACTCAGCCATAGATCAAGGCAGGGCAGGGCAAATCTGATGGAAGAGCTCAAACAGTTTCCTGTAAGAAATCTGTAAAAACCACACAGCCAGAAATGTACCCAGTGGGTGTGGAGTTTTTGCTTTTGGGACTTTTCACTTTGCTCATTTCCTTACTTTCTTGTCAATGGATCTCCTGAAAGAGAGTTCAGTTTGGTCATTTCAGACTTTCATGTACAGAATAAAGAACATATTCCAAGGACAGGGCTGCCCAGGTAACACAGCACTGAAGTAAGATTTTAATTTATTTAGTGTCTTATTAACATATTTAACCAAGTATGTTAATATTTGGTTAAAAGACAGAGCAAGGCAGTCCCACAACACTGAATGTGTCAGAAGGGACTGCTGTTTCCATGGAATATCAGGAAAGCAGCAGGAAGAGGAGAGCCTCAGCCCTCAGTCTATGGTGTCATGATCCACTCTGGCATATTTGCAAGATTCATGATGGACTTAGTGAAAAAGGAGCAGTGACTTTGTAATAAAAGAGAAACACAAATATTTTACTGCTCAAAAATATGGGAAGTTGATACATTTAGAAGGAAAATAACCCAAATATCTGACAGCACTGTATGAGAGAAACAATCCCAAGCATTTTTTTCACATGTTGCACCAAGCAGGAACACTTTTCAGAGGACATAAATCATGGTGGGTTTATCCAAGCCCTGAAGTGACCAATCCACTCCTGACATTAATGCAGTTGTTTTGTACTGCCCCTTCATCTCCTCCTACATCCCTTCAGCCACCACAGGTACAGGTTACACCAAAAACCACAAAATTCCTCTTGTTCAAGATGCCACATCTCTACTAGATACAGCAAACCAAAACAGGGCACTTCCATGTCACCTTTATGCAATCCCCATCCAAAAGATCACCTGATGTCTTTAGAAAGAATCATCTTCCCAATCTACACTGCAAATTTCTAACTTTACACTGAACCAAATTGTCTAAAGCCTAAAAAACCATTTTAATTTCTTTCTTCCTTTATCCAGATACTTGAGGACCCGCACTTGCTGCGAAAACAGAAATCATTCTCTCTTCAAAGTTTATAGCAAGTTGAACTAGAGAGCTGCAAATGAGGCTGTTACCTTGGAGGCAACAATCTTCACCTCAAACCAGGGGCTGTGACATCCATGGATTCCCCTTTTCTTTTTGTGTGTGGGTTTTTTTTCCCAATTGCACCAAGAGCATTTATGTTTGTGGAGGAGAGAAAAACAGTATTATTGTATTAATTGTCTGACCACCTGGATTTCACATGGAATAACTTCTGAACTTGCATCAGTGATCAAAAATAGTCCCTAAATCCAAATGTATTGCCTGAAACAGTGTCATCACATGTACTTATGAGCACTGATATGGCAGAGTAATTGCAAAAGCAGATTACTGTGAGACTGTGAGGGCACAGCAGAAAATCACTGAACTTCAGTGAACTCTACCAGCCCTGGACTTGCTCATGTAGTGGAGTTTCCAAATATTTTACAGTGAGACAGGCATAAGTCTTCAAGATCTTTGAGACATGAGGTTTAATTATGGCACCTCTTGAATTGCACATAAAATGTGTTTTGCCTACAAAATAAGAGTGCCCTTCCTAGTTCCACACTTCTCTCTTCCCAAAACACACAGTACACACATTTTTTAACATGCAACAGTGAAAAAAAAATGTAATCTTGGGAAAGACTTTTCAAAAGAGGTTTCTGTTCAAAGCCCTGCAGTCAGCATGGGTGATAAAAAAGGAACTCTTTGAACAGCTTAGATGTTCCACTTTGCCATAGAGGACAGTGAGTTTGATCTGCCAGCAATCACACATGTAATCCTTGTACTGCTTTAGGATGTGTGATCCCTCGTCTCTGACCCAGTGGACATTCTTTGAACCAGGCCTTGAACAAACTCTGTATTCTCCCCAAGAAACATCTGAATGTCACTGAGTGTTGTTGTGGGCATTAACAGGGACAGTCACATCTCTGTAGATCCATTTGTGAATGCACATTCCACCTCATGGAAGAAAGAGGAGAATAAAAAGAGGAACTTGGCAATAAACAACCTGCTCCAGGTCAGAGACAAAACACAGGAATGTTCAAAAAAGAAAAAAACAAAAAGAAGTTCTTACTGGGTTCTTCTGTAATGTGCCCACTTCAAAAGCAGACCAGCTGCTATCAATATAAAGACCTCTACTACAAAGAGACACCAGGAACAATAAAAATAAATATAAATAAATTTTTTGGCTTTTTTTTTTTCCTTAAATGAAAATGTACTCTCCAATCCTGTCAAACCATGAGGCATAAAATTAGAGTCCAAAAGATTTTTAATTGTAATTTAGCAATTCTGGAGTCTTGCATGAACTTTTCCCCATCCCCAGGCACAAAAAAGCAGAGATATCCTTGGACACAAAGCCGTGGAAAACCTCAGGATGCCTGTATAGCCAGGTTAATACAGCAGTTATGAGGAGTTTATGGATGTATGGCATTAAAAGAAGTCAGTGCTTCCTTAGCTGCTGAAGATTTTGGTCATGCTCATGTTCTAGCAGCAGCTTAAGCTAAGCACTGCTGTCTCAGTGTGTGACCCCACTGTGACTGAGCCACCACAGCTGACCCCAATTCAGCCCCAGGGACCCCTCAGCACAGCAAGCACAGGTGTAGGGAAAAAAGAGTGGGAAAGCAAAGCACCACTGTTGTAGGACAAAATCAGAGAAATCTTCACTAAATGTTACAAAGCAGAAGGACACGGAGTCCCCAGGCAGGTGCAAAGGAGAGCCCTTTACTGCAAAAACCAGGCCTTTTTAAGCACTTACCCCATAATCAGTTACAACAATAAGTATAATTCAACCAACCACCATAAACCACGAAGTGAGCACGCAATGGTTCTATGATTTATTTTTCTAATTCAGCTGATACAGTTTCCCATGGCCCTTTTCTGCTTAGCTGAAGTAGCAGGCCTGAGCCATGATTTCACAAGGGTAACAAACCCCTTATTTTATAAGGTTTTACCTATATACAACAACTAAACATCCTCTGATACAATATTAACCTACTAAACTCCCTGAACCCTCCACTGCTGACTCCTGAGAGGCCTGGAGGCAGATTTTGGTTCAGTGCTCCTTTGCACCCATGTGCAAATCCATCCCCCCCATGGCTCAAGGCTCTCTGGCTCTAAGACCCCTCACTTCTCTGTCTTATTTCTTGCACCAGGACAAAAAAAGTGCACACTTTTTTTTTTTTTTTTTTCCCCTAACAAAAC
The DNA here is from genome assembly GCA_013397555.1 of Urocynchramus pylzowi. Classification (NCBI taxonomy): domain Eukaryota; kingdom Metazoa; phylum Chordata; class Aves; order Passeriformes; family Fringillidae; genus Urocynchramus; species Urocynchramus pylzowi. The sequence continues at coordinate 343,565 of VZRH01001008.1, read as the reverse complement.
AAATAAGGTGTTTTTTTTCTCAAGTCTGTTCATACACCTAGATAATTGTATTAGCTTTCTATCTCATTGGGATTGACAAAAAAAGACATAAAACATTGCAACAAAATAATCTACTTTGAGTTATGCTACATCTCCATATACACTCTAAATAGTCCTGGTAGCTTCAAAATTGCCCTTCAGTCTTCAATAAATGACTGAAATTCAAGTATTTTGTACTGTCAATTACAAATGTTGTAATTCAGATTTGTTACACACTGATAGCCCTTCTGTAAATGCACAACCTGTGAGCAGAGCAGTGCAGAGCACCTTGTCCTCCAGGAGCAAAAGGTGTTTCACAGGGACACCACAGCCCCTTGTCTCTTGTTCTGCTGAGACAAACTCAGTGTCAAAGCACCTTTAGAATGACAGATCAAAAGGCAAACCTAACAAAAGAAAAACCTAAGAGAAGGGGGTTGCTCCACACCAAGGGTTCCCACAGAAACCAAAGCAAGTTGTGAAGTTTGGGGACATGGAATTCCTGCAGCCCACCATAGCAGGATTACAGAAATCCTTGGATAGAAGCAAGGAGGGTCCTCCCTGTCACTGCAGCCATTTGAAGATGTCCCTTGGTTTGGTGTTCCACCTTGGCCTGACAAGCACCAGAAAAGCTCCAACCCAGCTTTTGTTCATGAGCATGGTGAAGAACCTGCTGAAATGAGCACCAGCTGAGCAAAACACACTAATTCTGAGAAAGGTACTGGAAAACTTGTTAGAAGAAGAGTTTCAGCACTGGGCAGCAGCAGGACGTGCAGCAATGCCCCAGAGTGCACAAGCTCGTTCAGAAAGACATTTCCCACTGATCCAGCTTGGCAGAGGGAACCAATCTCACACAAACTTCCCTCTTCCAAACCAATCCCTTGGAAAACCTCCCCCATACTTCTGACCTGCTGGCCAAGAGTATTCCTCGGCAGGCTTTGAAAGCAGTAAAATCCTCAGAGGCAGGGAAAAGGAAATAAGGTTTTCAGTTCAGGCAGTGCAAATGGTAACTAGATTAAACATCTAAGGAGTCTTTAGCCTTTGCATGGATGCCCAACCAAGGGACACGTGGTAATGGGCCAGCCTTGGGTGATTGAGGGATCAGAAAAGAGATAAACAACCCTTTCCATTCATCACACCCTCCTAACTCCATTAATGGTGAAGGAAAGGTGTTAATGGATTGATCTGCACCTGGGCAAGGTTGGGGAGGGGTGGGAACATAAGAGGAATAGTCTCATTTATGGAAGAAATAAAACTAATGGATCACACAGCAGTTTGGGTCTGCAGGGACACCAGGCCAGAGCCAGCAGCATGGCTCTCCAGGGTACAGTCACAAAACTGGTCTTGTACTGTGGAGTTGTCATAGTTGTCCTTTTCTTCTTTTCACTGTTATCCATTTAACATCAACAATTACCCCTGGCATTGCCAATGTGGAGCTCCAGGCCCAGAAACTTGAGCAATAGCCACAGAGACTAAAGCAATGTGAAAATTATTGAAAAAAAGCAAAATTTTGACACAGTCAGAATCATATCAAACTAAAATTAGTGTTATAAGCAATATATAGCAGTGGAGGTAGTATTGCATAAAATACAATTAACTCACAAAATTGTATTTTTTTAAAAAAACAAACCTCAAAACCCAAAAAAAATCATCAAAAACCCACCACTACTATCCAGTAGTTTAAAACACTCAGAGATAACCATTATATACAACTGTGTCAAAGCAGAATTTCACTCTTCCTTGAAGAAACCATCACCTGCCCTGTAACACCTCCTGTTCAGTACCAGGGAGTTCACTCTCTGAGTGAAAGTGAAACATCTTTCTCCTGCCCCTACAAAATCATTGTGCCCAAAACAGCTGGATTCAGTTTGGGTCACACATGGCAGCAGTGGCCAACATAACATCCAACTCACTGAGGTCAGTTTGCTTTTTCACTCTGAAAGCATTTATATTAATACAAAAAGAATATAATGTTCACGTCCCATTGGCATCAATCAATCAATCAATCAATCAATCAATCAATCAATCCCTGAGTGCCCTGATTCAGGAGTAAATCTGTGGGAGACAAAGGCTGGGATACAGGAGCTGGTGGTGGGTTTTTATGTCACTGACAACCTGCAGTGGCCATGACATCCACATCCAGCTCAAGGTTGGATATTCCTCTTTCCTTTCCCCCCCTCAGCAAAGCCATGCTCACATCTCCTGCACATTAACAGAAATCAGGAGTCCAGAGGACTCAGCAGCTGGTAAGCACCACTATTATGCATTTAATCCTGAACTATTTATTATATATCACACACCCTCTATGTAAGAATAGTGGTATTTAATATTTGATTACAAAATATTGTAGTACCAAGACCAATAAGTATAATTCAACCAGCCAAACCAGCTTGGTTTTCAAATCATTATCACTCACTAGCAGTTTTGGGATGACAGGAACTGGTTTCTTCATTTTCCAGCAGGAAGACTATTGCCTGTGCCCCCAAACTTTTAAAAATGGGCTGTTTAGGAAAAAAAGTTTGATAGTTCAGCAAAACTGCTGTTTTAGAATGGACATGTAGAATTCTACAGAAAAAGCAGATTTTTAGTACTGCACATCCTTTTATCTTTGGGTGGCATCAAAATCAACAGTAAGGTGCCTGCTATGGAGGATACATCCAGGAGTTGAAAAATTTCAATTTATGGGCAAGCTGATATACTGAAAGAAATGCTTTGATTTTCCTTGGGCTGATCTTTGAAGTTTATGCCACTGCAGGCTCCATTTGCTGTTCTTACATCTTCAAAGGCATCTAAAAAACATCTTCTCCAGCCACACTTTCCTCTAGCAAGTTATTTGTAGAAGGAAAAGAAAAAAAAAACAGACAATGAAGGTTGCATGAACAACCAAGTTACATTCAAAAATATTTTTCCCAGTCTTTGAGGAAGGAGAAAGGAAAACAAAGCAAAAATCTTGGTTTCCAAGTTGTGGCTACCTTCCCACACCTGAGCACCACTAGGCTGGTGTGTTATTCCTGCCTGGATTCTCTGCAGCAACGCTTTCATTTCAACCTTGCTGTCACATAAGAGATCCAACAATATCAAACAGAATTCATAGACACAAACACTGCTCTTGCCAGCAGCTACAGCCATAAAATACAGATATTCTGCTTGCTCCTTATTGTTTAATTTTAAATACACGGGGAGCGAAACCAAAGTTTGAGTCCATTCATTCTAACATTATTAGGACAAGAGCAGGAAGCTCAATTAGATTTTGGGCTGAGCAGACAGATATCTGATGTTGTCTGCAGCAGCACAGCATAAAGGTAAAACATAAACCAGTCCAAGTCAATAAGGAATATGTCTTTGCTGTGCTCCTGGCTATTGGTGTTTGAAGGCACTGTGGCAATAGAAAGCTCAGATATCTCCTAATTAGTCACAATGGGTAAACTGAATATTTACCTGTTGGCTAGCCTTGGCTTTATAAAATATTTACAGCTACACACACAGCCCAAAGAATAAAATAGTTTCTTTTCGTTTGCCATTTTCTACTACACAGTACTGACCTTAATGTTAAAAACTTGTGGGTTTTGCTCAGAAGTCACTTTAAATCTAAAAAAAACTACTTGAAACCATGCTACTGGCTCCTTCCGAAACACTGGCTACTGAATGATCCTGCTTTCATTTTCCAAGGAAAAAAATGTCTTGCAGGTACACAGCAATCTCATTTCTGATATGGGAGAGGGACAGGGTGCAGGGAGAAATGATTTATGTGACTTTATTGTGATGTGAGGCAAGCATGAGATATTATTAAGATATGGTCAATAGCACAAGGACATTTGAGAGCCCTCATGTTTGAACACCTTTGTGGTGTTTCAATGCATCAGCTTCAAAAATTAGTTTTTAAAATAGGATCAAGTGATTTGAAATATCTTGGAGTAAAATACATCTCATCTAACACGTTCCTGATGAAGTACAAGCAAAACAGAACACCAAAATATATCAGTATGGCTGTGCTACAATGACATGTGCAGATAAGAGACACCTCTCTGAGTGCCCACTTTCCCATTAAATCATCTGTTTTCTCCCCTTTATTTCTTCCTTTCTTATATAACTCTTTTAAAGAATCAAATCAGCTGTAAGATGCCATTGACATTTCTTTTTATTGTAACTCTAAAGAAACTTGAACATTAGCTGCATTTATGGTAAAGAGAACTGGAAAAGGTCAGATAGCTGAAAAAAAAAAAAAAGTGCTTTTTGTACTGAATGCCCAAAAAAGAGGTGGTTTTTTTGGTAATTTCACAAAGCAGCTGAAGAAACCAACCACCTGATGGTGAATATTTCACAGAAAAGATCACTGAAAATGCAATTCCTTCTACCACAGTGCAGATCATGAACTTGGATGTTGTTTCTAACAAATTTTCTGGGGTTTATGCAATAACAGGTAAAATAATACCTCATGGACTGAGGTAACTGAGAACCCAGACAGGCATAGTTTGTGGCCTCCAAAAATAACCAGTGTTCTTCTCCACAAAAAGTAATGGTGTGCTTATGTGGGATCTTCCCCCTCTGCATTTGGAGCCTTTCTGAGATTTGAATTGTTACCTGTCCCCAGCTCTGCCTGGCTGCAGTCACCTGGAATTCCAGTCACTGCTCTACAGCTGAATAAAGAACACAGGTAAAATTACTGAGGCTATTCACAAAAAAAAAAAAAAAAGAAATAAAGTCACCTTTGTGTGACACTACAGAGCCTGGAGCCTGCCCTTCCCTCATTTCACATTCTGTATCCTCGATGACTGCACTCCCTCCTGAAACACAGGAGCACAGTGACAGCAGCTCTTCCCTGGTGTGCAAATACCATTCAGGGGACATTTTCTCCTGTCATTTTCTGCTGCTGAAACATTTCTGCTCTACTTCAGAACTACTTATGCTTCCAGGACTGAGATATATTGTGATTTTCTTTTTTTAGGAAAGTTGTCACCCCTTTTATTCCCTTTTCAAAATGAATTTGGTATTGATTAAAGGTGCAGGCAGACTGTTTAGTTATCCCTTATGAGAAAGTATCCTACAAAATATTTAATTTTCTATTACATTCTAGATGTAGTGTTTTCATACCATTGTATAGAATCTAACACTTAATTTTATTCCTGCTATAGAATTTTATAGGGAGGCCTTAAAAATCTTTAGGAGTAGACATAATTCTTTATTAATTTCTACTGGTTTTTAAAGTAATTCCTGCAGGACCTCTTTGCTTTCATTCTTCATAAATTCTTCAGATATAGTTCACAGAGGTTGGCTGAGCACGTGCAGAGGATACAGAGCACAATAACTTTGGCTTTTCTTTCCAATCTGAGGTGGAACAATTTGAGTTCAGCTGCCCAGGGTCACTCAATTATTTCTCTATTTACAAACAGGAGCCAATGCTGCTGTTCAGCTCCAGCTTCTTCACCCAGCACAAAAATATGTGAAATGAGCTCTTCCTTTCAGAACAAATATTATCCCTCCACCAAGAGACTTGAGATGCTGCTTCCCATCAACAAGGGCTGAATACACATTTATGATTCCACAAAAAACAGTGACCAGGCCCTGGCACAGGGTGCCCAGAGCAGCTGTGGCTGCCCCTGGATCCCTGGCAGTGCCCAAGGCCAGGATGGACAGGGCTTGGAGCAGCCTGGGACAGTGGAAGGTGTCCCTGCCCATGGCAGGGGTGGCACTGGATGACCTGTAAGGTCCCCTCCATTCTGTGGTTCTCTAATCTTTTCATGCCAGTTACTTTACCCCGTGCTCAGAAAGAGTTCAGTTGTTCCTGTGCATGATGCGTTGAAGTGTGTCCTCTTTGAGTCCTCTAAGAAATTGTGTTTGTCACCCTACCTCTTGTTTTTATGAATACTGTTATCACAAGGGATCACAAGCTATCAATTTTCATGACAAATAACAGTTTTAAACCAGGATTAGTGGGGGCAAAGGAAAACAAGGGGTTAGTGGATGGAGCTCATCTTAGCATTTGAAATTTCCAAATCCAATCACCAGATTTCCAAACATTCAAAAAATATACAAAGTGCTCAGTTTATGTTTAGGAAGCAGAAGACCCTTCAGCCAAAACAAATCATTTACTATTTATGGCATTTATTGAGGGGCCACAAGGACAGCAAGGACAGCAAGGAAGGGCCAAAACTGTCAAACAATGAATTTACATCAAATTATTCTCCCACCCAATGCCAATTCCTTTGAAAGCCCCTTTGATGTGCCCCTTTCAGTTAAATATGGTTTGAAATGCAACTGCCAGAAGAAACCTAGTGCTTGATATGGAAATAGACCACAATGGGTCACATAATTCAATATACAGCACTAGGGGAGAAGGGAAACCTTGCTGAAAATTCAGCAATCACTTCAAGGGATGGATGGGGAAGATTAGCAGTAACACTGACCCACAGGGACATTTAAATACCTATTGAATTATACTTATTATTAAATTAAATACCTATTATTAAATTAAATAAATGCTTAATGAAAGATTTTAAAGTGCAGTCCAGTTGGACTCTTGCATCAAAACACAGTCAACTTCAGCCACTCACAGAATGAAGGAAAATGTATTGCTAAATTTAATTTTACTAATGATCTTCAGTTACAGAGTCAGGATGGTGCTGAGAGGATGGTGAGCACCCACCTCCACCACCCACTGCCATCAGCAGCTCCCTGCCAGCACAGACACTCCTCAAACATCTTTGTCACGGGTGACAGCTTGATTTTCTCTACTGGAGGACTGGCCTGGAACCCAGTGCACAGAGAGGAGAGGAGAGACTGACAGTACAGGAGAGAAGAAGGCAGCCCAGCAATACAGCACTGGCCTGGGGGCAGACCCAGAGTGTTTTCAAGCACTTCTCCAAAATATTTCTCAAGTACTCCACGCTTCCAGAAGCCTCTATAAAATGCAGGCAATGCTTTCACCATATTGTTGTGGTCACTGACATAAAATGTGGTCTGGAAACACCTGAGAGTGTTTTATTGTATGCCCTTAATAGAGAGTAGCCTGAAGGTTTAAAGGCTTCATAGTGAAAAAGACCCCTGCTGTTTCCCAGAGTTGTTTTTCTGTGGATTCCCATTACCATCAGCCCCATCCCTGCACTATATTAATGCTGCAGAGTTGCCTATTTGCCTCTACTGACACATACATTTTATCCTTCTGCCATTTTTTTCATCCTCTTTCACCTACCTACATATCATCTACCACTGTATTTGTTTCTCATTTAAATCTGCAGCCTGAATCTCAAAGAGGAGCTATGGATTCAGGGTCACTGATCCGGGATCATTCAGGATTTTCTTTTTAAGAAAGATAATTAGCTGCTATTCTGTGTCTGGTTATGACAAAACAGATGCTGTTTTGTTGTTAAATATTGCTGTTAAAAGGATTTCTATATTCTTCTCTGCATCCTCTGTGGCCTGAGATGCAAATATGGCCTAATTCTTTAAGCTGTGTACATATGGGGACTTAAAAAAAGGCAAAGTGCTGTTCCTGGAATTGCATACACAAGTGCTAAAAAGCAGGGGAAAAGCTTTCTGCAGGTCCATGCAGACAGGCAGGGCATGATGTGGGAGGAAGGAGAGCCAAGAGCACAACTCCTCATCACCAGAGCTGCCTGGCTGTGCACTCATCCTGTTTGCCTGATGCCCAAGTTTCCCAGAAAGCTTTGGAAATTAATACTTTATACACAGAACATACACACACCCCCACTTCCAATACCATCCACAGAAATGAATCAAAACTCAAAATACACGAAATGTCAAATTATCTGCACCTTTATATTACCCACATCTCTTCCAGGAACTGAACATTGTCTTTATGCAATTCCTTTTATAACTTTGCTGGCAATATTCCCTGAGCCAATCCAAGAGTCAGGTTTGCTCTGCCAGGATCATCTACATTTAAAATCTTCCACATTTTAGAGCATGCAACACCAGTAAATCACAAAGCTATTTAAAGTTATTTACTTTAATAATAAAAGTTATTTACTTTAATAATTACAAAGTTATTTACTCCATGCCATTGACTTTCATGTCTATAAAATCAAACTCTAAAGCCCACGTGGGTGCCCTGTCTGTGCCAGTGTCTGCCTGGTTTCTCTCCCCTGTGATCCATGCTCCACAAGGATCCTGACTCCTTAGGTTGTATGTCTTATTGCACATGAAATAAATCTTCAGACAACACCCAAGCACCTAAATTTTTGTTTGGTTTAAAAGAAAAAAAAAAAGAGAGCAAGCTTGTTCCTGTCATGTCTGCTCTATGCTGAACAACAAAAATCAAACCAAGGGTTGTTGTTGCCTCAGATTTTACTTCCTTCTGATCTGTGGAGATGACAGGACAGGATTCAGCTCTGACTCTTGTGGAAACTGGGGTCAGCAAAGCAACAATCCAGGCAAAATCCCTCCTCTGCCCCATGGGCCTTGTTGGGATGCTCCAGCTTTCCTTGGATGTAGCTCTACTGGAAAGCACCTGGGATTTCAGGAACCTGCTCCTTATGGACCTTCCTGCTGTAGCAGCCAGTAAGTTCACACATAATCAGGGGTCTCTAAACAAAAGTGTTCTCAAGATTATGAAACTCAATTAATGTGGGAGGTAATTTTTCTCAGTATCTGCAAACTTGGGTTGTTTCTTGTTTTGTTCTGTGGGTTTTTTTATTTTGCTGATTGTTTGGGTTTTTTATATTTTAACACTTTGGGGCACTTAGCTTGCTTTGGGCTTAGTTATTATAAATATATAGTTTNATATAATTATAATTATTTATAAATATATAGTTTAAATACATTTTCTTGCAGGCTGCCTAGTATTTCAAGCAGTAGGTATTTGATACATTTTAAACAAACTCAAATTTATGATCAGGAACTTGTTTGTCTGAAACTTTTGGAAAGAATATCCTGCATCCACTATTGCAGGGGCTGAGATGTTGCAGCCATGTCACTTAGCTGGACAGATTAAGTTATGCAGCTTGGTATTGAAAATAGGAGGAGAAAAATACTCAATCTTTCTCATAGTTTTGCCTGTGTAACTGCAGCACCAGGCACCAGGATAAAACATGCTCTTTCTGAGCTGTAGCATCTCCCAAATTAGATAAATATTATTTACTACAGCCAAAAATCCCTCAAAAGCCTTACATGCAAATCTGGTATTTGTCTTGTAGCAGATTCAGTTATCTTTAACTTCAGATTGAAAATTAACCTCCCCAACTCTAAGTTTTTGATCTAAGTTTCAGTTAAAAGTACCAAAATCCATCTAAAAGCACGCTCACATAAATTATAAATTCTAAAAATTAACCTCATAAATTAGGAATGTAACTCATTCTTTTCTCAATGTCAGACCATAAAAATTGAAGGAGTTCAATAAAGCAAAATTCACCTTTTCACCATGGCCTGATTCATGGTGTCTTCACTGAACATGACTCAGGGAAATGATTTATTCTTAGAAACAGGCACCTTCCCCCTGTCCAGGGAGAGCAGGGTGTGCTGCAGACACGTCCCTGCAAATGGGACCTGCTGGTCACAGCTCCTTGGCTTCAGGTGCCTTTGACCACAGAACTTTTAAGTCAAAGATGTGCAATTTCACTCTTTAAATTGTTGCTGCTACCACCAGAAAGGGGCTGAGAAGTATCATAAGATGGTCTGGGTTCAAAGAAACCTTAAAGATCATTTTGTTCCACCCCTGCCCTGGGCAGGGACACCTTCCACTATCCCGTCTTGCTCCAAGCCCCATCCAACCTGGCCTTGGGCACTGCCAGGGATGGGGCAGCCACAGCTGGAAGGCTTGGTGATGGTATTTAGAGAAGAAGAGAGGCTTAACTGGAGCATCTTGCAAAATAAAGTACCATAAATAGAATGCTAGACTGCTAAGAAACCTCCTGGGCTCTTTAAATTTGTACTTTTTTATTTCTGACTCCTCAACAGAAAATCACAGACTCGCTTTATCATTTAAATCTCTAACACAGCAAAGATCAAAGTTGGGTGCTGAGGAGCTCGTCTGTTTGATGAGCTAATCAGCAGAATTGACTCGAGTTTTAGGGGTTTGCATAATGTAAGAAACAAAGGCAAAAGGCAACTAAAACCACAACTCTACAAGCACCTTGTGAGCACCTCCTTGTTCTGTTAATCTAAACCTGAACAGGGCACAGCTGAAGGCTTCCCTCCACAAAGCAGAAAGCACTGTCAGCAGCAGCACAATCCTTCCAGGGCTCTGCATCTCTGCTTGCTTCAAGACCACTCTGCCTATAATAATTTGCTTACTCCAGGCTGCAGGACCTCTCTTTTCTCATATGAGACACAGCACAGTGACCTTAAGTCTGCTGTAATGAATGAGGTCTCCCACATCCCTTGGTCATGTCCAAGAGGTTGAGAAGCTCTTCCTTCCAGCCACATTCCTTAATAAAAACCTCCCTAACCAGGTCAATGCTAATATTCACAAGTGTAGCCACAAGACATCGTCATTTTGAGAAGGAAGTCCCACTGCCATCCCCCCAGAGCTTTTGGGATGTACCCACATGAAGACATCTTCACCTGAACCAGGTGACTCACCCAGAAGAGGTGTGTAACCACAGCTCACACTGTCCTGTCCAAGCCATCCAGGCAGCAAATTATATTTCAATATTAATAATTTCCTCTCATTCCTCTCCTGTCTACTCTGCAGTGGCTGACAAACTGCCAGCAGCCATTCATAAACAGGACAAAACTAGGTTTTATGATTTCTCTCAAACCAAGAAGCTCCCAGGAAGAAATATGAATGCAATGGGGAGCTGTTTGTATCAGGTGATACAAATCCACCTTCTCATCACTTTTCAGTCATTACCTGTGACAGCAGGCATCTAAAGCAGAGTGTTAGGAAAAATTTCTCCAGTGAAAGGGTTTTGAGGCATTGCAACAGGCTGACCAGGGAAGTAGTGAAATTACCACCCTGAAATCATTCAGAAAACACACAAATGTGGTGCTTAGAGACATGCATTAGTGATGGGCTTTGCAGTGTGGGTCAAGGGCTGGACTTGTTCTCTGACTCTTTTCCAACCTTACTAATTTTATGATTCTATGCTCATAAGAATTTTAAAGAATAGAAGGTACTGACCGGTAGAAGTTACCAACTGACATTGATATGAACTCTGAATAATCAAAAATTTTCCTTGTCAGGGCTTGAATTTTAGGGTTTTTTCCTTATTATTTTAAGCTTCTAAAACCATAACAGGAGATGCCAAAAGCTCTGCCTGCACATGAGCTGAGAAATGTGCATTAAGGCCTTTTTCCTTTTCAAGCTGCAGTGTGAACAGCAACAAAGAGCATAAAGGAGGAAACAGCTCAGTCTGTAATTTTAATTTACAAATATCTTGTGAGTACCATTGCAGAATCCCCAAGCAGTTCAGAAGAGTGAGATTACAAAGCAATGCTAATGTGTATCAGAACATCATCCATATGGATAAGGACATAAAGACACTGCAGGACAAGTCTGAGGATGGAAAAGCCAATATGCCTTTTCCACACCAAGTAAAGCAGCCCATCAATACAAACTGGTGTTCACTCAGGGCTCCTTTGCAAATGGAGCTGTAATCTTGGGCCATGGCAGCAAAATGCATTTTTGCCCAGCAGTTTGCACCACAAAGATTCCTGTTGAACAAGAAAACAATAACCTGTGATATTCCCCACTTTTTATCAGGCTCCTACTGAACCAATGGGCAGAAAATGTGCCCAGCAGAAGTTGGGGTAGGAAACAAGGAACCTCATTGATTGCAGGTACACAAGGACTCTGGCTACTGCAAAAATGCACTGAAAAATCATTGAGGTCATAAAAAGACAGTGGAATAATGGCAAAATTGCACTTTAAATTTCCAAAGAGAGCCTGCTGCTGCCTGCTTTGGACAGACAGCCCTGCATGTCCATGTGCTGGGCACCAGACAGAGCCTGTCCCTCTGAGAGGCCCCTAGCAGCAGATGGAGCAGTTAGCTCCCTCCCCACAACACTGCCAGGTTCTGAGCCCAGGGTGCCAGGGAGGAGAATTGCTTTCCCAGCCCTCCTGGAATGGGCTGCATTGTTTACTGACAAACTCTCTTCTCTCTCAAAACATGAAAGCCCAGGGCAGGGAAGCATTTGTGTGCCTCTGCAAATGTAGCTAAGCACAAAAATTCATTCCCAGTGTGACATCCAGCATTTTTGAGGTGAGTCCTGAGACGTTCTGGCCGATACAAAACACAGCTGTTTGAGATATTCCTAGATGTTGTCTTTTTGTGGGCTAAAATAGAGCCTTAAGAGATGTTTCCACCTCATTTTCACCAAAATTATGGGTCGTTACATAATGTTCCTGGAGTAAAACACTTGCTAGGTCTTAGTCTCTCAGTGGCCATATTTCAGCAGAAGGCAATTTAATTTGTATTTGGCTTTGTGTAATGTAGATCAAATCTTGGCTATAAAATGATAATTAAGCATTTGGAATTAATTGCTGTTATGGCCTTGACATTTAAACTTGTCAGTTTTCCATTAAAGACTGTTATAGTTGCTTCAACCTCTCTTTCCTTATTTATCTCTTTTCTACCACATGTTTTTTTCTAAAATTAAAGTAAAACATTTACAAACACATCACAACCCACGCGTTCCCTCCGATATCACTGCACAGAGTTTGCTGCAGCACTGAACCTACTCTGGGGTTTAAGATCCTTCCATGCTAAGAACAACAGATTTTAAAACACCAGATCACTCCCAGTGAATCCAGCCCTCTCAAAATAAACCTTAGGGCAGCACAAATCCAGGTTAAAAAGTTAGGGACTGCTTGAGGCAGTTTCAGGGATGTTATCCCAATGCCATGTGACTCCCAGTGAACAGACTGCACAAAATGTGATTCATTGCTCTCAGAGGAGAGCTCAGGAGCCTGCAAATCTCTCCTGATGGGAGCACCTTTAGCTGGTGTTGCTGCTGTCTCCATTCCTCAGCCAGGCTGTTGTCTCAGCACAGCCTGTCAGCACAGAGCAGTGTTTTCCCCTGCCTGCTCTAACAAGCCAGGGTTGATTAGTGAGGCACAACAGGGACAGAGTTTATTTCCCCAGACTTTTATTCTGAGTAGGCTCAATTTTACTGCTTTGCAGCATCGTAGTGAGCAGAGAATCCCAGAATGGTTTGGGTTGGAAGGAACCACGCAGATCACCTCATTGCACCCCCTGCCACGGGCAGGGACACCTTCCACTAGCTCAGGGTGCTCCAAGCCCCATCCAACCTGGCCTTGGGCACTGCCAGGGATCCAGGGGCAGCCACAGCTTCTCTGGACACCCTGTGCCAGGGCCTGCACACCCTCACAGTCAAGAATTTCTAGTACCTAATCTAAATCTCCCCTCTGTCAGCTCAAACCATTCCTCCTTGTCCTGACACTATCTGCCTGTGTAAAACTTGCTCTCCATCTTTTTATAAACTCCCTTTAGGTCTGGAAGTGGCTCTAAGATGCCTCCAGAGCCTTCTCCAGGCAGAACAACCCCAAGTCTCTCTGCCTGTCTTTCCATAACACATTCTATGATTTGAAATTATTTATGTCATGCTCCAGAATTTACTAAAAGCCATCCTTGCAGATTTTCACCTCAAACTTCAATGGGATCTAATGAACCTGACTCAAACAGAACTCCATGGGCTTGGACAGAACCCTGTTCATGCCAAGTTTCTGCTCAGGGAAATCCCCTGATACACAGAGATAAACAGGAATACTTTATATCAAACAACATATTTTCCATATACCATGTTGCATCTGTTGCTATTTCTCCCTAATACTCTCCCTCGTACTTTCTCTAATTGCTCCCTCATACTCCCCCTCATCTGTCCTTTCATCACCAGGTGAATCCCAGCCTCTGTTCAATGTTCATTCCCTGATGAAGTTCCAAGCTTTTCACTTTTCCAGACCTGAAGCTCTGTCAAGCACAGTTTGGTCCCTCGACTGTTGTTGTTTTTTTAATGGAGCAGGATATACCACAAGAAAAATGGAATTCAAAACCAGCTGCTCCCATACTCAATGCCTAAAACCATGCACACATCAATGCCTAAAACCATGCACACATCATTGCTACCAGTCCAAACTGTCTCCAGAGAAACAGCTCTGTCAGGATTATGGGCTGTCAAAAACATCATTTTCTGCAGGATCTGCACAGCTACAGGCAGGAAATAGGGCATTATTTATAGTAAGTGGCAAACCATTACTAATTCATTTACATTGACTGTGAAAACAAAACAAGTTATGACGTTCAGAGGACTGAGCAGCTCAGTTCTGGTGCAGTTTGGCATGAATTACCCTGGAAATCTTTGACAATTTTACACACAGTGAGAATGGTTTTCTAGGATGTGTACAACAGCAGGATGTTAGTGGCAGAGGGATGTGCTGGTACTATTGCTTTACTGCTTTTTCAGATTCTTCTTCGTTGCAAGGCCCATGCCTGAAGCAGTAAAACTTGTTGCAATTCTTCTCTGTAAAAGTCAGAAATACCAGCACTATTTTGAGAGTCAGCCAAAATCCTACTCATCACAGTACTATGTGCCTTCTGCTTCAGATCTGCAGCATCCAGTTTTCCCTGTCAAGTCACAGAGGTGTTTATCTGGAAGAATATCATGGCTATTTAGGGAGTTTTTCCATACTACCACCTTCTCCTACAGAATTCCTGGCAAGGAAAGTGGAGGGTGAATAATCAACCACTACAAGGTGCTGGTCAGGCAGCCCCAGGCAGAGGAATTCACAGGACACACTGTGTCTCTGTGGGAACTGGAAAAACAGAAACTTCCACAGATGCTGAGGAGTTTGATTTGGAGCCATGGAAGAAGCTTGGATTGATGTAAAAATACAATACACAGACATTAAGCAGAAAAATCAAAAACTTATGCTTCCATAGTTGTAAAGATATGCCTTAAGTGAGAAACTGCAGTGATAAGATAGTGAAGGGTTCATAATGTAGAGGTACAATTGTATAAAGTAAGCTAAGAGTTTAGAAGTTATACTAGAAGCATATGTGTGCATGTGAGACAGAAGCCTGTTGAGGAAAAGTATCCACAGTGCAGCAAAATTAAGTAAAGGTGATAGGTGAGAAAAGCAAAATAAACCTTGTGGCATCTATTCTCTGGGTTAGAAAGTTCTATATTGCCTTGTTACAAAGAAACTTGTGACTACTCTTGAGCTATGGCCGACTGCTTGCTCCTTTAAAATCTCACAGCCCCTGAGACTGATGTTTACCTGAGCAATAAATTATCCTTAGCCCAAAAATAGCCCCACCCCTTCATTACTAGCAGTGACAATGATATGTCTCCAGTGCCTCTGTCCCTGTGGTCCCAAGGCTTTCCATGGCTCAACTCTGCCCAAAATGTGCTCCAGCCAACACAAGCCCTGACTCAAGCTGCTGCAACCCACCAGGAGTTTGAGAAGGTCCTGATGACAAGTCCATGGTTCCTTTATCAAAGTGTTGTAGAATTTCACTGCAGAGGCATTGGAGGGAGAATTTCATCACTTCCCCTTCCAGCTGGTCACTAAGACTTTTCCTTTCTCTTGCCCTTTTTTTCCTGTCTTTTTTTGTTTTCTTTGGGGTTTTGGTCTTCTGGTTTCTCCCTCCCCTCAATGATTTTAATTGCCATCAGCAACGGATACACTAAATCTTTCTGCATGCAAACCTTGCCCAGCATCCTCTGTGCAACAATATTATAGAAATCAGGAAGGGAACAAACTCCAAAGCAGTGTCTATTGGAAGAACACTGCAAGTACTGAATACACCCAGGTCTCTGGGAAGAGGAGTTGCAATTTACCTGCCAAAGACCACAGGATGGCAAAGTTTTACAGCAAACTCGACTGGTTTACCCTGTTCTCAGCAGTCACCACTCATTTGAAACACTCCCTCAAGTCCAGGAGCTCAAATTTCCTTAAAAGTGATGAATGCTCTCAATTATAACAACAGGCTGGTGCCTCCTGCACGGCTGGTCTGTAATGATGACTGGCCTCTGCAGGGCTGCTCAGGGTCAGTGGGCTACTGCTCTCCTCAATATTAGTCATAATGATTTCAGGTGTGAAATACAAGGCTAATGAATCCTGGGCTAGGTGCTGAGTACCTGACTGCTCAGCAAAACTGATATTAGCCCACTGGAGATTTTTCTTTTCTAATGGCAACATTAGGAAATTCTGCAAGGTGACTGAAAAACTGAGTGGCTGGGGATACTTTCCCCCTATTATTATCTTTCACATCACTCTGCAGAGCTTTAAGTACCTGATAAAACTTCAGAAATAGTTTCTGAGGCCAGGATATACTTTAACTATTAATTCCTATGAATGTTTCCTGCAATGGATACAAACCCGTGTCTTATATATTTTTTGTGGTAGGGATTCCCTTCTTTTATTGTAATCTTTTATTAGCTTTCATTCTCAGTTGTCCACTTTGATTTAAGGTAAATCTTTCCTCTCCACTGACAAGGCAGCATGAAGCAAGTATATCAAAGCTAAGGAGTTATTTACTTGAAAAATGCCAGCTTTGAAGATCTCTTATTTTGCCTTAAACAGAATCTTTCAAAATCCAGTGTATGCAGCTCCCCATTGAGTAAAAGGACCTTACTCCTCATAGAGCTGCTCCTTGGTTGTGTGTGATCCACCTGGGAGCTCAGGCAGTTCACCAAGGCTGCACAATAGAGTTAATAAAAAATGTGATTCCCTCTGAGTTCAAATTGCACAGGGAAGGTTCAGAAAGAACAGCATAGAGAAAAGTAGTTGCATGAATATCTCTGGAGCAGTTCTTCCTGCAGGATGTCCCTAGGAACAAAAATCCCCTAACAATATGACCATGTCCTGCTTTTTCTCCCATTTGTCCTCATCCCCGACTAAGAATCCTTGATTTATTCTGCAACTCTTTCCCTCACCACTCCCCCTCCAACGCACACCAACAGCTGATATTGCAACATGAAAAAGCAAAAATTAAGAAGAAACTCACGCTCCAGGACAAAAGAATGAGGTTTTTGAGTAAGAGGAAGAGCAAATTAAAGACTCCTGTTGAACAAGAAGACAATAACCTGTGATATACCCTACTAAAGGCCATGACAAATGAGTAAAATCAGTCTCTGAATAACTCAGATTGGAGGAGACATTTCCAAATCATCTGATTCAACTCCCTACCAAAAGCACAGCCAACTTCCAAGTTACATTCAATTCTGAAACTCAAACAGATCCATTTTTTTCTCTAGTGCTCTCACCACACATCTCCAAAATTATGTGGCTCCTTCCTCTTTTTCACAGCCATCACCCTCCTCACTTCCCTCAGGACCTCATGTCCCAGCATCTCATGGTCCCAGCAGCCAAAGCTGCCACCAACCTCCAGACTCCAAAGAGCTCAGGAGCAGCAGCTCCAGCTGAGAATCCCTTTCTGGCTCCCTCAGCACCTGCAACCTGGAATTATTCCTGCTGCATTCCAAAACCTCTTGGAGTGCTTGGATCCTTCCATGCTGCCCTACCAGCAGTGGTGATTCACTTTCTGCATGGAAATCGATTTTCTAAGAAGCTCCAGTGCCCACAGGCCTCCAGGAGACCCCAAAAAAACAGCCTGCACACCTGCCAGGCCCAGCCCAATGTTATCCCATGACCTGAAACCAGCCAGAGACAGACCTTCCTCCTCATTTGTGCTGTGCTAGCACAAAAATGGAACATACACTGTTTTCTTTCACAGGCATGTGGGGGGAGGAGGGGGGAAGATGGTCTTTTTGTTTTACTCCCCAAGAAACCAAGAGAATCCAAGTTGAACATATGGTGCTCATGATTTTGGAGAGGGGGAATCTTGCAACACTCCTCATTCCTTGATGTCAGATTCTCCCTGTTCCCATTCACACCAGTTGTATTTTTTATTTAACATTTTTTTTTTTTAAGACCTGAAATTGCCTGTATGAAGTTTTGACAGCCTTGACAGCATCATGTGTCTTTCAAAGCTTTCCAGCACAAGCAAGAAAAAAATAACAAAAAATGGAAGCAGAGTATTATTTTGTGACTCACTAAGCAGCAATTTGTATGCAACTCTGCACAGTGGTTTGGCCAACTCATCAAACTTTTATGCTAAAGCAAAACTCTCAGGACTCTGACCTTCTGCTCTGCAAAAAGTTGGGAGGGTTCTTGACTCACTTTTTGACAGTCCTCCCTTAGAAATGGAAAGAACTGCCTTGAAAATAGAATTCAATTCCAAAGGATGATAAATGCCATGGGAATTAAGAGAGGTTTTATGTTTTTGTTTAAAATCCAGTATGGGTCTGGTTTGGAGCAGAGAGGTTTGCTGTCTCCTGGGCTGCTCCCTTCACCACACAGAGGGCAGTTTGCAGCTGAACATTTTGTCCTCTTTGGAAAAGAAAGCAAACTCATGGAATTAATCCTGGAACCCTGTGAGTGGTTTTACATGGACAGGTTTTCCATGCTCAGTGGCCATCAGGATGATTTAGAATGTTCCCAGTCAGCACAGACCTCAGAAATGTGAAAGTGCCAGGTCAAACCCATGACCAGCCTTGAGTTCATGACACCACACTGAGGTGGAATCATGGAACAGTTTGGGTTGGAAGGGATCTTAAAGTTTACCTTGTTCCATCCCTGCCATGGCAGGGACACCTTCCACTGTCCCAGGCTGCTCCAAGCCCCATCCAACCTGGCCTTGGGCACTGCCAGGGATCCAGGGGCAGCCACAGCTGCTCTGGGCACCCTGTGCCAGGGCCTCCCCACCCTTATAGGAAAGAATATCTTCCTATATCTACCCTAAACTTCTGCTCTTTCAGTTTGAAATCAAGGTACACCCGTTCAATATCAAGTCCTGGAAATGCAAACTAGTCTTGTCAGATGAGTGAAAGCATTAGGAAGACAGAGATAAGAAGCTTCTCCAGGAAATACATAGATTAACTGATACTAAACAGAGAATCAGGCAACTCATTGAGAACTCAAAGCATCCTTCCACTTCATTCCTTTCACTTTAACTTCTCTCTTTAACAATACACTCAGTAATTAATAATCTATCACCAAACAACTCACATAAGCACACAGTGGGTATTCCAGATGCCTAATTCTGCTTTCACATAGGGGCCAATAAGACTTTAGTACTCTGGGCCAGAATGCATCCAGGATTTATTCCAAAAAGGGTTTATTCCAAAAAGTTTAATCCAAATTTTCAGCAAAGTTTACTTTCCAGGTAAGGTCACCTTTTCAGCATAATGCAAATGTTGATTTCCTTAAAACAGAAGACAGAGGGTGAAATGAGAATTGACTGGCAGGATTTTCAGGTCCATGCTGCCTGGGATGACAGCAGTGGTGTTGTCTCATGGCTGCTTCCTGATCCACATGAAACACAGCAGATCCATCCCACTCCAAAAGCAGCAAAGACATCATCCCAGCTGCTGCACAATTTTACCCCCCAGGCCATCTGAACTGAGGAGAAACTTCCCATACACAGAAATACAAGCACTCAGCCCTCCCTGATGTGTGCACTCTGGAATATAACTGAAAACCTTTTCTCTCTGAAGAAAATAAAAAGTAATTAATAGCTAGTGAGTCCTTGCAGATATCTATCCTAAATTAATTATTACCTTAACACACTGTAAAAGTGTTTATATTCCTCAGTGCTAAAGAAAGTAAGCATCAAGCAAAGGAGTCTGTAAGTCCCACAAATCTTCTATGACTCTATGTGTTTAATAATGGTACCTCACTCCAATAAATAACACACAATAATGACTACACTAATATCATAATTAATTTCTTGGTACCCATCTATCTGCCACTACCTAAATATAGAAGTGAGATCTATGCTATTTTTTTACAATTGCCATTTCTCTTCTTGTATTTAGAAACAAATGTAATTACTTCAGCTAGAAGAGACAGAATTACTTCTACAGCAGAGTCAAAAAATGCATCAACAGTCATTTTCTGTAATTATTTCACAAGCAGCTCTGCCTGGCATCTTTCTCAAATGAAAGGACTTTCCAAAAGGCCTTTGGCTACTTAATGACTAGCACACAATTATGGGCACAATCAAAGAAAAAATAAAGGAAAAAAAGTAGAGGTTCTCACTTTTCATTTAACCTTTTTCTTTAGTGTCTGCCTTTAAAGACCAGAGAATGTCAGAGAACAACATGAATGTCCTCACACCCTTGTGTGCCTTCCAGAAGAGCCAAAAATCATGGCTGGGGTATAAATAAATCCTCTCTGTATCCATCTTTCCCTCCCCAGCAGTTCTATCAGAGCACTTTGGCAAGAGGGTTGTAATTAGCCTTACATCTTTGAAATAGTCATTTATGAGGGTTATTGCCTAGACAAAAGAGCCCCACACAGCTCCCACAGCCCAGGTGATTTAACAGAGCACCGAGTGCTCAAATTAACCTGGCTGTGGAGTTTAACATAATTGGTAGAATCAGGTGTGGTGTGGAGCCAGCAATGAGGAGAGATGAGAGTAAAACACTGCAGCAGGCAAAAGTCAGGGATGGAGCAGGACAGTTGGCAGCAGGGGCCAGAGGAAAAGCCCCACAGATGCTTCTGCTGGGATTTGCTGGAGCTCTGCCTCTCCTGCATGCCAAGGAGCAGCAGAAGCTGAGGATCAGAGGAACAAAAAAGACACACGGAGGAGACAGGCTGCTCTTGACAGCCAGATTTCTCTCTTCTCTCATCAGACTTAAGCCAAAATAAAATGTGACATGAGCATGACAAAAGGTTATTCCCCTTCCACAAGTTTCCTAAAGAAAGGAAGCGCAGGAAGTCCACACTCCCACACAAATTCATCACCCTCTGTCACCCAAAGCCTGACAACTCTCTTTTTATGAATTAAAAAGAGAACTATTTTAAATTCAAATAAGGTGGCACAGTTATTAAGTTATTTTTATTCCCTTGTGCACTTCTAGGACAAACTTTGAGTCCCCTCACTTCCCAAGTAGATGCTTTTAATGCGTGGAGGATTAAATAGCACACTCAGCTCTTCTCACCACTCACCTGAGGGATGCCAGAGTGATCAGTGCCACAGAAGGACATATTAAAGAACCACAGAATGACAACAACCTGTAGACAAGTGACAAGAAAGGAGCTGAGCAGTGCTAAACTCTCACAAGTAAAGAGCAAAGAAGTAACTTCAGGTTTAAGTAGTTTTAAACTCAGTTCATAGCAAGATCAGCATCAATTTTGTGGGGAGGGAAAAATTATTCTTCTAAAGATAGATCAGGAGAATCATGGCTGGCTTGTAAAATGGTGTTGAACAGTTTGCCATAAATTTAAGGGATATTCAGTGCAGTAAGATCTCCAACCCAGATACCTAAGCAGAACAGAAATTTGGATTCTTCAAGAACTGAAGATGAATTTTAATGACTGAAGAGAAAATTGAAATGGGAAATTGCCTTTCAAATCTTCTTCCACAGCAGTTAATGCTTCAAACTGCCACCTACTACACAACGAAACCTCATTTTGTCTCATCCTGTGATGGCAGAACCAGCAACTGAGAATCCATGTGAGAACCTGCACTGCATCAGAAATGTGATAGTTACTGCTTGGCCCAGGAGTCACACTGAAATGCACATTTACCACAGGTTTTACTTATGTCTCTATTTTTAGAAGCTAGGCCAGGTTACTTAATTTCCCTGAAATGACTTTCCCTATGCTGTGCAGGGATAGGGAGGAAGCTGCTTTGTTTTCTAACGAGGTTTTAGTGTCTGTTCAGTATTTAGGGTGAATAAATGCCACACCCTGCTGACCCTGCCCTGAGTAACAGCCAAAGAGCCAGAAAAAGAACTCTGGGTTCAATGAAACACAATGCAAAGGGCTAAAGGTCCTCTGAGCAGCCTCTGGGCCAGAAAAGCCTGATCAATAAATAGAAGCAAAATGGCAATAAAAGCATCACTGCCTGATTCTGGGCCTAGAGGATTGGGGCAGTCACTTGAGTGCATCTTTGCTTTTGCAGAGACACTCTGCTGTCCCCTGTCCAGCTGCTCCTTGTGTCACCTAGTCCTTCTGGGAGGAACCTCCTCAGACAGAGCACGTTGAGACTGAGCCCTGACCCCATCCAGGTGCCCTGGATCTGGATCAGCATCCAGCTGGGTGTGCTCTGCTTTGTGACCCACACAGCCATCAGCCACCTGCCATGGCCATCCCTTCCCTGCCATGGCCACCAGCCACCTACCAGGGCCCTCTCTTCCCTGCCATGGCCNCTCTCTTCCTTGCCATGGCCCTCTCTTCCCTGCCATGGCCACCAACCACCTGCTAGGGCCACCAACCACCTGCCAGGGCCCTCTCTTCCCTGCCATGACCATCCCTCACCTACCAGGGCCACCAACCACCTGCCATGGCCCTCTCTTCCCTGCCATGGCAATCCCTCACCTGCCAGGGCCACCAACCACATGCCATGGCCCTCTCTTCCCTGCCATGACCATCCCTTACCTGCCAGGGCCACCAACCACCTGCCAGGGCCCTCTCTTCCCTGCCATGACCATCCCTCACCTGCCAGGGCCACCAACCACCTGCCATGGCCCTCCCTCACCTGCCAGGGCCCTCTTTTCCCTGCCAGGGCCCTCTTTTCCCTGCCATGGCCCTCCCTCACCTGCCAGGGCCCTCCCTCACCTGCCAGGGTGACCCAGCAATTGCTGATGAACACAGCCATGGCTGCTGCATCCCCTCACTGGTGTGTTACAGTGACAAACTAGTCCCCTGAGGAAGATCTGCTAGACTGAAATGCAATATATCACTGAGTACCTGCAGTCCCCAGCAGTGACAAGTGTGTCCCCGAGTGCAGAGCATCAGTTATATCAACACTGGAGCCAACATGTTCTTCTTCCCCTCTCCATTTCCAAATGTGCCATAATATTTACTGCTACAATATCTTCCCCCATCAACCCTTTAACTATCTCCTATGGAGTCTAATTAAAATGAAGTATTGTAACACACAATCAACACTTGCACAGTATTGATGGAGACTTGCAGATGGTATTAGGAAGAAAATAGCTCCTCAGCACTGATTAACTTGAAAGCTTAAAGAAGTTGCTCTATTTTCCACGTTGTATGTCAAGCTGAACATTTTGAAAATAGGAAAGTTGCACTGCTTCTTCTACACTTTAATTACAGTAGCACTTCACACTTGAACACCAGTGCTTAGAGTTAGGCAATAATTAGGTGATTCCTCCTCTTTCATCTGCTACTTCAGCCTCAGCCACACTGAACACAGTAACCATCTTCACACTTCAGTTTTAGGTGGCAATTTCAGTGTATAAATAAATATTTACACAATGTCTCTATGAATTTGACAGTGACTCTCTGAGGAAGCGGGGGTTAGAAATGCAACTGAAGTGAACTGTGACATCTGGGGCTTGGATCCTCTCCTCCAGATTTTAATGCAATGCCAAAACAATGATCTTAAAATGTTTAATGCCTCTTTGTGTGTTTAGAATGATAGAATCACGGGATGGTTTGGGTTGGAAGGGACCTCAAAGACCATGTCATTCCAGCCCCCTGCCCCCTGTCTGACACCTTTCACTAGCCCAGGGTGCCCCAATCCCTGTCCAGCCTGGCCTTGGACACTTCCAGGGAAGAATTTCTTCCTAGCATCTAATCTAAACCTGCCCTCTTTCAGTTTAAAACCATTCTGCAAGGTTTTAATGCAGAGACAGAATGTCACCAGCTTACATTATTATAAAAAATACATCAGATGGGATAAAATAATAAAACCCTCCCCAAAGCTGCTTCTAAGCAAGTGACCTTACTTAGTGATATAATTTCTATGCATTTTACTCAGAGGTTACTTCCCTCTCCTTACAAACAACTTTTCAAATGTACATCTTCAGGCAATTTTCCCCCCAGTGAAGAAATTGTGTCTAAGGAATGATATAATGGCTAAATTATTGTTTGAAAATGGCTTGTTTGACTCACCATGCGAGTTTCTAAAAACATTAATTAAGACCCAAAAGTCTTACCCAGACAACACAATTTATAGGATGAAAAAATCCTATTCCACAGTGCCTCATCCTCCTAGGACAATTCCTAGAATCTAAAGGCAGCAGGATTCACCACCCACTTCACACACCAGTCCAAAGCAAACAGGCACTCGACAGCTGAAAGCTGGGACAGCACTTAAAGGAAACAGAGATCTGAGACTGTGCTTTGAGGGAGGAGAAGCTGAGCTCTTATTCCCACAGGACAGAGCACCAGCTCAGCCCTGAAATTCTAATACTGCTTTTTCACCAGATGAGAGATAATAAAATTTAAAGAAAATAAAGGAAACAGAAGTGAGAGATGATAATGTAAAAGTTGAACAGCACTCAACCCAGCACTGCTATATCCACAGTGATTGTGACAGCATTCCCAACATCCACTGCTGCTCCCCTCTAAATTGAAATGTGCACATTAAAACCCCCAAAAAACACCATACACCAAGAAAACAGGCTGCCAAGAAGCAGTGCTTGCTGGAAGTCCTGTCAAACCTCCCCTGGTGGATGTCTTCAGTGTGGTGCATCCTCAGCAGTGTAGGACATGTAAAGCTCTGCACATCACACAGACTGGCACAGATCCTGAGGCTCCCACGCTTCCCTTCCAGCAGACAACACAGAGCAGGGCTCCCTGGATAGTCTAGAGTGGTATTTTAGTGTAAGCAAAGCTAAAATTATAGCAAGATCTATAATTTGGTGGGTACCTCTAAAAGAAACCCAGAAAGCTCAGAGGAATTGTTTGAGCTAAGTGTGATCAGAAGGAGCCACAGTGCTGCGTGTTTCCTGCAGCAGCAAAAGTGCTCCTGGTGCTCCATGGGGACCTCTGGAAGAGGCACCAGAGCTTTTTCCACCTCCCCTGCAGCACAGCAAAGAGACTAAGCGCAGGCAGTGAGGGCAGCTTCATTCTCAGCAGCTTTTTGAGGCTGGAGAAAGCACTTCCAGCCACATTGTCAGCCAGCCTCAAAGCTCTGGCTCTACATTCCACTCTCTGTTGACTCTCTTGGAGCTGGGCATGAGGGAGAACAAGGAACAGATCCCACAGAGTTGTTTAAGCAACCTGCCTCCACCTTCATCTCCTTGATGTCCAAAGTAGACATGGAGCCACCACACAGCTAAAATAAATTCCCATTTTCCTGTGCCAGGGTATCACAGGGAAAGCTGCCAGCTTTGCCACTCCAGAAAGGTTTTCCATCCTGAGGAGGAGTGATGCAGCAGGCAGCAGAACACAGGCAGCAGCCTGGAACTGCAGGGGGTCACTGCCTGCAGTTTTGCATGGAAAATGAATGAGTGATTTGTGCCTGACACTTACTCATGAAAGGAAAAGCAAGAGGAAGTTTAAAAACATGAAAAACACCAGACCACACTTCATGAGAGTCCATGAATACGGAGTGGGGAAAGAGAGGGGGTTGGCTTCTGATTCAGGGTTTTTGAGTTCTTTGGACCAACAACACTGTAACTCTCATAAATATCACAAAAGCCAAGCAGGAAGGATGTTTAAGGATAGACCTGTCAGCACAGTCTGGGAATCACTCAGCTTTGCTGCCCAAAATGTGACCACATCACTGCTGTTTCTGGGCTCTGAATATACAGGAAGGAAACCTGCAGTGGGTGAAGGGGCCCAGAGCATCTCCAGGGTCCTTGTGCTCTCAGGAGGGAACAGATGGAGTTCACTTTGCTACTGCAGCCCAGCTCCTTTAAGGAAGACAAATTTGAAGGAAATGCTGAAGGTGATATACCATTACTACCCTGGTCCTTAACCCTGGGGACAACCCAAGGTAGGATTTGATTCATAAAGTCTTAAAGGCATTTGAGTTTAAAAGCATTTCTGTCTGTCAACACATTCAAGTACATGATCAGAGGCAATGCCACTCCGTGACTCCTGTGCAAATCTCTGCACAGTCTGCAAGGTTTTGTCCTCCTGTGCTGAATACACGGCCTTTCTGCATGATGTCTCCAAGTCTGTGACTCAGGCAGTCATTTAATCCCATCCTGCTTTTCTCACCTAACCTCTGGGGGATAACCTCTTCTGAGAGTTATTTACCTCTGCTGGGGTCACACAAACACATCTGTCTGGGTAGGAATGGCTGGCTTAGGGAGGAACTGTTAGGATTTGCTGACAGCTGAAAAGATCGGAGCAATGTATTTGGAAAGGGTTGAAGGGATAAAAAATGATTGTGCCAAGGAGGATGGTTAACAGGGGATGGGTGCTGCAGTGAGGGAAATACATCCCTGAGGGAGGAAAAGCTGTTTTAAAGGCACCAGAGGTTACAGAGCTGAGTCACAGGACCCCAGCATGGCTTAGGTTGGAAGGGACCTTAACACTCAATTCACTCCAACCCCCTGCCATGGGTAGGGACACCTACAAAGAAACTCTGAATTATTTGTGAGGCCCTTTTTCATACCATGAATGAGGGAAGTGTGCTGGAAAAAAAGCCAAATCTCTCTAACATGTTCTTCCAAATATTGCTGTTTCTGAAGCCTGAGTAGTCTGGCAAAATTTAGATGAAGATTCATCCCTTTCCCACCAACTTCATCAAGTGATGACTTCACAGGAAAGAAATTTTGAGCAGAAAATTCCATTTTTGCACAATAGCAATGTCCAATATGGCTGTGTCACCAGCAGGTCAGAGAGCCTTCAGTTATTTTTGGTGGACGAAAAATACATTGCACAGAACATGTATAGATTTTAATAATTATCTTGTCATTGAAAAATTGAGATCCAGGTATATTCTGAGTTTCTACAAGTCCTCCTGTTTCTCCTTAACTTCATCAGCTTTTAAGTGGAACAAATTCTAGGGGACAGTTGTGGAGGACGAGCCTCTAGAGAGCTGCCATGAAAAATAGAACATTGTGCTCCCTGTAAAGATAAAAAATGATTCTGTGCCAGGCACACTCTAGATTCCTCATGGCAGACATGACCCTGACAAGCTGAATAAATATGAATAAATAAAAGCCCACCAGAGTTCCAGAAGTGTGTGGACAAAGCTCTCAGACACAAATTCACATTGCAATTTTTGGGTCTTTTTGGTGGCTGCCCCTGGATCCCTGGGAGGGTCCAAGGCCAGGCTGGACAGAGCTTGGAGCAACCTGGGATAGTGGAAGGTGTCCCTACCCATGGCAGGGGGTGGAGCAAGATGAGCTTTAAGTCCCTCCCAACCCAAACCATTCTTTGACAAATAAGGCAAAAGGTGGATATTTCAGAGCCCTGTGTTGCAAATAAGAGGAGGTGGCCACAGGACACCTGATTGCTGCTGGAATATTGTGGTTTAAGGACCAGCACGTTTCTTCGTTGCTCAAAATTAAGGTGATGCAATGCAAATATTTTAGCCCAAATTGCTCTAACCAGAAAAAAAACCCACAAAAACCAGACCTCTTTCCACAAACAAAGAAACCCAACAGCACTAAAGCAATTTAGAACAGAAAACACACACCCCAACAAACAGCACTGCTCGAAAAGAATTTGAGAGATTTTGCTATAGAATAATATCCCACCTCTTATTTTTTTTTATGTTCTGACATTGTACCTTTAATGCTGTTACCTTTGCTTAGCACACCTGGAGCACAGACAATGCTCTGCCCTTCCCTCTCTCTGTAACCAGCACTTGTTCTTAAAAGTTGTCAGTATTTCACTGCCAAGGGACACCCCTGGGACAGACAAAAGGCCAGAATTGTGCATTCAGCACACAGGTAAATTCCTGCAGCTTAAAGAAGACTTTAACAAGGCAATGTTCCTTTTAGCACAGGCCACCACAGTCAGGTTTGGAGATTATTTCTTATTATAAGCAAGAGCATCTTTTACACTGGGACAGGCAGAGACAAATAGGGACATACAAACTATCACTCATACAAATTAATTAACCAAGTCTGAAACCCCAGGAGTGCTGACACCAACCTGTGAGCCTCAATCCCACGAGTGCCAGGGGAAAATTCTCTATAAATGCCTGATGGTTTGCAGC
The DNA here is from genome assembly GCA_013397555.1 of Urocynchramus pylzowi. NCBI lineage: Eukaryota > Metazoa > Chordata > Aves > Passeriformes > Fringillidae > Urocynchramus > Urocynchramus pylzowi. The sequence continues at coordinate 315,690 of VZRH01001008.1, read as the reverse complement.
ATAACAACCAATAGAATATGAAGCACCTGTTTGCACAGAGCCTGCTTCCAACTCTGTTACGCTGAGCTATTTGCTTCTGTTTGAAAATAAGTAAATATTTGCTCTGCTGTGCCAGCTGGATCAAGGGAAAGCTCTGAATTGCCTCTCCTAGACAGGAGAAGGCTGGCAGAAGGTGCCTGTCTGGAGTTCACATACACAACATTAATTGGAAGCAACAAGTATTGAAAACAGCTTCAGAACAGAAATGGGAACAACAAAAGTAGATACAAAATTCATTTTCACTCTGCAGATTTTATGTCAGGTACTGCAAAGTTGATATTTTAACTCTGTGGTTCCTGGCTTTTTAGAAGAGTTGGACAAAAACCACAATCAGAAAAGTTAAGTTTTCACAAAGGCAAGGGAATTTTTATACCTGAAACTTGTGCCTTATCTGATTTTGAAGGAAAAGATGATGTACTTTCTGAGATGTGATGGGAATCAGTGTTTACAAGAAACCTAACTCTTATCACCTGAAACCCCTTCCATCACCACAGAGCAAATTCTAGAATGAAAATTCAGCACTTCAGATGTGGATTTTAATCTATGGCAGCTATCAGACAACAACTCAAAAGACATTTATGAAATCTTAGAGCAGCAACTGCTTTGCCTGAGCTGCCAAAAGACAGTTTCAATTCTATATGAAATGAAAAACCATCACAGCTCTAGAGTTGCTTTCAGGCACAGTTTCTCTAATTAAATAGGATTCTTTCTGTCCAGGAAAAAAGAATTGTGTGGATCTTTATACAGAGGAATGTGTTATGAATGTAAACATAAACACTATACCAAAGGGACCTATAGAACAGCAAGTGGAAAGATTTATTCCTATAATAGGTTAAAAACTAATCCATCTGAAGGGGATAAAACCAGCTGTGAAGAACTGTTTTTATACAAATACAGAAGTTCATACATAGCATTGCCTTTGATGCTGCATTCCTTGTCTTAAATTCAGCTTCCAACTCCTCTGCCTCAGTCCCTCCTCTGTTAAAACAGCCAACTTCAGGCCAACAGCTTATCTTCTTATGAAAAATGTTATTAAATAGAGTTATCACTTGCAGGCTTTATCTTCCAAGTGGTGGAGTTCCTTGATATATGATCTAATCTTCCAGGCTCACCAAAGATTTTTGTTCAACTTCATTAATGGACAAATCAATTTCTGGTGGTTTGGATCTATTTGTAAGAACTACTTCCCTCCTGGTTTTTTTTTTTTTTTTTTTTTTTTTCCCTTCTCTAAGAATGCTAGAAAACATCTCCAAGTGCCACAGGGAGGAAATGATGATGTTCAGGCTTTCAGATTTTGTTGTCTTGTGAGTTGTCTCGCTTTCAACCCCCTTCTGATGGTCTCTGCACTAAGATTTTAGTTTAATAATTTGAAGGATTATTGGCAGCTAAAATGAGGATTTGTGGATCTTGAGCAAAATACATTATAATAACAACTGTCAGGCTGATTTGGATGCTCAGGCCTCTAAGTCTCCCCAGCAATATTGGAGTACTTTGATGCAGTCACAGCTATGGTTTGTGCTCCAGTATTATTTCTGAAGTCATAAAATATTCCACTGCTTCACATTAAAAAAAAAAAAAAAAACACCAAAAAAAAAACAAAAAAAAAAAAAAACAGCTAAAGGAAAACAAATTAAATAAATAAAAGTCCAAAGCTTTTAAGCTTTTAGCTTATGAAACTAAAAAACAAAAATAAGTTAAAAGGAATTGAAAGCATTTCCTTTTCCTCACTACACTCAGTTGAATAACAAATAATTAAGAGTGGCTATGTGTAAAAACTGCAATCCAGTCCCATGGCCATGGCAATCAGCTGGATCACAGATCCACAGACTGGGAAAATTTGGGGGATCTTTGCTTTGCTTTCCACCTGTGTAAGGGGAGCTGTGAAGGGATCCCAGAACTCCCCAAAGGGAATGAGAGCTCTGCTCTGGTTTTGTCATGTTCAGGTATTGTCTTTAACAGGCAGAAGAAATGCTCGTGGACAGAATAGGTGGCTAAAAATTACTTTTAAAAGTCTGTTTTCAAGCTCAAACAATACGAAAACGCAGCGTGGTGGTGCAGACAGACAGACACAGCATTGCCAACCGGGTTTTGCACTCTCATGCTCCATCTGCTGGTTCTGCAACACGATTTGAGACACCAAGCTGCCTTTTCCTTTTTGTCCCCCAGCTGTGCAAAACCCCGACTCTTCTGGATGAATTGCCAAGTGCTAAACAAGAAGTCATGTTCATCTCAACATTTCAGAGTCCACTGGGGAAAAATAAAAGGGTAAAATATTTATGACAAAATGTAAAACAGCTAAACATGTGAAGAAGAACTCTGTTCCTAAATGTCTTGCAAATGCCTCAGGGTTAAAAGCCTTAGCACAGTAAAAATGTAGTGCTCTCTTCCCTTTTGCCTCTGCCTGGCTTTTGTACTCTATGTTAAAGCATCCATGAAAGCCAATTAATGTGCATTTTATTCTTTGAAACGTTTAAAATTGGCCACTTCCAGCCTATGAAGTCTCAGCATCTCTTATTATTTGAATGCTTTTCAATGCAGACTTGTGCGTATTAAAAACACGTTTGAAAATGAAAGTCATTTATGTTTCAGCTGCCTTTGGAAAAGCAACAAGAGAAACACAAGCAGGAAGCAACACTTGTCCCAGGACAAAGATGGGATCATGACTATGCAAATCCTGAATGGATGCTTTGCAAGGACGGGGCTGTCATTGATTCCCAGGATGAGTTATGGCACAGAGGAGGCAAAGGCACCTCCCTCTGGTCCTCCTGAGCCCCAGTTCAATGGGAACACATCCACAGCACCCTCCTTCCCCTGCTCCCTCCCCCTGACTGGGCTTTTCACACTGGGATAAAGCCACAGCTGGAAGCGATCATCTCGTGCACCCTCAGAAAGCCAACAGAGGCAGTAATAACATGGTAATAAAGGATGAGATTTTATGAAAGATGCCTCTTAACTGAAGACTAAAAGACACCATGCAATTTAAATAAAATTGCTTTTAGCAGGGGACTGAGTGACAATTGAGGAAAAATGCTTGGCCTGTTTTTGCAAGTGGTGGGGCAGATTTTCAGTGGGTATAAAATGCTGACTTGGGCAAAGCAGTGCCAGGTTTGCACGAGCCAAGGAGTCACATTTTCAGGCCCACACTGGAGAAACCCTTAAACTGAGAATGCTGAAATGAAGCTGCACAAGCAAGCAGGGAAGAAGATATTAACACATCAAATATCTGCTTATGTTGCTTCCCTCCCTGTACAATTTTGTTAAGCAAGCTGGAAAGAGGAATCACACAATTACCTGAAAGCACACAAGGAAACTCAACCACCACTGTGTTGTGCATAAAGAATCCATCTCCCTGGCTAACCCAGGCTAGCTGGGTAACACAGCAATTTTGGTTTGGTGTCTCTGGGCACCACCTGTGTCCAGACTCCAGTCCTGAGTATCCAGAATCATCCACGGGCCTGTCCTGTCAGTGACCTCGTACAGAGCCTTCACATGTGCCCAGCATATTCACACAGAATCACTGAGGATGAAAAGACCTCCAAGTTCATCAAGTCCAACCTGTGATTTACCCCCACCCCAACACCCAGCCCCGAGCACTGCATGTCACACCCAGGTGTCCTTGGGCACCTCCAGGGCTGGGGACTCCACCACTCCTTGGTCAGCCACTTCCAATGTTTAACTATCCTTTCCATGGAGAAATTCCTCCTGATGGCCAGCCTGAGCCTCCCCTGGCCCAGCCTGAGGCTGTTCCCTCTCCTCCTGTCCCTGTTCCCTGGGAGCAGAGCCTGACCTGGGGCTGTCCCCTCCTGTCAGGAGCTGTGCAGAGCCTCAAGGTCCCCCCTGAGCCTCCTTTTCTCCAGGCTGAGCCCCTTTCCCAGCTCCCTCAAGATTCTCCAGCCCCTTCCCTGGACACTCTCAAGCACCTCAAGTTGCAGAAATACATCCTTGGAAAACTGCAGGAAAAATCCAGCTGGTTTGAATTCCCTCCAAATTTGATCCAAACCCACTTTTCCCTTAGATGAGCAGACATTCAGCTGCCTCACATCTATAACACCACAAAGTCAAGCCGTGCTCGAGGATTTTTCTGGGTCCAACAAAACAGAATGGGGTTTGCTGGTTTTGTTTTAGGCTTTTTTTGGTTTGTTTTCTCCTCTCTCTTTTCTATTTTTGCCTCTTCAGATTAAGAATAGCTGTTTGGGAGGAAGCCTGGACATAAGTCAGGAGACAAGAAACATCAAAAAGAACAGTGTCCTAAATCAGCTGGTGTGAAAGCAAGAGCTGGGAAGGTTCCCTTCTTTCGGGAGAAGTTGTGAAATCCCACCATTAGTGAGAACAGTTCTTGGCATAAGAGCCTTATGCCTTTCTGGAAGTTGTCAACTTCCTGACCAGCCTGCCCACTCCAAAAATAATACTAAATTCAAACCACGTTCTGGAAAAATATGAAATTAAACAGCAACAGCACCAGGCAGAAACAGTGTGATGTGGAAATGAATAACTAGACTTCCTCCCAATAAAAATAATAATAATAATAAAAAAAAAAAAAAACATTTCTGGATAACAAACCGCCTTTGCAGATAAAAAAAAGTAAACCCCTAGAATTTAAATCCATCGTGAGCAAAATCCCTCTGGAAAAAAAAAAAAAAACATTTCTGGATAACAAACCGCCTTTGCAGATAAAAAAAAGTAAATCCCTAGAATTTAAATCCATCGTGAGCAAAATCCCTCTGGAAAAAAAAAAAAAAAATCCAGACAAAAGCACTATTGTGGCTGGGTTTTTTTTTAAAANGTGAGCAAAATCCCTCTGGAAAAAAAAAAAAAATCCAGACCAAAGCACTATTGTGGCTGGATTTATATTCAGAACTGTATTTATGCAGACTAAGATAAGGGCAATCAATCCCCAGGCCCCAGGACAAAAAGCTGATCTTCTGCAAGGATCAGGATAAAGAAAATTCCTCACCATATGTCCCATGGTTAAAGGCAACAGGGAGCATGATTTGGGAGACTCGGGAGCTTTTGGGGATTGGTCAGTGCTGGAAACAAATATCAGATTTATGGCACACTGATGTGCTCCAGCAGTAAATCCCAGCCTTGCCTCTGCATGTAGCTGCTTTCCCACACATGGAGTTTAGTGCCTGAGCTCTGGCTGGATCACAGCCTCACACCAAACCAAGGATCCTGTCAGCTCCAGCAGTCTGGCTTTTCAGCAGTCCTGCATCCCCTCAGCCACTCCAAATGCACCAAAGCACTCTGCTCCCCTTCCACCATTCCACCTCCTCCCAGATCCTTTCTGTCCCATACAGGTTGTCACTGGGATATCTCAGACAACAAAGCTGCTCCTTCTTTCAATTCTTTTCCAGTAAATAATTCACAGATCCAATCTATCCTCTATTCTCTGAAAGGTGGCTTTCCAGGGCAACCATGTTGCTACAAACAACACAGCCATAACTTGGTCCTGCTGGTTCCTCACAGAGATGCTTTTTGTCTGGGACACCTCTGTGTGTGAAACCAGCAGTAACCTTGGAAAGAAACCAGAAATATTTTGTCATCAAGAAATACATCGCCTTTTCTCTTTTTCCCCACATTTTTCACTTATTAATCAAAGGGTAGATGCTGTCTTTCTATTCCAACAAAAAATAAGTGAGGAGGGGGAAAGAATGAAACAGAAATCAAAATATATTTATCTATTTAATCAATTTTTCAGGGGAAAATCATGATCTTGCATGCAAAGGGATTTAATCCGTTAGGATGAAGCCTCTATCTTTCAGCAATGCTATCAGGCTGTTTCCAAGCACAAACTGAGGATCAAGGATCAAAATGAAGGAATATTGTATTTCTGTAACTCTTAATCCCTCTGGCTGACATGCCAAAGGCTATTTGAGGTGGAATGAAATCAGAGCTTCTATCATCAAGGTAGGGAATGTCCCTGAAATGGGTCTGGGGGATCCACAGAGCCAAACTGAGACCTGAGGCTGTGCCATTCCCAAGGCTGCCAGAGCTCCAGGAGGGTTGGGACACCTCTCCCAGGGATGCCCAGGGTGGGGTTATTGGGGTGTCTGTGCAGGGCCAGGGGCTGGACTGGATGATCCTGTGGATCTCTTCCAGCTCAGGAATATTCTAGAATTCTATGATAAATTTTTCCTTCACTTCCTGGAAAATCCTCTATTTCCCCCACCCTCTCTATTTAAAGGAAACTGGAGTCAAGAGTTAAAATTTAATATTAATAGGGGAAATGAATGTGTCTAAGCACAAGGCTTAGAGTACCTCCAAGTTAAATAAGCCTGTGAATCGGTGATTTCGATAATACCAAAAAATCAGTTGTACAGAACACTCTTTCAAATCACTTGATATCCTTTTTCTGCAGTGCTTTGACTCATAGATCTGAGTTTTAATTTTTTTTATTGTAAGCTTGAGGAAAAAAAAAAAATGAAGGCAGCAGTGTAGCAACCTTGAATCATATTTTTCCACATCAACATTTGGAAGTTTCCCATTTAATGGAGGATATCACCTTAAAATTAAACCAGAAAAAATGTTTTTTAACTCATACTCAGTGCATGTGCTCATGGTTGTTCAGTTCATACATTTCATAACAGTGTGCAAATACCTTCTTTTTCTAACACCTGTAATAGAGCAAAAACCAGAAATATTTTTATAGATTTGTAACTATTCTCTTAAGCCAAGAAAAAATGGCAAAAGCTGGTTACTGCTGGTAAACTTCACTAGATTTCATGGCAACAAAGTCACCTGCTAACAACCACCAGAGGAAAAAGTTTTCCAACTATTTGGCAGCACCATATCAAACTCGGAATGTTCAGATCATTTGCATTTGTATCAGCCACTGTACCCAGGCTATTTTTAAAGGGAGTATCGAATTCAGCCCCATCATTCAAGACTAACTTTTATTTCCCTAGGCCTACACCAAAAATTGAGTATTGATCTTGACAACTGCTCTTTTTTGCAGGAGCTAAATCACCCTGTGGTGATTAAGGCAGGCTCCAGCAGCTTATCTGAAGGGAGAGGCTGCCTGTGACCAAGGGAATTTTTCACACAAGGACAAACTTCCTGTGAACACAAGCCTGTTCCATGAGGAGTCATTGCCATGTGTTTCCTGGGGAGGAGATGCTGGGGTTTCTCAGGACTTTTTCTCCCCTGCCATTCCTGACCAAACACTTCTCCTGTCAGACTGAACAGTTTCCTTGTTCCAAGCCACAAGGTCGTAAAACGATCCCCATTTTACAACCTGTTGTCAACATCCAACAATTCCAACAACAACATCCAAGTCTTCACCAAAAGGCAGAGAACTACAAAGTCATCAAGGCTGGAAAAGCCCTCTAAGATCAGAATCCAGCCATTAACCCCAAGTCACCTGTTGTCATCATCCAAAAAGGCAGAGAACTATAGAGTCGCTGAGGCTGGGAAAGCCCCCTTAGATCAGAGTCCAACCATTAACCCAGCACCACCATGTTCACATCCACACACCTTCTGGGGATGGAGGACTGCCCTGAGCAGCCCATTCCAATGCCTGACAACCCTTTCAGTAAGGAATTTTTTCCTAATATCCAATTTAAACCTCCCTTAAGACAACCTGAGGCTGTTGCCTCTGCTTCTGCCATTTGTTCTCTGGGAGCAGAGCCTGATCCCCATCTGGCCACAATCTCTTTTCAGGCAGTTTTAGAGAGAGAGAAGGTCCCCCTGGGGCTCCCTTTCTTTAATCTCAACAGCTAATGAAGATCAGACAATGTTCTAATGAAGCTAAAGAGAAGCAAACATTCAAGGCAGCCTTTCCAGACAGTATTTTAATTAGGAGTAAGTATTGATCATAAAGAAAGTATTTACTCTGTCCCTTTATTAATATTCATTTAAATATTACCCTTTGGCCTTGTTTTTCATGTGAGTTTGCCCCACTAGAAGCAAGCAGTTTTCAGATGAGATTCCCTGCAGGATAATTACCTCAAAACCAAACTTCTCCCTTTTTTCCATCTACCAGAGCTAAAATCAACTTTTCCCCTCTTCCTTTCTGTGGAAACTGAAGAAAGGGGGGAAAAAAAAA
>VZRH01001008.1:286557-299911 GCA_013397555.1 Urocynchramus pylzowi | reverse complement strand
TAGTTCAGGCTCAAAAAATAAAATTAAAAAAAAAAAAGCTTTTTGACCATGGGTATATTTTATTGAATCTAAAACCAGGTCCAGTTGTGCAGACACAAAGGGAATTGGGGTGTGCCTTTCTCCTGCTGTTAGAACAGAAAATACAGCTCCTGTCTGCAGCTCAGAAGGCTGAACACTGTTAGAGCTTGAAAATGACATGAATTCTAGTAATGCAAAGAGTGTGAGAAAACAAAATTAACATGAAGGACCAGAATGGACCTAACAGAATAAGAGATTATCTCAAGCCCCACAAGGATCAATTCCAAATCCCTGTTCCTTGCAGGACCACCTAAAATTCCATCATCTGTAGTGACAGGATGATGGCTTTAAACTGGCAGAGGACAGGGATAGATGGGATATTAGAAATTCCTCCCTGTGAGGGTGGGCAGGCCCTGGCACAGGGTGCCCAGAGAAGCTGTGGCTGCCCCTGGATCCCTGGCAGTGTCCAAGGCCAGGTTGGATGGGACCCTGGGACAGTGGAAGGTGTCCCTGCCCATGGCAGGGGGTGGGATGAGATGAATTTTAAGGTCCCTCTCAACCCAAACCATTCTGGGATTCTACAGTGACAAAGAGCATCATCCAGACACTTCAACTCTTACACTCTTAGTACCATTAACACACTACTTTCCAACTATTGTGGAAATTGAACCCATTTTACTCTTTGGCAAACATTCCTGAGTTGTTCTACTCTACTGCTGGAATATTTATTTGGCTTTCTAAGTAGGGCAATTCTAAGCAATTTTTGCATGATGGAAGAATAACTGGCTCCATGAATCCTTAAGATGCCACAGGGAAGACTGAAAAACTAGAGAAAAATCCTCAACAACTGTTACCACTTTCTCCTGTGAAATAATCCATAAAGACATTACAGAAAATGCAATCTTAAAACAGCTGGATACACCTCCTAAACTATGAATTTTATATGACTTTTTTTTTTAAATTTCTCCCTTTTTCATAACAAAACCACCTGATAAACTGTACAGATAAGATGACCATAAACTCTTATTGGCATGGGATGGACTGTGGCTGGTTTTAAACAAAAAGAACCCTTAATGTCACAAAAGTATGGTGTATCACCAAGCACAGCAATTCCATGTTTTGTTTTCTCACATGCACAGGGCAGAGCACAGGTTCTAAAAATAAGATCAGAAGAGACACAGTGGTTCTTATTCTTTGAGGGTTGAAAAGGTGAAGAGACCTGCTGCACAAAGGCCTTTCCCTGACAAGCAGGATTTGTGTTTTCCAACATGATCCTGATCATGCCCCTACTCATGGGAATTACAAAAGCTTTTCTCACCAAGTCCTGAACAAGCAGCTGTGGACTGTGCTTGTCAAACTGATCAGGATGGGACTGAAAGGCAAGGAAACCAAATTTTAAAAATTCTTCTCAAAACTCTTTTAAGCAGAAAACACGGAATAAAAAGTATCTGCACAGTTTTCTACTCAACAGCCAGACTGTCTGAGCAGCATCCATGGGCACCTTTTCTAGTTTCATACAATAACAAGGAGTCCTCAGAGCTCTGAATGTCAATATTTACACTGGCATTGCTTTTTTCCACACTTCCTACCACTGTCATAAATGCAGCAGGTAAATTTAGTTTTCTAGTGATGGTCCAAACTTCCAGTTCCATTTATTGCACAAAAGAAAAAAGGCACCTGGATTTTACAATATTTAGCCTGAGAAGATTTCACTGTGCTGACACTGCACTAACAGATTTTGTCTAAGAGAGACATTCAGATCTGACTCTCAGTACTGCAACAGGCTGACAGCAGTGGCATGTGTCAAGTGTTATAAGAGTGGGCCAGCAGCAGCAATAAATGATTCATTAATTCACCTGGACAGGTTAATTGCACCAGGGAATGATATAGTCTGTCTGAGCCCCAGGAAAAGTGCCCAGAACCAATTCTGAAATCAACAATTCTGAGTATTTATTTAAAGCCAAAATTCAGAAAAGTGAGAGAAGAGGAGAATTTAGGATTTCTACAGCCTGTAGACCAAGGGGCAATGGTTTCATAGGTTTATAAATTTCAGAGGTGAAAAGCATTTACTGTTTGGGTTTGTACTCAAACCACCCATTATGGACAGAAAATTCTCAGCAGGCAAACATCACCCTTACACCTCTTCTCCCCTGTGAGCATTCCTGTACTGTGGGATGGAGCTCTGTTCTTTGGATCATGTGGTAAACTCCATGTCACTGCTCTCCATCTGGTGCTTCTTATCAACACAGAATTTACTAATGTAGCAATAAGTGACTTCAGTACTCTGTGATATAAAATACTCATTTGCCACAATAATGTGCTTTTTTCCTTTTGCTTTTCCCTCAAGAGCTGCTGCTTCTGTCTACAGGGGATTCACCACACTTTTCACGAAAAGCAAGGGAGAAAGTAAAAATGAGCCAGAAAAATGTGAAATAATTGAGCAAAGTGGCCAGAGAATCAGCAATGAAAACAAGAGATGAGCAGAACCCAGGGGACAGCAATCAATAACACCAAAGAAAGCAAAAGACCAAATATTTAGTAGGATGTTTTCTTCTATCATCCCCTCAAAACCCCAAGCTCAAAAACTACAAACTATTCCCTCAACAACTCCCAACAGCACGGGTGTTGTACACAGATATGACAGGAGAACTTGATCCATCAGCCTGATGAAAACAGAGAAAACATTCCCTCTGTATTTTCCTCTCAAGAAGAAGAAGAGGAAATGCCCCTTGGTGACATGAACATGTGCTCTAAACCAAGCAACTGGGCTGTCAAGGATTAAAGACCTTTACAGGAGCTACTGCAAAGCAGGAGAAGACCTCTTAACCCTTTCCTGAAAGCACTGTAGCCACCAGCTGGAACAAACCCTGCTTGAAGGTGGTTCATCTGTATCAGTGTCATCTTATCAAACATTTACAGTGTCACCCTGAGTGCACAAAGAGCTGGTACAGAGCCAGTGCCTCCTGCCAACCCTTCCAATGGTGTGAGAGGCTAAAGGAGGGGGGCACCAGATCCCAAGTGGGAATTACAGCAGCGTGCTAATTCATTAGCATTTCACACTATTTGTGCCTCAGAAGCTTAGCCTGAATCCCACCAGAGCCTCAGAGGATGCTTTCATTCTCTAATAAAGAAAATAGCATTGGATTAGTTGAACAGTATCTCATTTCCCAGTGTAAATTAAGTGAATTAGGTGGAAGAGTCTGTGCTCTAATTGTAAAGCTTATTACAAGAACTCACATAGATTAGACCTGAATGCTTCTCTTTGAGTCATCATTTGCACTGTAAGAGAGTTGAAAAGGTGGCTATAGACTCTCAGTATTGATGTGTAGGAACCTCCAGTTTTGCTGCAAAATACATTCCCAAGCCTTGTGCAGGGTGAGTGCCAGCAGGCAGCCTTTCCCACGTGGATGGGAGTGCTGCCCTCCACAGTGCTCAGGCAGGCTCTGGAGGCAACCTCCAGGAATGACAAGCTCCCCAGGGCTGGAATCATGGACAATTAACTCTCAGTTGTAAAGCACGTGTAATTTTCAGAGTTTGTCAACTGCAAAATAGCTACAAAAGCACATCACAGAGAAGAGCAGTCGTGTGCTTCTTGTTGCTTCTGGGATGTCACTCTCTTTACAGGGATCTTTCATGGACCAGGAGAGGCCCAACACAAGGACTTTTGGCCATCCAGGAGCTGATTACAATTAGCTTGACTTTCACTATGTATCTCCTCCATGTTCCAGCCTGCACTAATTATCTCAGGTTCCCTAAATTGTCAGTGGAGAGAATGGGTTCACCTTATGGCACATATCTAAGACAGCTAAAATTAACTGCTCCCTGCATCTTTTAACTGGTATTAAAATAGAGATAAGATGCATTTTACCTCCTTACTCTTTATTTTCTCAGCACATGGCCCTCAGTGTGAAACACAGAGGTACTGGATCAGTCTATTAAGGGGAAAACTAAGAAATAATACTGAGCACCTCTAAGCTCCTTAAATTCTCTGAAAGCCCTCACTCAGGGCAGAACTCAGGTGCTGCAGTCTAAACCCATCACATGAAGATAAATGATGATGCCTTTCTGTGGGAAAGGTGAGCACAACTCACTTTCCTTTTATCCATGCAGCCAGAGCATGCACTGGTGACAGTGATGCTGTTTGATTTAATCATTCAATGCTCAAAGTGCCTGCTGGGGAAAGGATTTCATTCTCTTACTAAGACTGTTCTGAGAATGGAGCATCTCAGTCCCATCTGCTGAGATTGTGTCACACACAGAAAAATGGTTCAGGTTTCATTTGACCAAAATACCAGCAAAAATAAAGAGACCATGACTTTCTCTGTGCAGCATCTAACTGCTCCATTTTGCTCCACAAGGAGCATGTCCAGCAAGCTTGAACCAAGTCCTGTTCTCCAGACTTATTTTTGTTGTATTTTCCTTACACAACAATCAGTAATTTTTAGGCTTTGCTGCTTCCCTCATTCCTTGGACTTGATGACAGCCACATCAGCTATGTGTGGACTAATGTTTCATATTAATCTGGAAATGACCCATGAAGAAATACAAGCTAGGCTTTAACATAAGAACATATCTGAATACAGTAATTACAAAAGTATGAGAACTAAGCATCATCTCTCCTTTATCAAGAGAGATAAAGTATAGGAACTTTGCTCTGGTCAAAACACTGGTTCCTCCATTAGAAATTGCTGCAACTGCACCAACAATCATTCAAGTTGCAGGTTACTCATGAACCTGTGTCTGAGTTCTCTGTCCCCCAGGTGAGAAATCCCAAGGTACTACAATCTCTGCTGATTTCCAGTTCTCTCTGCTTCCTTTAACAGCCACTTCTCCATCACTACAGTCTGAAAAAACAACCTATGAGATGCTGCTCCTCCAAATCTGTATAATTATATGGAAATCTGCACCCACATCCTACCAGAACCAAGGGTCTCTCCACCAGTCACTGCTCAAGGCCACATTCATCTCTCCCTCATGTTTCTAATCCCAGGGTCCATCTGAGCTCATCCATCACGTGCTATTAAGTCTATTTCTGCTTTCTGCATGAGCAAGTTGCTAATATCCCACAGGGACTGAAAAACGCAATCTTAACAAGCACCAAAAAAGTAGAAATGCATTAATAAACACGTAAACTGAGAAACATGTAATTTCAGGTCAACTCAAGTTCAAGCAGCTTCAGCAGTTGCTATGCTACCAGCTGATGGTGGTGGGAAAGGACAGAGGCAAAAGGATTTTATAGCTCTGCCTAGAGTGGCTATTTAGCATCTTCTGCTTCCTGGCACATCTCTGTCTGCAGAAGGAAGGATCATTAGTCTCTAAGCTGCTGAAATGGCAAGTGATTGGAGGTATTGACCACCAGGAAGCAGCATGGAATGGTTTGCCTGGATTGATTAAGGAGCTTAATCCATAGCAACCTGCTAGGTTTGCAGGAAAAGCCTGAGGCAGGATGCTTCACTTCATTGGAGGCAAAGTGGGGCAGTAAAAATCCAGTTGTCCTTTACACCCCTGGGGTGTGCAGGACTGATGGAGGGCAGTCAGAAAACTAAGGAACCAGCCAGGCTGGAGTTAAACAGGAGTGAGTACCATGGCAGTGAGTCAGACTCAACCACATCCCCAGCCAGTGACACTGATCCCTCCTCTCTCAGACACAACCTGTACCCAGAGCTGGGTCCACTCAGGGCACTTCCAGGCTCTGCTCACAGTTAATCCACAAAAAACCATGGTGAAGCACCTAGGAATATATTGTTTTATAACTGGAAATAATGATTAATGGATGGCTGCAGGGACAGAGACCGAAAGCAGACTTGTGTTCCAGCCTACAGACTTTATGACCTCCTACAAAGAAGCGTGTGCCAGGCTTGACACACAAATTTAGGGTTTTTCAGTCCATAAATGTTGAAACCCAGGACATTCCTCTGGCTGCCCTGGATGACATGAGACCCTGGCAGGGGTCTCAGAGACCTTGGCACGGAGTTAAAAACACCTGTGCCTTCAATTTTAGCCCATGGAAAAAATTACCAACTTTGTGTGAAGATTTCCAAGCCACAAGAGTTTGAGTAGAGTGACAGCTAATTTGTCACAAGGTGAAAAAGTAGAATTTTGGGGTTTTAGAATGGGGGGTTCAAGAGGCAAGATGGAGGAATCTGGGTGTGCCTCCTCCTTCTTCTTCTTGTCCTCCATCTTCTGCTGTGATGGTGACACTTTGTGATTGGTTTAGAATAGAGACAGACTGTCTAACACAGGTGATAGGTATTGGAAAATTATTGTAAATAAAGTACACGTAGTTTTTAGTATAAAAAGTCAACACCACCCCAAGGGCAGGCAGAGTTCATGAGCCTGACCTGCTGGACAGATCTCAGCAGGTCAGAGAAAGAATGTAATAGATAAGAAAAAATAAACCACCTTGAAAAGCAGAACTGACAAATCTCGGCTGCTTCTTCAGTCACTGGGCTGGGAGAAAAAGACTTTCTAATACCTCGGGACTCATCACAGGCACAGAAACACAAGACATAAAGAAAAATGTTCTCACTTAAGCATTTGTTTTCCTGTGACAGATCTGTGAAAAACACGGATCACATTTGACCATGAGGAGGCAAGTCAAATTTAACACAAAGAAAGCTGAGGCTGGAATAGTAGATAACAAATGTGCCATCAGGGATCTCAGAGTGGCACCCCCCAAGGAACTTTTCAGCTTTTTCAGCTCTATATCCTGAAGCAGCAGCTGGCAAACTACCCAGGCAAGCAAGTCTCAGGGTGGGTGGTCACCTGAGTGCAGGTTTGCTTGGTATCAGTTGTGATCTCAGTGTGGAGCTTGGATGAAGCAGACATGACTCCTTTCCAAAGGTGCTCATTTAGGGCAGTCATTCCTCCTGCCTTAACTGACTGAAATTACAGACCTGGGAACATTAACAGCCCAAGGGAAGAGCAGGATTTGCTGTTATCACAGCTATGCTTCATTCACATTTAAAAGTTTTCTCACTTTACTCCTTTCTCTGGGGTAGGAACAGATGGGCACCCCAGGAAACCTGAAGAAACTACTTGAATAACTGGATATCAGGGATATTTAAATGCTCCTCATGCAGGTTCCAAAACATTCCCAGAAATACCACCTACAGAAATTGTCCTGTGGTTTACACCTAAAGTAGCACATTTCATCCCAGAAATTCAAGATGAAGGTTAATCATCCTTCCACTTTTATTGACAACAAAGTGTGAAAAAGAGCCAGGTCCATTACCAATAACTGTTCTGCTGCCACAAAAGCCATGGTGCTTACACAGCTGCATAAGTAACCTATGGATTTATTACAAAGTCTGCATGGCAACAATCTTTGCTTGTGGTGGCAAAAACAATCCTTGCCCAGGTAGTTAAACACCAGGAAGAACAACTCCAAGTTCCATGGCAATTTCCAGAACACAAAGGGATCTCTTCCACCTCTAAGGCATGAACCAGCATCTCCAGTGTACAGCACACCCAAGAGAAATCCTACCTGCTACACAGAGATGTACTCCTAAAATGAATGTTTGCAGTTAAGCTGATGTATTTCAACTGTTTTGTTTCCCCAACGGAAGGAACAAACATTCTGCTTCTGAATGAAAGTGCAAAAACACCTCAGAGTTGATCTTATTAACTCTAAAGACTTAGAGGCCGCCAGAGATCCAGGTTTCTGGATGTTCCAGTTTTACTTCTTTTTATAAGACTGCCAATATTTCCAAGAATATCTGCAGTCAGTTAATGAATTTCTTCTTTGCTGCTGTCTCACGCCTGGGACAGTTAATAAAAACAAGATCTCCTATCACCAGACAAAGGGCTTGAAAGAGATGCTTTATGGTTTATAGAGTTAAAATTACACAACTGAAGTGATTTTTAATGGGTCCTTATTTCAAAACCTGTGTTAATTCAGCTTTAGGTCCTGCACAGCCTGGATCCTCCTGCATTTGGGGTTATGTAAGAAAAATCTGGCCAACTAGAGGAGAAGCTGTGTTTTATTCCCATAATATCAAATTTTATGCAGGTACACCAAGGCCTCGAGTCAGGTTCCTTCAAAGAAAACT
This sequence comes from Urocynchramus pylzowi, assembly GCA_013397555.1. NCBI lineage: Eukaryota > Metazoa > Chordata > Aves > Passeriformes > Fringillidae > Urocynchramus > Urocynchramus pylzowi. The sequence continues at coordinate 291,842 of VZRH01001008.1, read as the reverse complement.
CCTATTACAAAAATGTATGTTCTAAAAGTAGAAATTATATGTTCAAAGGCTTTTTCAAGGTGCTGTAAGACAAATATTTACTGTGCCACAAATCTTCCTGAAGCAGAGTCTGCAGATGTCCAGGGAAAATCTGAATATATGACTAATCAGTGCTGGTGATTTCTCCACTGAAGCACTTCCCTGTGCAGAGCTTTCTGCTCACAGTATATTATCACTTCCCAAATCAATGCAAATTGAACCTGGGCTTTCCTGAGAAGGTCCAGATTCAATTTGGATTTACTGATCTAATCAGCTGAGAGTTCCTTACATAGTCTGGTCCCCTACAGGCATACATTGACTAAATTCCTGAGATTCTGCATATGCTGCAAAAGCTAAAAACACAGGAGAAAAGAAGATGGAAAATCTACTAGGACACAAGGGAAACCTTTTTTTTTTTTTTATATTAATCATAGCAGTACAAGGATCATACTGACTGGTTACCCTTTCAGGGTGATACACATTGGTATACAAGATTTGATATACAACCTGCCAATTTCCAGTATCTGTTTTCCCCAGGGATGCCTCCCAAACAAGTCAAGGTTCATCAAGGAACAGCAGCTCACCCAAGTTTTCTGGGTGAAATGAGGACAGAAGATTACCTAAGCATAAGGCCAAGCCTTATGCTGCACTTCACTGGTGCAGAGTGGGACTTAAGGTCACTTCTGACAGAGAAAAATTGATTGTATGCGTTTACATATGGACAGACCTGCAGAACTTGCATTTCTGTGATGTGCTGGTGCTAAGCACTCTAGAAAGTCTGCACCAGTTGTAACAGCACACCTGGCCAGGCAGAGCAGCAAGCAGCAGAGATGAGCATCAGCCAGCAGGACAGGCTGCAGCCTTCCTGCATCACCAGCCTGTTACCAAGGACTTTGTAGTCATAACAACAAAACTGAGAGATGCCAATTACCATAACACTGAGCACATAATTAGCAGCAGCCTGAACAACTTGTCATCCTGTAAAACTGACGAATCAGCAGGAAAAGTGCAAAGTGACCAACACAGGAGTAGGTACAAGAAGTTTTCTTCCTATATTAGAGTTTCAAATAATAATTTAGAAATTTTTTTTTCACCTTTGTAAGGGATGCTTATCACTTGGCACAAGGACTGTATGTGTTCACTCAGTATGTTTGATTATATTACTCTGTGATTTTAAGCACTGATGGATAAGGAAGATCAGCAAGGAAATGCCACAGTCTGGAAATCTTTGTTTTCAATTCTAGAGCTGCACCTTTCACATTGAAGCAAAATATCAAAAGTTGATGATGTGTTTTTTACACACATAAAATGGAGCTAGAACACATGAGGGTTTATTTTCCTATTACTTTGTACATGTGGAATTCCTGTTGATGCAGATCAAAGCACAATTTTAAGCAGAGGAGTCACTGTATCAGCTGTCACATCTACCACCAGGAATGCCTGTTAGGGATTTTATCACTATGTAATTATCAAGCATGGGGTCAAAATTCACCCTTCATCCTGTCAGTAATTCCTGTCAGGTACCTGGGGAAACACACATCTCCCCACCAAACAGGATTGCAGATTTTCATTGAATCAAAGCACCTGAGGGAAGAACAGCAACACAAACACCTCAAAGAGTCTGAAAGGACCTGACCCAAATAAGCACAGTAAAGTATTCAGTTCTTCCATTTTTCTTCTATTTCCTGTCTTTACAAGCAGAAACCTCTGTTGTCCAAATAAGCTCCAGTTAATACCTGATGAGATCTTTGTTCAATGCCACAAAAAAAACATTTGTTGCTCCAACTTGTAAATTTACATTCCCTGCATGGGTCTCAAGTACAAAACTCTAGAAGTGAATTGCTAGACATAATCATTACCTTCAGAGGAACAATATTGTAGGTCAAATCTTGCCCAAAACACTTGCACCAAAGAGTTCTACAGCTTGCTAAGGCTACTTAAAACAAATTCTTTTTGCTTCAAGCCAAATTCTTCATGCTAGACTCAGAGTACCTCTTTCCAAGGTGTCCTCAAGAACAGTAGAACATCTCTGGAGTTAAGAACAGGCAGACACAGGTTATGGTGCAGTGCTTGGCTTTAATGAATAGCTTGTTAGCCATTCACCAGCTCAGCTCCTTGTAGATTCACTTAATTATTTAAGAAATACAATGATTGTTTGGCTCTGTGCCCAATTCTTCTCTAGTTTATGCTGGTACAAGTCCAAAATAAATGGAGTTACCACTGTGATGCAAATAAGCCAAGTTTCTGCTCTTTTGTTCCTCAGTAATCTGAAATGTTGATGACTCCTTATCCTTAACAGGCAAGCTGATAAGAACCAGCACCACAGGAAACCATTTTCTAACAGAATCTGCTCTGTGCCTCCTCTGAACCCATTTGTTGCTTATTAGGACCCTGGCACAGCTCCATAGTCCAATGAACATGATTAAAAATGACTTGATGAATTTAGTTCATTGAACAGGTGGCTGTAACCAGGCTGGAAGGAAGAGCACTCTTTGCTAGGTGGAAATACTTAATATTTTCTAAAATTGTTTAAACAACAATAGCTCTGTGGATCTGAGCACATACAAATTCCAGGAGTTTTAATTCCTTTAACTGATAGCTGCCAAAAACTCTGCAAGGAACAAAATGTGGGGGATGAGGGAAAAGAGACCTCTGCATGGCTGCCTGTACCTTCCACCACAACAGGAATATTTGATCAGATCCCAGGGTATCAGGAAATAAAAGGTGATAGAAGAGTCAAGAAAGAAACTGCTCAGGAGCTGCGAGGTGAGGGAGTGAAGCCTTGCCCTCCAAGTCTGCCTCAAATCCCTCCCAAGCCCAGGGAAGAGCAGAGCCAGCAGCTCACAGACAAAACAGGCAGTGCCAGCTGGATAAAAAGTGACTGGAGACAAATGGAATTGCTGTGGAGCTCATCAGTCTGCCAGGCACACCCTGGTGAGACCCAGAGCTGGCCTCCCTGGGGCACAGAGGATTCATAGGAGTTTTAATGGAGTTGTGTGCTGATGGGTTGTGATAAGATGACAAAAACCCCTGATTTTAAGAAGTGTGCAATAATTTCATAAAAGGCAAGGTCTGAGCTAAATCCACCTGGACCTTCTGAGCAGCTATGGCTGGTTCATGCACAGGTATTCTACTCCCTAAGCAGAGCATGACAGGATTTCATTTCCAGCAGAGTTTCAGTGATGGAATAACCAGAATAGGGTGCACTGGGAGTAATGGAACAGATACAGAACTGGCCCAAAACTGTAACAAACCCCTCTGAGAGCTGAAACTTGATTACAGGTGCTCTTGATTATTAAAGGCAAGACAAGAAAAACAAACAGAGGAAACAAATCTGCTGCTTTCATCTAACAAAATACATTCCAACATTTTTCCCAGGAAAAAGCATCAGCTCTTGAATACTTTATATTATACATACGCCTTCAACTCTGCTGCTGATCTTGACAGCTGCACTTTAATTTATTTGCACGACTCTTATTGGAAGTTGAGTAAAATATGGAATACAGTGAGTCCACACAGTGATTTAAAGCCATTACATCCACATCTGTCACCAGCTGCCAGTTTGAACACGATCTGCCACGCCACTGGCAGGCATTCCCTTCATTGGTAATAAAATCTGGGGCTATATTTCTTTGGGATCTACCAATATTCACTGCATAAAAGCAAGCTGCCCTGAAACATGGGCAGTAAAACTGAGATGAATTCACACAAAATCTCCAAGCTTCAGCTGCAAAGAAAACAGTGGTCCACTTATCCTGATGTTATTGGAAATGCCTGGACTTTATCTAGGAATGTAAATCACCTCTTTGTATAAATTAAAAAAGATCTTCCCAATGATACAAAGCCAGGTTATAACCTAGAACACAGAGGATATGTGTCACAGGGAGAAACAAGTGCTTCACATACACCCTTTTTTCTTTTTATAGGGTTTTTCGGAGCTCATTTGGAATTTACTGTGCATGTAAATGCCAAATGAATTCCAAGTGCTGCATTACTGCCAATCCATTACACCAAGCCCTGCAGTTTTAACTTACAGCTCCTAACTGCCTGTGCCACCAGGTCTGGATTCCAGTTCTTACACTCAATCTCATGGATCTGTGGAAATTACTTTGTTAATATTTCATCACACCTCCCAGATCAGGGGTGCTTGTGCTGGCACATGGCCCAAGGTTTTGTAAAGGAAACACAAACACAAGAGAGGCTATGAGTGAGCTCTCATAGTCCCACAACAAAGGGTTTCAGTACTAAAATGACATTTACAGATAGTTATTAAATTTAACCATGAGTTTAAGGTCCTTATTTATGAGGCATTACCACAGCAGGTAGGGACAAAAAAAAAAAAAAAAAAAAGAGGATACTGCTGCCTCTTCCATCTTATGCATTGAAATGACAGTTCCAGAGGTGATCAGGGACAACAACAGGAAGGCCAGCAGAAAATTTCCCCTGCCACCCCTGCTGCAGAGAGAAGAGGTTCTTTTGCTAGGAAATCCAGCACAATGCATCTAAAAGAGCTGTAGGTAAAGCTGGATACCCTCCAGAAGTTCATAGTCCTGAGAGACAGGAACAGGGAGCTGAGCAGGATCACAACCCCAGGCACCAGGAAAGAAGACTTTGGCTTGCTCAAGGTCCTGGACAGAAAAGTGGTCCAGGAGAACTGCTGGATTTTCAAGGAGCACTTTGTCAAAGTTCAATGTTCCCTGCTAAGATGCTCTTTGAGCTGTTACCACTGAGAACAGAATTACAGGAACTGGTTCCAGGGCTCTGCAGAGCACACTCAGCTCACAATGACACACACAGCTCAGAAGTTCAAGGACATGTACCCAACAACAGCCTGGAACAGGCTCAGGATGAGGGAAATACTGTCCTTGTAAAGCCAGAGAGGGGTCAAAGCAGGTGTAGGGAGCTGCTGGCAGCTCCACAAACAGACTGTCAATTTTGTGCTTGCAGCGCACTGAAGATTCTCTTCATCAGAAAACCAATATTTTCATAAAGGTTTTGTGTATGTGCTCATCAGAGCTGCTGCTATAATTTACACTTATATGTTTAAGCCTGTTTTCACTGCAGGCATAAACAAGGGGTTGATTTTTAAAGATCTGGACTTTTAAAGATCTACCTGTAACACCTGCCAAAAAGAACTCTCAACAACTAAGAGCATATCCCTAGCTGCCTGAAAAAAAAACCATTAAGATAAAAAACAAAACAGAAATATGTAAAAAAAAAAAAAAAAAAAAAAAACAAAAAAAAAATTTTCAATTTTTCAAAAAAAG
>VZRH01001008.1:248953-278281 GCA_013397555.1 Urocynchramus pylzowi | reverse complement strand
GGATAGGATAGGATAGGATAGGATAGGACAGGACAAGATAGAATAGGATAGGATATGTAGAGTGGGAAGTTCTGTTTTGGTGAATGGGCAAAAGAATACAAGAAAGGGTGGATTTAAGTGCATAGACAGCCCTGCAAAGAAACAGGAATGTCCACCACTCCTGCAGATGGTAGAAGTTGACCTCTGACAACTAAATTTGAGAAATCCAACCAAGTCCTCTGACATTCATTAAGGTCTCAACCCTAAACAACCATCAGTACAAATGAACCACAGAAAACTAAACAAAAAAGTGAATTTTCCTGTTATCACAGGGGTAGGAGGTGCCTGAGCCACATATTCAAACAAATCATCCACGTGTGTACTCACTGCACTGGATTACCTGCTGGGATCACAGAGCAATGTGCAGATATTTGACCAGCACATTTGGGTACATCCCACAAAATTTTGTTTTCTTCATGAATATTGATTTCAGGTAAGATTTACCACTCCACATCCTTCATGATTTTATTCCTCTAATTATGTTTGTATTTTTAAATTTTCCTGAAAATGGAATCCAGAAGAGTTTTGCTGAATGCTTTTTTTTTTTTTTTTCTCTCTCCAAGGGATGCTTCCAAACAGGAACATACCAATACCTGCAATGGAAAACAGGCTGCAGATCCTACCAAGGTATCAGACAACTCCTTTAACATCGATTGTTTGAGGTATAATTTCAGGTAAGTGATCCTAGCATGCTGACACATTTTATGCTATTGGCCTCAGGGCCTCAATCACAGTCATTTAGTTAAATATCACATTAAGTCCCCTGGGTTCAGTTCTTCACAAAAGTTAACAAATACAGGCTTAGAGTGCATGTTTGCTCTCCCACATGATAGAGAGCATGGCAGGATCTCCCTGTGCTTGTGCTCCTGAGTAACTACAGCCACTGCCCTAAATACACTAAATACACTGCCCTAAATACCTGGCATAGAGCTACAGCTACTCCAGAAATAATCAGAAATAATCACATGAAGTGATCTCAAGTACTGCTATTTTGAGCATTTGTTTAGTAGCCTCAGAGAGCAAGTCCTCAGTCACTTTTGCAGACAAGAAAAGCAGGAGTCTGGAGTCCTCCAAGGAAGGTCTGCTCTGCTCAGCTCTGGGTACTCAGCTCTGGCAGATGGATGTCTCATTTTGCCAACTAACAAGCAAATTTCTGTTTGTTTGGAGAATTGCAATCACTGCCATAATTGCTGCCTTTTAGTTTGTCTCCCATCTCCATCTATTTGCAAAAGTTCAGCAAATACCCAGTTTGATTCTCTGCTGTGCACACAAAAGGATTTTTCCTTTCAGAAACCCTAAAGACCCTCCCTGGAGATGTTCAAAGAACCTGGGTGTGGCACTCAGTGCTTTGGGCTGGGTGAGAGGTGGGGATTGGGCACAGGCTGGGCTTGAAGACCCTGGGGGGCTTTTCCAACCAGAATGATTCTAACTGTGACAGGCCTTGTTGGAATAACCACAAGGAAATACCTGGGAGAAAACAGAAGGGAAGAGCTCAGTGTTCTGTTCCTTTATCAGCACAAAGCTCCAGCAGCCAATCCCTACACTCACAGTCCAGCTGTGGCAAGTATAGCTGGCTTTTTCTCCTAAAATGAGCTTCTAGGATAAGCAAAACCTGGTGCTGTCTGCAGGGGTCAATGGGACAAGAAGAACATGGGGATGTAATCAAAGTTGTGCCACACTGATGCTTTTGTGCCTTGTTCTGAGAGAGCTGGGCTTTGTTTTGGTTTGTGTTACTTAAACACATTTTGTCACAAAGCACTTCACAGTTTGATAATAAAAGTTGACCCATTTCTCCCCAAGGATATAAACACAGTATCTCACATATCCACCAACAAGCTGAACTTCTTTTTGCTCTTGGTTTGTGACACAACTGCCTGGAACATTGGTTTGGTTAATAGATACAAATGGTAAGAGAAAGCACATGGCAGGGACTCTAACCTAATGAAGAAACAAATTTAAAAATATTTTACTTACAATATTAACATTACATTTTGAAATAAACTGCCTTTCCTCTTCTGCTTTCCACAAAAACACATATAAAGCCACAGATATTAATAGTGCAGCCTCCATACAAGGACTCACACCGCTGGAATTGCAAATAAACCTCCACTACTGTGGAATAACCCTATCAATGAAAGTGTCTTACTGGCCAATTATTAGTCATTTCCTCCATTCCCTTCTACCAGAATTACCTACTGTATTTTCTCCTGTTCAGATTGAAAACAGGATAAATATATGCTGCAGGAACCAGAGGGCCATTTGTCTGATCTTACTGACAGAAGTTTGATTGATGCAAGGAAAATTATCACCTCACCTGCAGCAAAACATTTTGATGTGGGCAGAGGTGTCTGGGAGTGGATAACGTTATAGCTGTCACTCCAATTGCTGCCCTGGAGAGCAGCTAATGAGAAAGGCAAGGAACAGGTGCCTATAAAAATCTCAGAGCTGACACAAATACCTACAATGGTTTTACCCAAGACAGAATCCTCGCTTTTTTACAGCTTTTCAAGCAGGCAGTAGAGTACATACCACTGAGTGCAGTAAATACAGGAGGCTGCTAATTTACTGTACACAGCCACTCGAAATAGCTTTCATTAGAACACCTCCCCAGCTGCACAGTATGAACTTCAGGAGGCTGTTTCTTCATGCTCTCACGTGGTATTCAGGTCATGCTTTGTGTTAGTAAGTTTATTTTCCTGGAGTTCCTGGCAGCATCGTTGTGGAAGCCATGCTCAGCTAAGCAGCAAGTCCATTGCTGATATACGCTTATATCATTTATTTTTTTCTTGCTCACACCTCAGATAAATCTGATCCATCTGTGCCACTCATTCCTGCTTTTGAAGCAGAAATATAACCTCTACAACAACATCCCCCACCCCAAAAATCCCAGGAGTAAAGCACAGGTTCCTAAAGTAAAGATGGCTCTGAAGCTCCTTAGGCTTTAGAGAGTTAAGCAAATCCTATGAGCACACAGTGTAAAAATATTCTGGGGTGTTTTGCATGTGCTTAGAGGTCACAGACACTCCGTGGTTTACATATGTCTATTCATATGCCAGCTGGGATGGTGAGCACTAAGTTGTATTTTCCAAGTAAATACATCTGTTCAGCTCTTCCCCCTCCCAGTTTCACTCCATCTGATTATCTTCTAGCTGGAGTAACCAGGGAGGCTCTGTCTCAAGCACTGTGAGCCACAGAAAAAGCCCTCATGTTTAAGGTCAGGTTGCAGGTTCACCTACCCCAAATGATCAAGGCAAACTTGACAGAAAAAAAAAAAAAATCAACTCACATCTAAGGCTGGCAACCTATTGAGATGAAAGCAACAAAAATAAAACTTGAATGATAAAAACAGAGCCTTTGCTAAGCATCAGTAGATTCTGGATGTAAAAAAACCCGACCAAACCAAACAAAACCCCAAGATATTAAGCAGAAGGGATCACTCTGGCTGGGAGCCCTCCCTCTCTCTGCCCACATAAAAAAAAAACCCAGGGAAGAAGATTTTTTGGTTCAAAAATCCCCCACACCTCCCATAAAAAGTCAGCAATATTAGTACAAGCAGCTCTAGTAATCTAATGTCCCAGAAAGAGCAGGCAGACACACCAGAAGTGCCTGATAATAGTTAAGGTGAATCTTTCTTTACCACTCAATACTTCTCTTTTTATTTCAGGTTTTTATGATACAGAGAGTTTCACAATACCCTGCAGACCACAACACTCCTTCCAGCTTTCCCTCTCCTGGGCTGTATCTCTGTTTATTTCCAGTTTAAAACTCAGCCTTGAAACATACTTCTTGATTTAGGCTGTTCCCTTGGAGAGACTCCACAGTATTACACCAAAAGATCAGTTCTTTCTTTTTTCACAAAATGCATTTTGAGGCAGTAATAAATGCTAGGAATTCCAATATGCTGCACAGTGTGCTGTTCACCCTGAGAGCTGCAATGATGGGTGATAGGTGCTGGTATTTCACAAAAAGCATTCCAGAGCCTGCAAGAAATTGGGGAGGATTGAAACTACCATTCATTATTCCTGAAAAAAAAAAGAAAAGGAAAAGGGTGGGAGAGACAGAACCAAACAAAATCTGAGAGTCATTTACTCCAAAAGAATATGTATAATGGCCAAAGTACCAGCTCAGCTCACTGCTGGTGACAGTCTGGTTGCCAGATCTCAAAATACTTTCTGTGCTTTATTCCTGTCAGAGTTAAAAGACATAAATACAGAGAGAAACAGAAGGAATTCTGAAAAAATTTTTTACTACAGTCCCACTAGAAATCTGGGAGTTTCACCTCCTGAATTTCAGGAACTCCACAGCACTTGCTGTGGGGCTGAGAACAAAGGTTACAGGGCTGGAATTCAGAGCTCTCAGAACAACAAGGTCACACACAATATTCCTTCACCCATCCTTCTGCTCACATTTTTGCTGGCCAATTGTGTTGATAAGTCAGCACAGGATTCCCAAGGCACTCGTACAGATCCAAAGGCTTGGCACAGTAGGTGGAGCAGGAGTCCCCATATTCCCTCAAAATACCCAAAATTTAACATGCCAGGGAGCACATTTTGGTGCTGTGGAACAAGTTCAGCCCTTATGGTGTGCAGGGTTAGAAACGTGGTGCAGGAGCACGCACAAAAATCCTGCATGTCCCAGCTGTGAAAGCTTTTCTGTGGCACAGAAATCCCTTCTGGGGTGGGCTCAAGGGATTTCTTTCTGGGACTGACACCAAAAGGCTGTTTGATTAAAAATAGTGTTACATTTAACCTGAACTGAAAACTAGTGACTTCCATCCAGTCTCCTTTAGTTATTTTTGAGGTCTCCAGGATACTTTCTCAATAATTCATGTATTTTTTGTTACTCTTTGATGCAGAAGTTCACCATGTAGGCAATGATCTCCTGTCACATGAAACACTACTTGTGGAACAAGTGCTTTTCCTTGACCATGTAGGACACATTTACAGTGCCTTTCCTTGTCTCTGCTGAAGAGGTTTGTGTTAGAATTGGGGAAAGAAATATTAATAAAACCCATGGGCTTAAAGGTTTCCCCATTCCACAGCAAGAAAGACAACAAAGCTGGTAAGGAAATGTATTCATTGTGGAAACAAAAGAAAATATTTCACAAAAATACCTGAGAGTCCAGATTGATATATTTTCCCCAGAACTGACAGCAGTTCTTCAACAGAACAAGGGACTTTGCAAAGACACTTAAGACACATAAATTAACCAAACAAAGCCAAGATTGTGATCAATACAGGTTCACATTCAATACTTCAAGATTGATTATATTTAGAAGAAAGGCTTAAGATCTGTTAGCTGCAAAAGCTAGAAACATCCCACTCAAGTAAGGTATAGATGCTACACAGGGAAGATAATTAAGTATTTAAAGAGCTTATCTAAGGCTGGTGAGATTTTCTATAATTTAAAACCTTTCAATCACAATCTTTTTTGAAGACTCTTCTGCTTTATTTACACAGTAGTGCTCATGATGCAAGAATGACTTGTGAATTTTGTGGCCTGCATTTTACAAAATGTCGAATGAGATTAAACATTTTTTTCTTCCTGTCATGACAGCTGTAATTGAAGTGAGATATATGAAAAATAATAAAGCTTCCTTATGAGTGTAGAGCTGCTACACCTGAGGCTGAGCCACACAGAAAATTCTCAGCCACTCTGTTGAAAGTTAATCCTGGAAGAGAGAATTGTCTAGTCCCTATTGAAACTATCACAACTCTAATGAAGGCTGTTAAAATTCCCTTTTTGCTCAGGAAGCACCAATAATCCACTCTAAAGACTATAACAGTACTGTGATTCCATAAAGATGAGATATAAAGACATTATGGTGAATTTGAGGATAATTCAATATCGGAATTATTTTCCTTAGTCTCCTTGACTAAATGCAGTGTCAACTAATGCTGAATCAAATCCCACTGGACAGGCTTTGAGAGGAGAATGCATGTGGGGAAAAAGTTAAAAGTTCTACCTTTGAGACAAAAAATGTATTTTTCCTAATCACTCCATTTTAAATCCTGTAAGAGAAATTAATGAAACAGTCTTAAGGAATCCTGGTGGTTATATACATATAATTTGATATAAAATTCTTGTTTTATGAGACTTCAGTTCTCAAGAGCAGTTCAGTTTGTGATTACAACAATGAGAATAAATACCTTCCACCAGCTGAGTGATTGCTGTATGCTCTGAATAGCCTCACCAAAAGGCAAAAAAATCAATGTACCAAAATTCTGGGTCATCCTTGAAGCACCATATTCTTGACACAAGTGAAAACAAATTATCTACAAGGCTCCTTAAGTAGAGCACATGTAAGGTTAAGTAACAGGGAGGTGGGAGAAAACAATGTAAGAGCAAGCACAAAAGTGTTTATATTTAAAGTTTCAACCTCAGAATCATGGGAAACACTGATAAATCACTATTTGATGAGCAATCTGGGTCAGAAGACTCAGTAGTACCCCACTGCTGATCAAAAGGCAGCAGGATATGGTCAGCAGTGTTCACAAGGGTCAGTCAAAAAGTCATGAGCAGCAGCAGCAGCAAAAGAAGGTTTTGCTGTAATGTGAAGGAAAGAAAAGAGAAAATTGTAGAAGCAAGTAACCCAAACCTCTTCCATTTTAATTTGTGTCTGTACCCTGCTGAGGGAACAAACAGTTTGTAAGTTGTAGTCTGTCATGTAAGTCAGTAGTAGCTGCAGGGTAATAAATAGGACAGTAAAGCATATGCAAAGTGTGATTTATGGGATCCAAACAGAGAGAGCCCAAGTCTTGCAGCTATTTGCATCTTCCTCACATGCAAACAAGCGCTGATGGAAAGTTTCCTGCTGAGAAAGAGAGAGAGAGAGAGGCAAGAGATGCACTGGAGAGAAACCTGTTAAGAAAAAAATGGAGAAAGAGGACTGGAATAATTTCTTTAGACAGGGGTTTTGTGTATCTTGGCACCAGAGCAGAGCACAATCACTGAATCATGGAAGGGTTTGGGTTGGAAAGGACCTTAAAATTCACCTCATTCCAACCCCCCTGCCATGGCAGGGACATCTTCCACTGTCCCAGGTTACTCCAAGCCCTGTCCAACCTGGCCTTGGACACTTCCAGGGATCCAGGGGCAGCCACAGCTTCTGGGCACCCTGTGCCAGGGCTTCAGCACACTCAGAGAAAAGAATTTCATGCCAGCATCTCATCTAAATCTCTTCTCTTTCAGCTTAAAACCATTCCTGCTCACCTTGAAGGTGTAATAGTGCAGCTGTTCAATAGGCAGTGTGGACTTTTGGGAGCTAGGAAACATCATATTATGGGTTTTCCTTCTCAAATTCCTAGACCAATTCATAAAATAGTTGCAAGGTTTGTTGTAACCATCACCCTGTTGCTCAGCAAGTTTCTGGTCTGAGATCTAAAGCACCTTTAACAGTCACAAAAAAAGCTGGATGGGGTGATGGGGAGGGTGTGACCTGGAGCAGTCTCCCAGTACCAGAGGAGGTATTTCCCATGGGAGAAAATCAGCACATCAGAGCAAAGCTGGAAAGCAGTGCAACAGGTTTGGGGGGGTGGTTCTGTGAGAAGAGTATTTCATCGGCTTGCAGAATGGATGCTGGGAAATTATTTGGTTTGAAAAATGAAGCATTCTTCAGTTGGGTGGAGATGGAAGAGGAGGGCTGCAACATCTCCACTCCAAACTGCAGTTCTGGTTGTTTCCTTGTCTCACAATCTCAGGAACTAACTTCCAAGTGATCATTCTTTCCTTAACACTACAACAGGGCTCTTCAGTCTCTTCATTCAGATAGGACAAATGCAAACATCACCAACATCAGCTGCTCCCTGGAGTTCAGTCACACTGGCTCAGAAAGCAAACCAGCTCAGCTCCAGCATTCAGAGCTAAATGCTATGCAAACATTAAAAATCCCATTCACCTGAATTCTTGACACAAACTCCTGCAATGGTCTCCATTCAGCACCACTCACAGACTTCCAAAGCCTTCTGCCAGCTCCCACATTGCAAGCCAAGCAGATTCTGGAGCTGCCTTAATGCCAGTATCCTTAGCCCCATCAGTCAAGTGTTTACAGAGCTCCCATCATTTGTTTCCTCATGAACTTTCAACCTTTTTTACTTCAGGATTAGAGGCTCAGCTTGTAAATGCCAACCTCTAAACCAGCAGAGGAGTTTAACCTTGCAGAGTCTCTAGTGGTGTGTTGGAAGGAGGGAGAAGAGTGTGTGTGGCACCCAGACCTGGAATCCCTGAGGGCTGAACACCCACAAGAAGAGATTGTTTAAGGAAGGGTTAAACCTCACCACAATCCAAAGTGCTCCAAGATGTACAAAACAAAAGAAAGTAAGTTCAATAAGGGCAATGTAAAGAAACAACAAATAATTTTAACTGTTTTATATCTTGCCTTGCAGTTTGTTTGAAAACAATAATAAAAAAACCCAAAAAACTCTGGGCTTTTGATGTTTCACACATCCTAAGAAGCCCAGCCATGCACTGTGCAGACTCACAGGTTGCTGTCAGCAAAAAATAAAAGCTCAAATGAAAGCAAAGACAGCTGGGGAATGCATCAGCACCTGGCTCAGGGCAGTTGTCCCTTCCACAGGTGATGTTCAACTTCTTAGTTCAGTGTCCTGCAGCAAATGCAGGATTTTGCACAAAGCCTGTTAGCTGCAGGAATTACTGCATGTCTGAAAGAGATCAGTATCTGAGCTTCTTTAGCATCTGGTGCTGCCAAATTTTTACAAGTTCCAGTAACCACATTGGCTTTAGGTATTTGCAGCTACAGAAAGAGTTTTCTCTTTTCTTTGGAAATTAATTGGTTTCTCCAACACCCGTGGGATCTACAGGTCTCACTGTATTATAAATACACCCCTTTTTTGCTGGTTTATTATTAAAGATTCTCATACCAACAATCATCCGTTCTTACTAAGAAATCTGGTGCATCTTAGCTTGCATTTCACATCAAGTAAAACTTTTTTAGTGGTTTTTTTTGGGGTTTTTTCCACTGCAAAAGAAATATATTTTGGTGTGTAAGGGATATCCCTGCCCTGCTGAGATAACAGCTCATGCTCAACAGTTACATCCCATAAGTGCCCAAATCTGCCTGAACCATACCAGAATCTTCACCAACATCCACGAATGGTGACAGATCAGATGACACTTCAAGGGAGTTTTCTTGAATGGAAAGCAGTTAACAGCATTCTAACCACAGGGTGGATAAATTAGGAACAGCTTTAAATCCTATTTTTCAGGAGAAGCCCATTAATAACTTCCCTACAATTAAGCAGGCAGAGGAAGGATGAGCAGAAGAGAGTTAACAATGAATGTGACTCATCTTTCATGCTAAGTCTTTAAGTTCAGTCATAAGTAAAAAATAAAAAGTGTAATTTTGAATTTTAATGTCACATGAGCATCATTAACAATCAATTTGCATGCAAATCTGTACTTTAAAAATGAACAAGGAATGAAAAGCTGCCAGGTTTGTTTGATAATGGCACATATCTGGTGGTCATTCACTGCCAAGAACACTTCCAGGTAGCAAAGGCAAGGGGATGTGTTCTTGGTATTTTATGTTGTTTTCTGAGCATCAACAGTCCTGAGCTAATTTATATGCAGTTGCCTTAAACCTCCTTAATATTTCTAACTAGAAACTGGAAGGTTTGCATGTATATCTTGTATTTAGTCAAGACACTCAGTGGTGTGGTAGGAGAGCCATTATCATTTCTCAGGTTGTTAGAAACAAGGTCAAGCTGAAACCCTGAGTATTCCCTGCTCCTCTTACACAGGAACAAAAATGTCTGCTGAAGAGAGAAACAAAAAAAAGTTGTGAAAAATATAAATTGAATTGAGAATACACATTAGTTTATGAACTTGTCTTGCACCCCTTGTGGCTTTGTATTCCTCCTGAATATGTTTGTTTACACCCTGTTGATTAATACAAACAAGAGAAACCAGGAAACATATTCTGGACCATTACTGCAAGTCTGTGTGGCACTGGGTGCAATGCTCAAAAATGGATCCTTTCTATAAACTGCACATTTATCACTTCTCAAGGAAATGGCTTCATTTCCCAGCTCTATTTTGGAAACTAAACAGAGGGAAATATTTCCTTTTGAGAGAACTCATGTTTCATACTACTGAAAATCTACAATACAACAGCTTTGTCTTCCATCTCCTTCATTGGTTTCACAGATATTAAGTTGGATGGAAAGAAGAGAAATTGGAGTGCTTGTAATCTCTTTGCCTCCTCTTTTCTTACCACACACCCACCCTATGATTAAAACTGAGTTAAAGCAACTGCTACTGAGCTGCACTGAATTAAACAGAGCAGTGAAAAGTTCAGGTAATTACCAGCCAACACCAGCGAAGGGATTGTTACATTCCCTGCACCACTATGACTGCAAAGAAATAAAGGAAGAAGTGGCTTTTTCAGACACTCTGTTAATGACAGAGCCACTCTCCCTCATTCAGATATTTCACAGGCAGCACAACCCTCACAAACAGGCTGGGTGCACCTCCCACTCTGGGTGTAGTGCTCAGAGCTGCATCATTAGGTGTTTTAGCAGATCTGCACTCAGCTTCTCACAGCACAGCACTGCACACTGAACACTGACTGCACTTGTGTAAGCTGGGAGGAAACAGGCAAGGAGAGAGCAGGCAGCCCAAGGGAACCCTCATTATCAGTGTCCTGACACTGCTGGGAGCACCAGCCAGGGACTGACTCGTGCCCACAAGCTGATAGCTTTGAGGGCCTTGATTAATGTGCAGAACTCAGGCAGATGAATTCAAACATGCCCAGAAAATTCTGTGATCTGGATGAACCCGATAAATTCAGATAGAAATCTTCACACCTGCCAGCTGCTTATTAAAGCACATGGAAAAAATGCTTTTTTCAAGAGTAAAATCTAAACCAGACATGCCACAGCTGAGCTTGTCTCCCAAAGAGTTCTAAGGGACAGAGGGATGTGGCCTTCCAGCCACCCTGATGGAAAAAGATGACAGTTGCAATACAGAACCTACTTTTCATATCCACACCCCATCTCCTGGGTGAACTATGGGGACTTGAGCATCACCAGCAGAGGTTATTTTACCCCATGATGGCAAGGATGTTGTGTCCATTTTAATGAGCACAGTTGGTATGAGTATCTCCAGGTATAGAACTATCTGTGAATCAGGCATGAAAATATTAAAAAAAAACCCCAAAACAAAAACAAACCACAAACAAACAAAAAAACCCCAAACAAACTAACAAAAAACAAACAAACAAACAACCAAATAAAAACCCCAAACCAATACAGAAAATATTTAAACGGTCTTTTTCATATTCATCTCATCTCTCTATAACAGTTCTACAGGAAGTGAAAAACTTTGGAGTGGGTGAGTCTCCTCTATGATTACATGGAGCTATCTCTTCATCCCAGAAACACATTCCAGAGTGTGTTACACACATATGAATCACACCCTTCTATACCCACACTGAACTTCTTGTTTGCAAGGAAATCAGTGGAGAGCCTGATGTGACATTTGTAGAACAAGCTCCAGCCCAAGATCAGGCTCAGCTGAAAAACAAAGATGTTTTCCTTCCTTATGACATTTAAGCTCCAGAAAATTCTTTCTCTAGTAGGACTTCCTGTTGTTGAATTTTTAAACTATTCTGGAGTCAGTTCCAGCAACAAATACTGAGACAGCAAAATACCTGTAGAGCTTTTCCTTAATGAGTCTGTCTTAGAAATGTAAATCTGAAATTTTCACAGTGTATTTCATATTGGAGAAGCTTCCATGTAAGGATTTATTTTAATAGGAAATTATTTATCATGTTTTTCACACCTGAGTATCTCAACTCCAACAATTTGACAGGGTGGGTTTTTTTTATTCAGTTGTTTAGTGTTTTCAGTTTTGTCTATGTTGTTTTCCTTTGTTTTGTGGTTTGGGGTTAGTTTTATTTTGTAAATTCTGGTGTCTGCTTTTAGGAAGACACTCAATCACTCGAGCAGATTTCAGTGTGTACCTGGTGAGTTAATAAACAGATGGTGGAATTACAGTGATGAGCATCACACCAGAAGAGACCCAGAGAGAGAATGGTAAACAACTCTGACAAGGAGCCCTCCTCTCCCTCTGGTGTCACTCAAGGCATCAGCTCCTTGTGCGACTGATGAAAGCCTGGTAAAAGCAAAAATGAGCTGTCCCAAATACCACAGTGATGACAGAAAGCCTCTCAGGTAAGAGACAGGTTATTTTTTCAGCCAAACACTTTGAAAATTGACTGAGACAAAACTGAGGAGAGCTAGAACATCCCCTTGGAGGCCCGTGGAGGGACTGGGCTGAGGCTCAACAGGCTCCTCCTACCCCTGTAGCAGCAGAACAGACCCCATGAAAATGCCAGGAGCCTTAAAAGGGTGTTAAGGTAGCAACAGGTAGCAGAAAACTCATTTTGAGAGGCTTCTGGAGAGTGAAAACCTCAGGAAAAACAGGCTCATAAAAATAGGATATAGATGTTGTAATATTCCCTCTTTATCATCTCTGCTTGGATTTCTATCATATATTGAGTGATTAATTTGGGCATCCAGAGTACCTGAAAGGGATCAAGGAATAAAAAAAACAGCTGCAAACAGTCCTCCATACACTCCCACAGAGTTTAAAATTATATCCACAGACTCACCTAATGTGATAAGTGTCCTGGACGGACACCAGCATTAATACAGACCTTAAATGATAAAATTCTAGCCAATTTCCACAGTATTTTAAACAATCTTTATACAAGGAAGGCCTACATTTTGCTCAGAATATGAGTAACTGCCATACAGCTTTAACTTAGAAGAAAATTACAGGCAGGAAATGTTCCATTCAGGTGTGAACAGTGTAGTGAGACAGAGAATCTCTGGGGTTTTTTTTAAACTGCCCTGTACAAAATTGTATTAAATTACTATATGTGCGCCAGTGAGAGAGAAGAAATAGAGAAGAGTTATTTCCACTGGAGCACCAAAGGATGGCAAGGGGGGCAGATGGAAATGATAGGTTTTTCTGGCCTAGCTATTATGATTGGAGAGTGTAACGAGAAGAATAAATGTATTGTCATTTATTCAAGTCAGAAGACAGAGAAGCATTAGCACATACAGCAAATAGCTGCCTAGAGAACAGCATTTTCACAGGATTACAAATGTATCTCCTGCCACTAAACATGCTGGAATAATTTGGAACTAATACTGTTATATTCTTTTGTATAAGATTGCCAGTAATTTCTTTTCAATAATACATTGCTCTTAGTAAAGGTGCCCACAGACAATCAAGGTGGTGTGTTTAATTTCATTGATCATTCCATTTGCTGAAACAGGTATTTACTGTCCAATTTGGGGTTTAGGAGTAAGCACATTTCAAAGTAAAACCTCTATTTTGAGATCTACCAAACTTTTTCATTCAATATTGAGAAATGTAAACTACTTTCTGTTCTAAATACTCCAATAAAACTTCTTATGCATAGGGAAGCAAACACATCTTTCAATTAAAAAGATTACATAGACACAACTTTAAATCTTAATCTTTGTTGAAGAAACACCCTGTGATTTTATGTTCCTCTGATCAAGTGAAAGCATATGAGAAGCAGAGATTTAGCTTGGATTTAGCAGATTTAGGAGCAGGACTATCAATTGAGCAAAACCTCAATTACAGGCTAATTGAATGTATGCTCAAGTACATTATTACAATTCAATAATCATCTCTTCAGAATTAAACAATTCCAATTTGCTTTCATTTCGGCCTGTGCACATGCATTACAAATTTGCTATTATTCACACTAAAATTAGCCAGGCTGCTTGGAAGCCCAGTGTGTCACAGGGTGGCACCAAACTGACCTCAAATGAGCCACTTAATCTCACCTGCTTCTAATCAGGGATGAGACCTTCCCACAAGAATATGATCCTGTTAAAGTTCCTTCCAGGTGGGTGCATTGCTGAGCAACTCAGCAATGAAGTCATCAGCATCTTTCCTGCTGGACATCCAGCCATTCATGGTTTTAGCTTATTCTTCTGTTTTTTTCCCTGCTTGTATCAAGAAACATTAAGTTCTTAAGCTGCACCAAGGGAAATAGAGGTTGGATGTTAGGAAAAAGTTTTTCACTGAAAGAGTGATCAAGTTGTGGAATGGCCTGCCCGGGGAGGTGGTGGAGTCCCCACCCCTGGGTGTGTTTAACACAGCCTGGATGTGGCACTGGGGGCCAGGGTTTAGTTGAGGTGTTGGGGCTGGGCTGGACTCGATGATCTTGGAGGTCTCTTCCAACCTGGTCATTCTGGGAATTCCAGGCACATAACTGAGCCTGGAATGCTCTGATAGCTGCTTGCCCTGGAAGGCTGCCTTCCCTCTATTTAGCCGTGGGACAATCCTAGGTGTGCCACTCCTGGCAGCTCAATTCCCTTTTAATCATGAATTAATTCCTCCAGGTTTAAACAAGATACAAGATCAGTGGGTGGGAATGAAAAGCACTTGGAATCCAGCACAAGCAATCTCCTTATGATCTGTGTGGTCCAAACATCTGCACCACACAACATTCCAAGGCATAACAAAGGCATCTGATCACCAAAGGACAGATCAGTTGGCAGAAAGCAGCACAGTGGACAACTTAATCTCCTTTCTACAGCTGCCCTCTGTTTTCATACCCTCCATGTAGATCAGTCAATTATACCCTGTGAGCAGACCCAGACTTCAAATACCTCTTACCCCAAACACAGAGTACCTCAGGAACACCTCAGACACCTTCTGAACTCACCACCTAAGAGCCAGTGAGCACTCCTGTGGTACAGCTCAAGGTAGGTTTAATAAATAAATAAGAACCCAGCAAAGGGGATAGCACTTTACCACTTGCCTCGGGAAGGTGAGATTAAGACACCCCTTGCATGTGTCAGGCTCTTGAATCATGGTAATTAACATGGCTAAAATCCAAACACCCTTCAAGAACTACTGATCTTTCTACTCTGGACTTCAGGGCGTCAGCAGAATCAATCCCAGCATTTACTGCCAGCAGCCCTGAACAGTCTCTGCTGACATGCAATGCTCCACCACAAGATTATTTCTGCCAGATAAAATACTGGAAAGGAAAGCAGCTTGTGAAGCTGACTGACAGCCAAACTATTCAGCTGACTACAGTGAAAGTCTCCATAGCCACCATATTTTACTACAAAACTTCACAAAGAGGGCCGTGTCCAAAGCTTAAATTCAAACACCCAAGACACCAACTTCAACTCAGTTCACTTTCACCCTTTTTCCCTGTTTTAACACCAACGAAAGAAGGTCCAACAGAACGCCAGTTTTTATAGGCAGTTATCCCCAGGGAGGATATCACACTCCTTGTGCACGAGCATGGCTTGCTGCTCCTACCTTTGACGATGAGCTCGGCGTAGTTGGAGACGCCGGAGCCGCCGTCGGAGCGGATGACGCAGCGGTACTTGCTGACGCTGCGCTGCGACGTGTCGGCCACGCTGACCGTGGCCGAGAATCGCCTGTGGTTGACCACTCGAGTGACCATCAGGGCTGTGTCCCTCCCGTTCCACTGCTGCAGGGACAGAGAGAAATAATGCCATCATGGAGACAGGTAGGTTATGCACGGGTGAGTCCAGGTGTAATTCGCTCCTTGGGTTGCTTAATGTAGGTGAGAGCGTTGTGTTCACATTGCTGGGAGAGGTTTTGGACAAGCTCAGATTTTCAAGGGAAGGATTCAGCCATTCCCTCTGGAAAGCCACAGGGCTGTGTGAGCTGGGCTTTAAATATTCTTAAAGATAGGTGAGGGTGGGCAGGCTCTGGCACAAGGTGCCCAGAGAACATGTGGCTGCCCCTGGATCCCTGGAAGTGTGCAAGGTCAGGTTGGATGGGACTTGGAGCAGCCTGGAACAGTGGAAGGTGTCTCTGCCCATGGCAGGGGGTGGCACTGGATGAGCTTTAAGGTCCCTTTCAAACCCAAACCTGTGATTCTATGATATATTTAAGTTTGCATTTCTATTTAATATTTGAGATACATATGGGGTTTTGGTGTGTTTTAAGGATACAAAGAGGGTAAAGTGACTGGAAGGGAACCCATATGAGGGGCAGGACACTGAGGACACTTGGCTTGGTTAGAGTAGGAAAGAGGAGACTGAGGTCAGACCTTTCACCAGGGTCTGCAGCTCCTCCTGAGGGGCAGCTCCAATATCTTCTCTGTGACAGGACCCAGGGCATGGCTGGAGCTGTGCCAGGGCAGGTCAGGATGGAGATCAGGGGAAGATTCTTCCCCAGAGGTGCTGGCACTGCCCAGGCTCCCCAGGGAATGGGCACGGCCCCGAGGCTGCCAGAGCTCCAGGAGCGTTGGGACAGCGCTGCCAGGGGTGCCCAGGGTGGGCTTGTTGGGGGGTCTGGGCAGGGCCAGGGGCTGCCCTGGGTGATCTTTGTGAGTTCCTTCCAGCTCAGGACATTCTCTGACTCTAAGATTAGCTCCTGCAAAGGCTGCAGAGGGGCAGCTCTGACTGCCACTGGGCAGTTCCACCCAGTGTAATTAGAGGCCCGGCTTGGATGAGAAAACACAACAGCTGAAGGCTTTGTGTTCACCTGGGAAAACACTACAAATGAACAGATTCTGTAAATTTGGCCTTTTCAGATGCAAAACTCTGATTCTGGACCAATTTAAATGAATTGGTTGGATGAGCAGACATCCTTGTACATCCAGCATTCCCCAATAAACCTCTCTACCAATGCCAAGCCACATTTTTCCAACTGGAAAAGGGACAGACAAAGAATTAGCCAGAAATTGTTCTGCACAGTATAAACACCTCTACTTGCTCATTTGTCCGGTTTATTAGGAGTTTTAAAGAAAAGCACATTGCTGTTTTGGCAGTTTCCACTAAACAGTTTTTAGGGGTGTTTCCAAAGCTATTTTCATTAAATGTTGCAGTTTTAGAGAATGGAAAACAGGTTTTCATTAACAATAGCAATTCTTTCCTTCCCAACTCTGCTTCTCACAGGGAAAGGTTCATATTGCTGCAGGTCAGAATTGTTTTTACACACATCTAATTGTAACTGGGGAAATATTTTAATGAAAGAATAAAAAAAGATAAAATAAGTCAAAAATATATCTCAGCGGGTGCTAGACGTACACCATAGGTAAATAAATTTAAGTAAAAATGCAATTTTTAGAAGAACAGCTGTGATGAGAGCATAGTTACTGAATATAAAATCATTTTTACATAATGCCAACTACATGTCTCACAGCTTAAGCCTTTTTCCTAGTACTATTTTTAATTTTTATGATTAGATAAGCCAATTCCTTGATTTAAGCTAGATTTAAAAATGATATTTTAAAATTTTATTAAAATGCCTGAAGTCAATTATAAAATTTGATAAAATCTGGTAATTATTTGACTACAAAGGCCCTTCCTGTCTGCCCCAGATGTTACAACTACAGGGTGATCAAACCCTCTGGCACATCATTCCAAGCTGAGAATAAAACTTTCAGACTGGCTTTATATTCTCCAAATTATGTTGGCCCTGTGTACATACAGCAAGAATCCTCTTGACTTGTTTAGGAGTCAAACATTTAGGAACTCAATGATTTTAAAAGCTTCTGGAATGGTAATGCTGGGAGTGCACATATCAGAGAAATTCAAGGGACAGGAGGATTTATTTTGTCCTTCACTGGGAAACACACACCCCATGTGCTGATGTTGGGGTTGATGTCTGTTCCATGTCTAATTCTAACACTGACAGTGAATTCCCAAGGTTTTTGCTGCACCTACCAGAAGAGCAGGACCCAGACCATTTTGATCAGTAGGTTGCAAATAAGACAACCAGGGAGGGAATGTTTTGGGTCTTTTAGTGAGTGACTAAAAGGAGCAAGACCAAATCTGCTGTCAATGCATCCAAGGGAAACTGAGAGCAAGAAGAACGGGGTGCAAACTGGGTTTGCCTGTTTTAACCACCCAGGTAAGTAATTTCAGGTGTTGGAGATTTCCTTCTTAACAATTATCACTGACTCCAGGTTGAGAACATTTTGAGAGGGTGAAAGGAAAGCAGATGGCACAATAAAGCAGAAGAGAATTGTTCCACTTCCTCTCTCTTCTGCTCTATGGCTGAGTATTTACGGGTAAATGGGCATTTGTTTGAAACCAGAATTTTGCTGTCCCTGGCCATTTTTTCCTTTTTCTGTCTCCTAATTCCATGCTTTGTCACCTCAAACTCTCACCTATAACCGATTTACCACAGTTCTTCAAAGGATCTTGATGAAAAGATTTTGCTTCACCACCAATCTTTCCCTACCTATTTATTTCACTTGCAAAAGCAAAGAAAGCCCCAAATTGAACACAAAAATCCCAGCAGGGCATTGCTTTACCTGGAGCCAGAGCTTGTCGTGCTGTGACCACTTCCCCCCGGCGATGCACTGGAAGGTGGCGTTCTGCCCCACGTTCACCTCCACGTTCTGCAGCCGCAGGAAATGGGGGGCTTTTCCTGACAAAAGAGGCAGAGGATTGCAAGGGTAGAGCCAGGCAGGAACCACCCAAACCACCAGCAGGAGCCACCCAGTGCTGCACCCACCCAAACACCCAGCAAAGCCTTTGCAAAAGTGGCTTTGCAAAACAAAGCTGCCCTCGGGTGTTTAACTGCTCCCTGCAGGGAGAAGTGGTGATGGAGCTGGGAAGAGGTGGCCTGAGGGATCTTAGAGAGCCCTGGCACATCTGAAAATACAGATTTGGATCAAATCACAAGTTCATGGTCACTGGCACAATTTCTTATTGCCTGCTATAAAGAGTAATTGAGTCATCTCTTTTCTTCAGAAAACTATGTTTCTAAAAAGGTCAAAAAAAGTCAAATGCTTTTGTGCTTGTCAAGCATGACTGACCCAAACCCCATTTGCACAAGAGTCTTTTATTCTTTTTCTTATCTTGACTATCAAATATGTCCTAGACCTTTAGAATAATGCATCATCAATATCAAATCAGATATGAAATGAAATATTCATTTAACTGACAGTATTGTATCACTGGTTTAGTTTAAGATCACTGATATCAATGTTTTGCTGACACTAAATTCAGCATTAGTTCAATATTAAACAGTGATATTAAAAATGCAGATATTGGTTTTTTTCCACAAAGAAACCAGATGAGAGGATTATCTTTTTGATAAAATATCAGACTGAGTTAGGTGTCTATTTAAGTAAAAGTATAAGCAAGACTGCAGCAGCAAATGCAACACCTTTAAGTGAAGTATTTTCTTGCAGGGCTTCAGAAAATGGTTTGTACATAATTTGAAAAATTTTAGTATGACTCTCTAAAAAAACTTACACCTGAAAAGGTCAGTGTTTTTCAACAATATCTGCACATTTTCTAGTATGATTAGACACTGAAATACATAATTTCAGAGGGCAATATAACCCCTCTTCTGTTGGAGGAAACAGCTTTAAAGGGAAGTGGGCATCTGTGGCCGTGCATGGCTGAAACTTAATGTACAAGTGTTTGACACATGAACAGAGAACACATGTTCATGCACCATTTCTAATGTTCTTATCTGCTCCTGTGCCCCATCCAACACACAGCTCACTGACAGCTCCTGAAGTGCAGGGGCTCTGTGCCATCCTGCTTTCTGGGCAGCAGGGATTTGTGTCAAGGTTTACTGGAAAACTCCCTCTGGGTGACTTTCAGAACGATCTACATGGTATTTCAGGATAATTCTAATATTTGTGTCTGCAGTCTAAAGTGTGCAGCTGTAAGTCAGCTACAATACAAAGGTGTAGAGTCCCACCAATGCCAGCATCCTGGTCCTTGGGTCTGCCCAGCTTCTGGAGCATGGGGTGTGCTGTGATGCCAAGGGCTCATGCACACAGAGTCAATGAGCTTTTAGCATAAGGAGAAGGGATATTCCAGTGTATTGCTTCACAGGACAAAGGAAAACAGGAGGCAGCACCAGCAATATATTTATTTTTCTGTGTTACTGCGTTATTAGGGGCATTTCACAGCTTTTTGCTGACTTTGCTTTGCCTGCCTTTGTCATCTGTGAAGGTAAAGCAGAAATGGAGAAATAAGACCAAGGATTTCAGTAACCTCCAGGGTCACCAGGAGCTTCATGGTTCCTGTGTTTTGATTTACAACAATTGTAAAAGGAATCTGAGGGGCAAAGGCTGTACAAGGAAAGGGAACACGTGGGTGACGTTCACCCTGGTGACTGACACTGCTGAACAACAACAGCAGCACTGGGAACCAGACAGGAGCAGCATTTACAGAGACTGCAGAGAACTTGCAGCTTGTAATGAGCTCTGTATGCTGGGGGTTGCAAACAGATTGAAAAAACTCCAACCAACCAACCATGTTTGAATAATTTTGTTGTTGACTCACCAAGAATGCATTTAATTTTGACAAGGACCTGTATATATTTGAAGAAATGGATTCAAAATCAGTTTACTTAATTAAGCAGGGATACAACACAGCATCCTGCCTAACTGCTTTAAATCCCATCATTTTCTTGTTGAGGCTCTGCCCCATGGTTTGTTTAGTGGCCTCTTTCCCAGTGAAAGGACCAGCAATCACCCAACACACTGTGGAAGGCACAGACCATTTGGGGATTTGTCTGGATGCTGCCAGTTATCAGCAACATCTGGTTAATACAGACTGTAAGTATTCCTTAATGAAGTAAATGCACCCAAAGGCCTGAGCAATGAGCACATGGTAAATACAAATATAATTTACTTAAGCAGCAATTAACCATACTGCAGTTATCAGAAATGTCCTGTTAAACTTGAGCAGAACCATGTCTGTCACATTGAATGGCAGATGTTCTTTGACATTCTGATCAGAGAAAAGCCAGTTGATTTCACTCCATCTATAAGATCCATCATTTTTTTGTGAGCAGCTGTCACTGACTTACTGAAACCATGAGCCAGAAAGAGGGGCTGTTAAAAAAGATCTTTACATGTAACTGTACATTACATCCATAAAATATACAAAGTCCTCAAGCCCCACTGAAAGTGGGTAAAGGGACCAAACAAGTTCAGACTCAAAGACTGAGGCACAACACTTCTTTAAACATAAAAAAGTAATTAAATCTCATCTTATTATTGTGTCTGCAATAGAAGAAATGAAGCCCTAACATTTTTGAATAGTGTAATGAACCTGCATTATTTTCTACTCCTGTATAAGTGCAGTGTCTGAACAAGACTCATTTTTAATCTCTTCACAGCTCTCTGAGCAGGTCTAATATGTTGAAACCAATCAACCTTTGGGACAGACCTCTTACCAAGGAAACACTGAAACAATTTGTTTGGTTGTTCTTTTCAAAAGTTAACCACACTGGTTATCATGAGAAGCACTTTAGATTGCATTCTACAGCAATAAGTTTAAGCAATAATAAACCCATCAGTTTATGGGCAAGTAAAGAGAGAATTCCACTAGCCATAAACTGAGAGCAGCTTTGCCTTTTGTACAGCTTGCAATGGTAGGAATTAAGCAAGGCTGACTGTCCTTAGGGGTCTTGGAGGGAGACAAGACATTTTAGTGCTGACCCAACTGGGTAAATCTCTCCTTTAGACTACAAACTGTGGCCTACACCGTGCTGGTACATGTCAGAAAAATAAAGAGTGCTCACTGCAGGGATGGGCGAGAACTCTGACTTCATCCACAGCTATGTACCCGGGGTGTCCTTTCAAAGAGACAGACTCAAATATCACCTGAAATACAAAAGAAAAATAAATTGAGAAAGAACATTTACATCAGTAATTTGAGCAGTCACCACATTCTGC
Source organism: Urocynchramus pylzowi (assembly GCA_013397555.1). NCBI lineage: Eukaryota > Metazoa > Chordata > Aves > Passeriformes > Fringillidae > Urocynchramus > Urocynchramus pylzowi. The sequence continues at coordinate 256,530 of VZRH01001008.1, read as the reverse complement.
TGTTATTCCAAGTCTGAGTCATTCAAAGCATTTTGTTAGCAATGAAGGGATATCAGGGCAATTCAGTGTGTGAATGCAACACCAAATCTGTTGGGGAAGCAAAACAAAGGATTAGAGCAACATTCAGTAGGATTAAAGACAGCTCTGTGCATCTCTGATTTGGAAAATCAAAAAGTGCCCTAGGTATATGCACACACCTATATTGACTTCAGCACCAGTACAAGAACATTAAGTGGGTAATAATTTGATATCTTGTTTTCAGTACGCCTTGGAAAATTAGAGAAAGCACTACACAAGACAGAACTCTCTTCCTGGATCAGTGACCATGCATGGATTCTTCTGGAGAAAACCCTGATTTGCTGTGCAGGCCCTTGCAGAACTAGAAAGTAAATTGCAAGCAAAGGATGACATTGGATTCTGGACTGAAATTAGATTCTCCTGGATATAATGATGTTGTTTCTGCCTCTTCCTGGATTCCACTAACATGATCTGAGAAGGAATATTCTTAAAAACCACGTGTACAATTTCTCTTCATTAAAGGTACATTAACAAACTTTTTCCTTTTTTCATTTGTGTACCTGGATTATGAAAACTTTTTAGTAATGTGGGTCTGAAAAGATAAATATTCCATCACAGATGAATAAAAAAATCTCATTCTTCTCTATGGGTTTGTGATTTTTACTGGGAAAACTGCCCTGAAGTATCTTGTTATAAAAATATATGGACTATCAAAAAATCAGAACTGCAGAAAATTAAATCCCAAACCAAACAACAAAAGCTAAAAATCTGATAAAGAGATCATTAAAAATAAGTACATTTTTGGAACGGGGGACAGTGGAGGGGAAGGTACAGATCTTACTCTGGGGACCAGCAGCAGGACAAGGGGAAATGGAACAAAGCTGAGTCAGGACAAGCTCAGGCTGGGCACTGGGAGAAGGTTCTTCAGTGGGAGGGAGATCTGTCCCTGGAAATGAACACAGCACCAAGCCTGGCTGAGTTCATGCAGCATCTGAAGGACAGTCTCAGACACATGGCTGAGTTTCAATCATAGTTGAGTTTTCAGAGAAGCAGGGAGTTGGATTTAATGATCCTTATGGGGCCCTTCCAACTTGAGTCATGCACTGACTCTACATGGAACAGGAAGTTTAGAAATATATAATAATAATAATAATAATAATAATAATAATAATAATAATAATACATCCTGATGTTGAATAATCAGTGATGCTACCTCCCAAATTAGTGATTCTCTTCCCAAAGGAACAAAGTGCTGTCCTTTACCACACTAAAAAATGAATGGGTGGAAAAGGAATGGGTGCTGCTCTCTGCATGTGAAAGGGAAATTCCCAGTCTCACTCCATCTGACTAAAGCAATGTTCACACTGTAGTGGATTGCTGATTTTTGCATGAGTAAACAATCAGGTTTCCAAGGACAGAGTTAATTACACGTTCAGCCAGCACAGCTACTGCCATTAGAGCAGTGTTCTGGTGCAGCTACTTGTTCCATAGGAGAAATTGTTCCAGTCATTTGTAACTTCTAAAATTCACTACTAGAACATGGAGTCAACTATTTAAAACCAGTTTTCAACAGTTCTTTTTGTTCTAAATAAAAGATGGCATTCCCAGCCTGTCACTGTTCATCCTCATCTTTACCTGCCTAAGCAAAAGATTTAATACAGTAAAAGGTTCAACTGTCCAAATAGTGCCCTGGATGAAAATAAACCAAAAATATCCTTTCTAACTACAGAACCGCTGTCATTCATTTTTCTTTGCATTTGGGCTTCCAGAACATATTCTCTTCTCATGTTTTCATGACTTCCTAAGATCTTTCCCCCAATTCAAAACACAGCCAAATGTGAGATCTCCTGAAATACATCCATAAGGAAAAAAAGGCATAAAAACGGGTAGAACAAAGAAATAAACAGGCAAAGACAAGCTAAGAAAAGCTCAGGTGTTAATAATATCTAGAAACAAAGTTCTTCTCCAGAGGAGACTGGACAACAATTAGGCTGCCCAGGAAATACTAGGAAGAAGCAAGCCACTGGAAGATAAAATAATCCAATAACCATTAGCAAGTGTTTTGTGTTATCAAGGACCTTGATAGGCTTTTTAGGGACTGTATAAAATAAGAGTATAAAATAAGAGTCTTTAGTATGGAAATTATAATTACTTCAGCAATTAAATATCATTCATGATAAAAATTACATTTACTGAGAAGGTCATGCAAGGCTCTACTGCAACTCCCTTCAGACCTGAATTCAAGTGCAACATTTCAGCTACAAAATCTTATTTTAGTTTTACATTTGTGAAAAGTCAAAAGCCACAACAAAGTAATTCTCAATTGTCTGCAAGTCAAGAACTTGATAAGTTCTCCAAGGCACTGGCATCAGGTATGAGTGGGTGGCAAAAGTAAGCACCAATACACAGAGAATTGGCTTTGGTTAATTACCAACATGTGCAGGGTCTTTTATACAGCACAATATAACTTAATAATAACCAACTCAGCCTCTAAAAAATCCCTGTCCACTGGTGCAGAAACCACTGAGTAGAGGACTCTTCTCAAGTCAAGCAATTTTGTTTGACTATTTTATTCTGTTCTGCTTTACACTCGGATAGTCCCAGTCCTTTCCCATTTCAAATTTACACATTATTGTCTTTTTGTGTATTTTGAAGGATCTCATCCCTACCAAAGTGAAAAGCACAGAAGTATCCAAGCTTTCCTGAAAACTGGGAATTGATACCCAACATAGGAAAAAGGCAGGAATAAATGTTTATGGGGCCCATTTCTGCAAACCTCATGCTCAGATTGCTCATGTCCTTTTAAATTCAGTTGGAAACGCAGCATGATGATTGAGACAGGCAATGCTTTGCAATTACTAATGCTTTGCATTTAAAGAACCCCACAGAAATTAATACAGTTGACAAAATACAAAGCTTGACTCTTAAAAAAGCATTCTTAAATGCTCCTGAGGTCTGCAAATACAAAGTCATTTCTTGTTTCCTTCCCAGTGAACAAGCCTCCGTTCCAGGGCTGTGATTTACCAACAATGTCTGTGTTAGCAGCCTAGCCCAGCTCATCTGTTGTGCTACAACACTTTTCTGCAGGCATGGATCAATAACATTCCTTGCTATACATCAAAAAAACACCTTCCTGGCAGCTCTAGTGCTGCCCTTGGTGCATTCTGGGACTGAGTTCATCCTTATGGCAAGCAGTAATTCAAGATTACACGTATTACCTTTCTCCAAGAACCATTAGAGCTTTTTCTCGCTACGCTGGAAAACATTTGCAGGCTGAGAATCCAAGTACAAGTAACTCCAGGGTAGACATGATAAATCTCCCCACGTTTCTATCTCAGCTAAGTGCTTCAGCAGCCAGATGACTCCAATGACCCTTGCACAGAACTGCCAGACCTAAAACACCACCTCTGGCAACTGCTTTGGATACCAGTTTTCCACTAGCCACACCTCCAAAGTTCAACTTACTTGACAAAGCCTCAGACCAGGGCAGAGAGCTTCAGATTCTTCTGCCTGGCTGAATTTTTGATGCACATCCCAGTCCAGGATGGTGTGGTTTCTGTGCATTAGGATGATAATTGATATTTAGCCTGATGCAGATTTCAATATTTAGGGAAAATGTTGGTTTTGCATGGTCTTTTCAAAATACAGAACAGGCTGTCAGGCCTCTTGTGTACAGAGAGTTCTCCAGGAATGCAATTTTGATTTAAAGCTGACAAAGAAATGGCAAGTCTGAGGGTGGGCAGGCCCTGGCACAGGGTGCCCAGAGCAGCTGTGGCTGCCCCTGGATCCCTGGCAGTGCCCAAGGTCAGGCTGGACAGGGCTTGGGGCAACCTGGGACAGTGGAAGGTGTCCCTGCCCATGGCAGGGGGTTGGAATGAGATGGGCTTTGGAGTCCCTTCTAACCCAAGCCCTCCCAGGATTTTATTAAATAACACTGCAATGGCACATTCTAGATCATGAGTGTGAATAACGACACTCCTCAGGCAGCAACACACCAAAGTTTTGTCATCCTCCCACCTCTGGACTTATTTAGGTAGAAGTGTTACTTTAGGCTGGCAAATACCAATAATTTTTCCTCTTCATTTTTTTTAATCTTCAAGTTCTCTTTTTTCTTTTTATTTTTTCTTAAACCTTGCTTAATTATAGAAACTCACAGGACTACGGAACACCAGCAAGGTGATTTATAAAACCATAGACTGAAATCAGTCTACTAGACCCCCATAATATCCAGGATAGATCTCAAATTTTAAAAGCCATGCTTAAGGAACAAAAATACAAGGATGACCAGAAGGAAACATCACTCTCACTCTCACAAATTTAAAAATAAGCCCCTTGCATTTTTCTAGGAAGGAACTACCCTGGGCAGGTACTGCTGCCTTCCAATCCATTCATTTTTGTGCTTCAGTAGAAAAATCTTGTTTGATTTAAAGGATTCTTTTGCCCAAGAAAAGCAAACTTGACCTGCCAAAGTACTTGTAAAAGACCTAAGTGAGGCTCAGGAAGCCTCCTATTGATATATCTGAGAGCAGGATCCCTCTTAGTGTGAGATCAGACTGCCTTTTGCAGGTTTTTCAAGCACCGATTTTCTGGGTGAAAGATCACTTCTGTTATCTCTGTGGAGCACCAACGATGAAGCAAATTCTGCTTCATGCCCAGGATCATGTTAATATGAATGGAGTAGGAGCACTCCAGTGTGCCTTCAGAACAGTCACAAGTTGTGCACTGCCCTGAAAACACCACCTTCCACACATTTGCATCTCTTTATCCTTCCCTCTCGCCCGCCTGGTGCACTCTCTGGATTCTGCTGGTATCCACAACTCTTTCAGAGGCAGAACATTAAAGCATCTTCCTTCAGCTCAGATTTTACAGACCTCCTACCCAGTTATTAGAAGCAAGAAAAAGAGAGGCTTTTCTACCTGCTGTTTTTTTATACACAGACTATTTGCTGCCTTTTCATAGTTCATTCTATCTTGGTGCCTATCTCACTCATGCCTTTTATTATTATCACATGGACATCAAATCTCCTGCAAGGTTTAGGATGCAATTACCTCCCAGGCTTTTATTTTTATTTTTTTTTTGGTGTGTGTCTTGAATATAAAACAAGACAAAAGTACCCTTCAACAAATAAAAAGCAGTATGTGAGTCCATTGTGTGTGAAAAAACTAACTGAAATTAAAACAATCGCTGCAAAGTTGCCAAATGAAGTTTGAAACAGACAACTAATAAGTTGGTGTAAAACTAAAATAACCAAAAAATAGCATAGCCATTACATTCCTTGGCTTTGTCCTTGTCTAAAAAAAAAATATCTTCTAACAGAATAAATAAAGCTGTGCTAGAAAGAGGATGAGATGAGGATCTAGTGAAGAATATCCACATATGATACCGGGGTACAAGAATTTATTAGTACCTTATATCCTAATACCCCTTGTATGGGCACAAGGTGCAAAGCCAAGTCAAAAAGTGTTCCTTCTTATGGAACCAACCATGGTCCAAAAATAATCCAGGGAGATTTAAGCAGAGTACAGATATACATCCAAAAACTGCTTTGTTTGCAGTCACACAGTGCCACAGAAAGTGTCAATACAAGTGGCAATTTCATCATGAACGAGTGGATCCCGTCAATAACTGCCTCCCATCCATCACTCTGTGGCCTGCCAACTACTAAAGAAAAAAGTGAGGAGAAAAGAAATATATCAAGCTGCCTATATATCCACTATATGTGAATTTATCCTGAGAGGAAAATCCAGGGAGGGAGGGGTCGATTTTCAAAACTAACAACGAACATCCAAAGGTGAGAGAGGGAAAAATATTACAAACCCCTACCTGATAGAAATGTGGCCAGAAGGTGCTGATGGCCAGCTCTGCCTTCACCCACCCTTCAGTCACCACTCCTGACACGTTCCAGATGGGGTTGCCCTGGGGGCCCCCGTTGACCTTGACGTAGACGTTGAGGGAGCCGGGGCTGGAGCGGTCCCGGCTGGACAGGTAATAGTGGAAGTCGATGCAGTGGGTGTCATTCTCCTTCAGTGTGGGCAGCAGCAGGTGAGCTTTCTGCCCTGATGCTCGCCCAGAGCTGTTCACCATCATGAAGGAGCCTGCAGAGCAAAGGAAAAAGAGAACAAAGAGTGGGTTTGCTTGGATTTTTGGCGTAAACAGCTCCGTTCGAAAAGTCAGCGGGTCCCTCACAGGCCACAAAACAAACCATTCCTCTGAAGGAAGCAGCTGTTTGGTGCCAGTTGTTAGGGAGAGAAAGGATATTAAAATTGCAGGGTATATACACCAGTAGACTCAGGGCTAGCTAGAACCACTTTAATTAAATAACTTGCAAATCAAAATAGAAATGCCGGCTTGCTTGTATTATTTTATCACCTCGTGATAACGCAGTCACTCTAAACAAAAGCATATCCCACTTCAAGCAACAGCCAGATTCTCCTGCTGCACACTGTGCCCCAAAGGCACATTCAATTCAAGGTAACAAGTGACAGGATGAGAGGAAGCAGCCTCAAGTTGCACCAGGGGAGGTTTAGATTGGGTATTAGGAAAAAATTCTTCATGAGAGGTGTTGGAAAGCACTGTGGGAGTCACCATCCCTAGAAGTGTCCAAGAAATATGTGTATGTGGTGCCTGAAGATGTGGTTTAGTGGTGAGCATGGTGTTGGGTTGATGGTTGATTTGATGACTTATAAAACTAATTTCCAACCTTAGCAATTCTGTGATTCAACGCAAAAACTACAACAGAGCAAGCTCTCAGCTGATATTTGCCTGCATCAACCAACACTCTTCATGCCAGTCCATATCTGTGAACCCTGGCACCTGAATATTTGAAGGTCATGCTAAGAAAACCCCAATTTTCAGAGCCCAACCAAGTGAGGGTTGTTGACAGAACAGCAACATCTTTACTTGTAATAATGCAACAGGATAATAATTCTTGTGGGAGGGAAGGGTAGGCTGAATTTAGCGGGGGGGAATGTATACTGAGGCAATTTATGAGTTTGTTAACCTGGAAGTCTGCATCATATTAACCATGGCACTCGATGTTGAACTCACATTTGGATTCATCCAGCAGTTATTTTATAGCACATTGTGTCTCCACTCATCTCCTCCCAGATGCATCAAGGTGACGAATGTCAGCAATAAGGAAGAACATGATGAGAGTTATTTGATTCAATTCTGGTTACACGATCTCCTTTATGTGGGTGCAGACACTCACACTCAGAAAGAACTAAAGAAAACACCAGGATGGAGCAGGGGGAATCTGTGTGTCAGCAGCCAGGCATGATGATTTTTAATCAAAGCCCTCTTGACACTCCTGGCTCTGATGCTGCTGCCAAGCCACACTACACATGTGTTTGTCTGCTGGCCTCTTGCAGTTCACAGAAGATTGAGTTTGAAAAGCCCTGCTTCACTTCTGACCTATTGACTTTCCCTTTTCCTCGCCATAGCAGGTGACTCAGATGAGCCAGGCAAACATTTGGATCAATGCTGTGCAATGAGCAGTCATATATTATAAATTTATAACACCTACAAGCAACTTTCTCTCAGAAGATTCCACCCGCCAC
>VZRH01001008.1:181978-248932 GCA_013397555.1 Urocynchramus pylzowi | reverse complement strand
ACCTCCCCCCCCCCCCCCCCCCCGTGTTTATGTAATATATATGCATTTTGTAAAGGATTGACAGGAGGAAGTCAATCTTTTTTAAAAAATAAATAAATAAAGTTACACACTCTAAAGACCTTGGAAAATTCCAGTGCAATGCTAGCATAGCTGGGGAAGAGGAAGAGACTCTAAGAAAATTTATAGGCAAGATGGTCTCTGGCAATGCTGCCTTTCAGTGGAAATGAAGGAAAAACAAAAAAACCAAAATGGTCCCAAGTCAAAAAATCCCAGATTCACAGCAAGGACTTGGAGAAATCTTAGAGCTGAATCCAAACTTTCCGGGTTCTATCTAAAAATTAGGATCCTGACACGTGCCCATTGCTGATGTAATTCTGCTCCCAGTCAACCATAAAATCCTTTTCCTCAGCAGGTAATGTATATACACTACTCTTAAAAATCTACTCATATAAACTGAACTTTTGAGAAACTGAAATTTGGGTTCTGTTCCTATGGCCTGAGACCATTTATTATCAGCAGGCACAGGTGCCAGCAGGCCTGGAGAGGCAGCACAGGCTGTCAGCTGGGGCAGCAGCCTGGGAACCTGACACAGCCAGGTTTGGGCAGGCTGATTGTGACACCCAGACCCATCAGGGCTGGAGCCCCTCTGCTCTGCAGCCACGATGGGAGAGCTGGGGGGATTCACCTGGGGAAGAGAAGGTTCCAGAGAGACCTTAGAGCACCTTCCAAGACCTAAAGGGGCTCCAGGAGAGCTGGAGAGGGACTTGGGACAAGGGATGGAGGGACAGGACACAGGGAATGGCTTTAAGCTGAAGGAGGGGAGATTTAGATTGGAAATTGGGAAGGAATTGTTCCCTGTGAGGGTGGGCAGGCCCTGGCACAGGGTGCCCAGAGCAGCTGTGGCTGCCCCTGGATCCCTGGCAGTGCCCAAGGCCAGGCTGGACAAGGCTTGGAGCAGCCTGGGACAGGGGAAGGTGTCCCTGTCCTGAAAACAGGAGGGGGACTGAATTGGCTTTAAGGTCCCCCCCTAGCCAACCCATTTTGGGATTCCAGCACCTCTGGCAGTACACAGTTGCAAGAACCATTCTGCAGAGAATTTGGGAGGGAAGACAGTGTGAAAGTGCTGAGTAGGGGTAGTGTGGTCTGGAGGAGTCCAGCAGCTGGAGTGAAATGCTCTGCCTGAAGCATTTCAGAGCCCCTGGAGCACAGTGAAAACAAGTCCTCCATGTGTCAGATCCCACCCTGGAGGAGGCAGGTGCAGCCCAGAATCACTCCAAGAACAGCAGAGCTCCTGCGCACTCCCAAGTTTTTTGACCAAGTGCCTCCCACACTGGGGAGGCACCCAGGAAAAGGGATTTTTACACCATAATTGATTGCACAGCACCTGGCACAGCATTCCTCCTCTGGGCATGCCTCTCAACTTTTCTCTCTTTAATTTGGATAATATGTAGATTATCCTGCCCTAAAGAACTGCTCTGATCTGTGCTGTGTCTAACACAATGCAGCCCTGAACTGCACTGGGGGAGGTAAGTGCTTCAATGACAGCAAAAGTTAGGGAGTATTTCTCTTTTACAGATCCATATATAAAAATAACGAGCTTTCCTCTGGGAGAAAAAACATCAGCTTTTATAAAAATTTCCAAGCAATAATTACAATTTTATTTTTCACCACCCACAAAATAATGAATCACAAGCTATTCATGGCCTTTTGTGCAACTGCTGACAATTCTGAGGAGAGTGGGGAACCTGAATCCAGCAACTGACAACACCAACAAGAATACCTATCCACCAAAAAGCACTTAACAAAATAATTAGTCTTAATTACTAAAAAAAGATATCCTTGCAAACAATTGTCATGGATAAATTATTCCCAGCTTCCTATTTATAGCATATTATTTTTTAAATACAATGTGTGTGGAGATACAGGAGGAAATCCTACAAGAAACACAACTTTCTCAGGAAAAGTCCTGAAAAGAGGTATTATTTTATAACAGTGGAAAAGATGAAAAATATTCACTTACAGAGCCATCTCTGCCACAGGAAAGAAGTTACACTTTGTTTAAAGAGATTTGTTCTTCTACCACAGTCCTTTCTTTCTGCAGAACCTTGGAGTGGCAGCTTCTCCTACAAACCCTTCCCTGGGATACCCCAGGCACAGCTCACCCCACAGGAGCCAGAGAAACACCTCAAGCCTGGCCACCCTAGGGACTGAAAACTTGTAATTCCATCAAGGTAATCACTGATATAAATAATATATAAATTTTGTATATATATATATTCAACTGTGAATAAATGGTACCCTAGATCCTATAAATTGGCCCTAAATAGACTTATTTTTATTTTATTTTTATTTTCACAGTGTGAACTTGAACAGGTATCCTGTCCTCCAGGACCTTCACAAAGTTGCTTTGCATGCTCCAAGATCAACAGATGAGATCCACTGTCCTATTACAAATTTCCACATTTGTCTGTGGAACTTGTATGGGCAAGAGCCATCACTTAGGAGTAGGTGAGAGATCATGAAAACAGCTCCCACCAGGAGAAAATAAATAAAAGACAAGCCAGCCTTTTAAAGACAAATGTGGTTTTCCTCATTATCCTTAATGAAAATTGACATATTGTGATTTAGGGTCTGACAGCCTTCTTTAGGCTGAGCACAGAGCTGAAGCTGATGGGACTTATTCTCAATTTATAGGCCTACATGTGCAAATAAAAGAGATACAATCTGGTCTGGTACCAACAAATCACTTGTCACAGTTTCCACTCATACAAAGGACTGAGGAATGAATTAGCATGTCACAAATGGCAATTATTGACTAATAGATGACTGAAAGCCTCCTGAATGTGTCCAGGCAAGAATATGAATAAAACAAAAGGTATCTAGGAGAAACTCTTGTTTAGACTGTTGCATATCCAATTGGGGGAAAAAAGAAACAAAAATATCATTGAGTTTCATTGTTTTGTTTACTTCCTTATGAAAGTTCAAGTTTCCAAGTCTACACTAAACGGAAAAAAATGAAATTTAGAGGACAAAATTTGCTGGATAAAAGTTCTTTTCTATGTTTATTTGACAGAGAAGTATAAGCTCATTCAAGCAAATTGAGCGTAAGGTCAATTAAACATGGTGTTCTTGGATCAACAGGTTGAATTAATTAATATCTTGCTGGTTTTATCCTGACTATGTAAAAATGAATGTGCTATGCTCAGATCAGTTAGAAGCAAGGAAGATGGGGAGACAGTAAATAAATTCATTTTCAAAAATCCCTTCCAACTGCAGGAACATAAAACGCCACTCTCTCCTAGCTATTAAACATACCACTGAAAATTGGGGAATTAAACCGTGAAGTGCTCTCTAGCTGGCCATAAATTTCAATTTTTCCCCTGCTTGGTGGATAATGATGCCTTGATAAGCGTCCTATTATTGATGCATCTGCAACACAGCTCCTGTTTCTGGAGCCGAAACGCCGCTCTGCAGCAGATGGTGGCTATTGTGTTTACACATCAGCACTTTATGTTTGCCTTCTCTCACGTCTGCAGTAAAGAGAAGGCCATAATTGAGTTTTTAATGGCTTTGCACATTGTTCATTAAGTTTACACGAGTGTGCTCTGACAAATGACAGCTGAAGGAACGAGGCACCGAGGAGCCGCCGACAGCGCCCGGCAGACCTTGGCTGGTGCTGTCTCACTGCTGGCTTTGAAGAGCTGAGCTGCTTCAAAAGTCAAATTACAGCAACCAGAAAAGACTTGCAAAGGAAGCTGTCAAAATGCTCCACTGCAAAATGAGACTTCTAAAAGCCTGAACACCAAACCCAGGTGTGAGGTGTTGTTTCAAGGAGCAGATTCTTCCCGACATAGAGACGCGGGTTTCCAGCAGGTGCAGCAGCCTGTTTTCAGACACAGTTGTGTTTATTGCCAAAGAACAACTCTATCTCCCAGAAAGTGAGTCTGACACCTGTCCTTGTTAAGGCAGAACAAAGCAACATGGGATAATCTGGGCTGAAGGGGCCTCAGGCCAAGCCCCTGCTCAAAGCAGGATCAGCCCTGAGCTTACCACTGAGTCTTCCACACCTCCCCAGAGCATTGCCCATCCCCTCTGGAAAACCTCCTCCACTGCTTGACTACCCTCATATTTTTTTCCCTTTTATTCAGTCCAAAACCTCTCATTTCCAGTTAGATCCTTTGTCTCTCATCCTCCAGGCACCTGCTGTGGTACAAACTAACTCAGTACTCCTGATCCCTTCCTGGTAGGAAAGGATTTGTGAGGCAAGGCTTTGCTTTGCAGGAGTGCTCTGACTCCTTCCCAGTATTCCATCCCCAGGGGGACAGGACTAGGGTCACTCCACTGCCTCATACACTGAGGCAGACCATGGGATCCTTTCCCTTTATCCATCCCTTTATCACAGGGATGGCTGCAGAAGCACAGATCAGAGCAAGGGGTCTCTCTGAACTACCTTCAAGTCACTCTGAAGGCCACAGAACAGGAACTGAACACTCCATATATTAAGTATGACAAAATATGTTTGTGGACCATATAACAAAAAGCCCATCTACCTCCACAGCTGGTTTCCAGCACTGGCAAAGCAGCCCCTTTAAGCAGAATATAAGAATTCTTCACAGGATGCTGTGAAGCAGAATTTGCCATTTCAATATTCTGGCAATCAGTAATATAAAGATTTTTTTGAAGTCAAAAGCTGCATTAACCTCATTTATTAGTTAGCCACAGAATGATCTTTCTCTCATTATTTTTGTTGAGTCAGGAATAAGACTCTATCAATGAGCTCTGGAGTTTGATTATACATTGTGCTGGGGAAAATAAATTAATATTTCCATGCACTTTAAGATTCTGTAACTTAATTTGTAGTCCTTATTTTATGAAATTTATTATTACCTACCTGCTGCACACTTCCCACATTTCTACACCTGTTTTTGTGTATAACACTGGAAAAAAGCTCAGAAATCTCTTTCCCTCACTGATGTAGCACAGACAGCAGAGTTTGTACAAATCCAGAAATTCTAAATCTCATAACCACATCTCTTTTCCATGTATTAGGGCAAAATCAGACCCATGGGGTTTAATTGTCAAATGTGAGTCATACTGAATTAATCTACCAATGAAACAGTTTGATTCGCTGATAAATATGAATATAAAATGGCAAGTTGAGTTCAGCATCATTCATGAGGACAATTCATTCACTTGGGAAATTGTTGGATAATAGGGAAGAATTTTTTTAAAGAGACAGTCTACTATTTGTAAAAAGCTTTTCTTCTGGAAATGAATGTTATTAAAAGAATTATGATTTTGGGAGATTTTTGTCAGAAAAATCTTCTCAGAACAAGACTGATCTCATATCACCTCAAATATTTGCTGCAGATATTTAATGTGAAGATTGTGACACAAACACTTCTCCAGTCCTCCCTGAGAGATGAACTGTGTGGCAAAAGTGGGTCTGCTTTACCCTTTTCCAAAAGGGTCTGCTTTACCCTTTTCCAAAAGGTCTTGGGAGGGGAGAAGCTTGCAATGCCTTTGCTTTATACATAAAACCAAAAAATTGTGGGACCATGCTCAGAATTAGGAAAAGCAGGTTTCCCACAGGTCCATAACTGCCAGCTGCAGACTTTTCCACTGGTTCCAGTGCCTGAGCCATGCATGACTGCTGCATTTCAGTGTGCACCCAGGCACTGCTGCCCATAAAACACTGTGCTTTGTGATCAAACTGCACTCCTTTACAAATGCTGTCCAAAACCTGAATCGTGGTGACCCACAGACACTGAAAGATGCTCACAACCCAGGAACTGATGGACAACCCAGGAACTGATGCCTTATGAAGGTTACACCCAAGATGAACCCAAAATGGCCACAAAATGGACAAGCGGTCACGGGGTCTCTCACTTTGATCAGTTCTGCTCCATTTGCACCTTGGAGTTCATTGTCCCATTCCAGCTTTAGCCCAGGCAGTCCCATTCTGCTTGTTTTTCTCTCTTCAGCCCACGTTGCTTGTGCTCTTGGGCCTGAGATTTGGATCATTTGTCCTTGGGTCCCCAGCTAGAGCAGGAATTGTTTTGTCTCCCTGCTCTGTGCAGAGAGCTCACCATCCCCTAATGTGAAGCTCAGAAGTACACACTAAAGCAGCACAGAATCTGAAAAACAGAAAAGCTAAAACCTGAGGCATCACAATTGTCTCCAGTCAAGTGGCAGCTTCCCTTTATCCCCCCCATGAGTTAATGATGAAGAAAGGAACATCTACTGCAGAGGCTTCACCAGTTGAAGCTGGATGGGGAAGATTGAACTACCCCTGACAGAGGAAACAAGACAAAACTACATCATGGATTACAAAGAAAAAAAAATTAAAATCACATTTTAATGACTTTCTGGTGGTTCAGAGTCACCAAACCCTCTTCAGCTACAAAATCTATATGGGAGGTGATCAAGTGACAAATAAGCCAACAAATGCCTAATTAGCAGAGGGCTTTAAGGGGGATAATGGGATTTCTGCAAGAGGCTGTGAAGCAGGGACTTAGGAAGGGCTCTGTTTGTTAAAGGGATGCTCTTTTAACCTTGCAAGAATATTTAAATCAATAATAAAAATAGCTACTTCTGTTGTTAAAAGCATTCTTCCAGCAGTGTAACATTTTGTGCAACTTTTCGTCACATCATTATGTGGCCTTGACAAGGACAGCCAATGACACAGACTGAGAGATTTGCAATAGAAAGATAAAGTTCAGGACTCAGGTTCTGACTTCATCATTTCCTCAGTGACACAGGTTTTTTATTCTTCATTGGCCTGAAGAAAATTCAGCTGAAACATGCAGACAGAATTCTTAAGAATAGCAATGAAAAGCAGCACTTGGGAGAGTGAGAGTGTCCAGCACAGACGAGACAAGAGGAAATTTTTAAGCACAGGAGGGACTTATTGCCTCAGTTTTTCACCAAGGCATGATCTAGAAGTGCAAGAAAACTGATTGTAACACCTCAGAAGTGACAAGGCAGAAAAAAGAAATAATACCTCTTTCTCTATTGACTGTTTCTGGCCTCAGCTACAGGCCAGAGTGGTCTCCAGTTGTCTGTACTCAATATCCACCTGTTGGATCCAGTGTGGAAAATCATCACAAAAAAATGAATTCTCATTGCTGTGGACACAAACACAGCAATGATACTTTACTGCACTTCCAGACATTTGTTCTAAGACATTTGTTGAGTCAGTGAGCTCCTGAAGGCATTGTCATCAAACATTTCTAGTCTATAACAAGCACTGCACAGTTTATCACAAAGATTCATGACAACATTTCTCACTTCAGTGGTGCAAGGTGATCCAGCATGGCTTTCCACCTGCATCTCTAGAGCACAGTCCTTTCCTCCTTAAAAATCACCACGGAGAGCTGCAGTTAGAATAGCATCAGAACTCCAATCACCTTTTCCTCTCCACCAACAAACTCACATTTTTATTTACAACACAAATCATTGTCCATGAGAATTCAGGAGAACACCTTTGCTCTACAGCTACAGCCATGTGGCAGCTGTTCTGTGTATCAGAGAATCCCAGAATGATTTGGGTTGGAAGAAACCTTAAAAAAAACCATTTAATTCCATGTTCCTGCCATGGGCAGGGACTCCTTCCACTATCCCAGGTTGCTCCAAGCCTCCAACCTGGCCTTGGACACTTCTAGGGATGGGGTGTCCACATGCACAACATATCTTATGCTTCTCTCTAGAGTCCACTGCTATTTCTAGATTTTTCCTCACACATTTTATAAACTTTTCTTCAATAAAAGCCTGATGGCCACAGCTGAGAGCCTGGGTTCACTGAGAAGCAAAAACTTATGTGCACTGTAGAATCAGAAACAATTCTATAAATCTCAGCAGTGAAAAACCTTTTTAATAGACTCATTGCCAGCATTCACTGTTGCTAAGGTCACTGCAGTAGTTTCCTTCAACAGTGTCCTTATTCTATTATTTATAAACATGGTATAAATTGTTTGGCAGTGATATTAAAAAAAAGAGTCCATTAACAATGGAGTTACACCAGTCTATCAGGTAATGGCATTTGTAATAAAAACCATACAATGTGCTGTAAACAATAGTCAAGAATTCTCTGCAAATTTAATTTTGTTATGGGATTATCTTTCAAAACTGATGAAAATGTACACTAAACCCTGCAAACTGAAGAGGTTTATTTACTTTTCAATTCCAGTAGCCTGACAACTACTTATCCTTCCTATCACTAGCTTACCACTTTGGTAAAATGTAGGCAATTGATTTAAACAGTTAATAATGTTTATGTAATTAAATGGCCAAATAAAAAGTAGGGGTAGTAGCCATTATCCAACATAATATCTTCATTTAAAGGCATCAAAATTCCTGTTCTTAACACCCAAGAGCTTTATTGCAGCTGAACCTTGAAAGTGAAGTCCCAGAGACATTGTGGGGACGTGAGTCACAACCTCTGCTCAAAGGCTCTCCCACAGATATTGCTCAAGAAGGCTCAGGATTCAGCAGAACACTGTCCCTTCCTCACCTGATTTAACCTGGGGCATAACCTGCTGCCAAATGCACCTTTTTCTCTCAATACTAACAGGGGAGGAGTTCAGAGGAAATGGTCAGTGGTTTTGAACAAGTAATTGCTTCTTATTCTGTGCGCCTCAGCTTTGTATCCAAAC
Source organism: Urocynchramus pylzowi (assembly GCA_013397555.1). Lineage (NCBI taxonomy): Eukaryota > Metazoa > Chordata > Aves > Passeriformes > Fringillidae > Urocynchramus > Urocynchramus pylzowi. Next base: position 240,278 of record VZRH01001008.1, on the reverse strand, counting down.
ACGGTGCTTATTTTAAAAATTGAATTCTGTATCCTGTCAAAACCCTGTGGTTAAAAATAAAAATCTCTTCAACCAGGTGGTACAGATGCAAAGAACACATGTTTTAGGTTGGTGACTACAAGCAACTGAATAATTAAATCACTGCATCTCAGCCACCACAACATCAGCTCTCCTTGGAGGGGGCCACAAGCCAAAAAAGTCTGTTGTTTCCCAGTGTAAAACCTCTCTCCAGAAAAACAGGATCTGATATGCTTAAACATACATGACATGCACAAAATTTGGATTAAAAAGTCAGGTTTCCAGTGCTGTCTGTCCCATGAAAGTCTGGTTTATGTAATGGTGAAAAGACACAGAAAACAACTTCTAATAACACATGATTATCCTCATAGACTGCTCTGCATTACCCAGATCCAGTGGCTGATCAATTAAGCCATTACAAATTTAACAACAGTCCTTTCCCAGGGCAGCCTTTGTTCTCGACTTTTATTTTGTGTTGATCTTATTTTTCAACTGTTTTTTTTTCTCTGAACACATATTTTTATTTCTGTCTAATCCTCTCCCCTAACAACATTTTAAAAGATAAAAGACAGGATACAAACTCCATTCTGCCTCCTTCTCCCTTCCCAAAGATGCAGCAGCTGTTGGCTGCAGCCTCATTTGTGAGAGGTGCATGGATGAATGGTTCCAGGTTCACAACAAGGAATTACGATTATAATAATAATTCATAATTGAATTTATTTAATTTGGCTACTCTGGAGCCGCTGAGGTTGAATGCTCTCAGGTGGTTACCCTGGTGTTGTTCAAGGTTCTCAGGCTCCAGTCTACTGTGTCTAAAAAAAGCCTCTGTGTCTCCAAAGCCTCCCAAGACCATCAGCTGAGACAGCTCTACCCAGAGCTTCCTGCTCGTGGCAAGTTAATAAACTGTGCTTATCTTCTTGCTGCTGTGGTTAATTAAAACTGACATCAAATCTAAATTGCTGGGCCAGTTGGACCCTAAAGGTTGAACCAACAAGGCCTTTGTGGAAACCACTCTTGAATTGCCTTTGGCATCAGCCAGGCAGCTGCCAGAAGTATTTTGGTGCAAACATCACTTTCCTGGGCAGCACTGAGCTCCACGGTTCAGGCACATATTTATTTTCAATACATCGGGCTCTCTGTTTGCTTAATCATTAAAGACAAATAGCTAAATATATTTTATTACATAATTCTAGAGTATTAGGAGCGGTTTCCATGTCAGCCAGAATTAAATGTCTCATTAGCAGGCATGCAGCTCCATTGCCAGCCAACATTTATGTTCTCTGCAACTCGGCTAACATTTCCATATGTTTTGTATATGTAACATTTTCTAGGAAACTGCAGAGGGATTATTACCTTTTCTATTTGTGACAGAAAGCACATATTAAATGTAATGCCAAAAGGCAACCAGAGCAAATGATGTCTGAAGAGGAATTGTGTCTTCAATTTTACATAACTCTGCTCTAACCATATGGTCACTTCTGTGTACATCTAAGAAATCAACACTACAGCTCCAAACTCAGAATATGTTAAAGGTCAAAGGCTGAGCTATTTTTGCACCAAATTTTCAACTTTGATGAGCTCAGTTTCTGAGCACTGGGTGCTGCTGAAGTCACTGCTGCTATTCTGGGAGAGCTGCAGCATAGCCAAGGATGGAATTTGGCAGAGTGGGTCCAAAAATAATTAAGGCCATCTCACAAGCCACCACAGAGAATGGCAGCACAACAATTTCTCAAAAGGAGCAGCTCCAAAGTGCCAAAGCAGAGGCTGGTGCAGGTCCCAGTGGGGGCGTGCTGGCACAGGGGGAAGGAGCCACAGCCAGCCCATGGCTTTCCCAGCTGTGATCACTAGCATTTCCTCATGCCCATGGGGATTAAATTACAGCAGATTTTTCTTTTCAACACAGTGTTTGTTTGCTCATCTTAACTCCTGTTAGAACTGCAGCAACCTAAACAGGAGGGCTGCTACCAGCACCCTCTTTTCCAGGGAATTGTATCATTCAGGGGGACATTGTCCAGCTGAATGTTTCTGAGTTATATTTTAAAAAAAAAAAAAAAAGAGAAAAGGAAATGCCAGCTTAAAGTAGCTCAGTTGCCCACAGTGGCTGGTCCTGGTGTTGACAGAAGGTGCCTAAGTCTCTGTGATAACAGACTAATTTAATCCAAATAGCAGCTATTTCTGCATCAAATGATTCATGTAGTGACTGGTTCACACCACCACACAGTATTTGTGCTTAAAGAAATCTGAAAACACACTGTTATAATTAAAGATTATTGAACTATATCCATCACTACCCCAAAGTCTAATCATTATTTAAGGAAACATCTGATAGCACTGAAACTTGACAAGTTTTTATTGCTCAAATAACTTGAAACTTCTGTTTAGTAACAAAGAATTTTTGAGTAGCTGAAAACATGCTGCCTTTGAGCCACTGTATATGTGCCCCTGTTTTAATAAAATAACATCAGTACACTTAAAGAACACATAATTTGCAATATTTTATCATGTTTCACTTCCTGGTCTTTTTGATATTAGGCAGAAACAGGATTACCAGTATCTACAAAGGCTGTTACACTCATGTGCTTTTTGAGCTGGATGCCTGTGTAAACATTTTTTTACTAAATTGCACAAAATTACAGAGATATTTATTTCCCATGGACTGCAGTTCATTTAAAAATAAACAGTGTTATGTGTATGTTGTTAAATTTTTATTAGAAATTTTTGGTATCTACTAAATCACATTTTCTGGTCCAGATTTTCCTTCTGAAGACCAACAGGGCAGGATACTACCAGAGCCATTCTGAGCTCTGCAGGTCATGGCAGATGGACTTGATAACACTGCTTGGATGGGAACTTCAAATATTGTAATTGCTGAGTTCCTTGATCCATCTAAATCCACCTTTTTCCCGCAGCAAAATGATTGGTTCAGATGGACAGGAATACACTGAGTTTGTAGAGTAAGCAGAGTTCATAGTGTTCACCAAAAATCACAAGTTCTTTATGAGAAACTGCCCCCAGCCTACTCCAAGCTGATGAGCTGTTAGCTTGTCTCGAGTTCCTCACAGCTCCCCACACCTTTTTCTCTCAGTGCTACTCTAGTTATCCAATTGTCCATATTTTCTCACAAAATGGAATTTAATGCATTATTAGGAAGGACATTTGGGCCATCAGTTGTGAACCCTCTGACACGTTTGACTATTTCCTGTCTGCGCTCGCCTTCAAAACACTCAGGGAGTTTTGTTTCCCCCTGAGGATTGCTTTAGATAATAAACTCTGAAAGGTATTTCAAAAGCTCTGAAATAAATCCAGTTTAAATCCATTATTACACTGGCACAGTAATTTCTGCACAATGGAAAGTCAGAGGTTCTGGTGGTGAGTCTGCTGTGCTGACCCCACCCTAAATGGATTCGTCTATTTATTATTGTTTCCATCATTCTCCCTCCAAGCTTCCTGGAATCATCCCCATTTTCTGTTCTTCAAAGAAAAAATTCCCACTGCTTTTCTATTTACTGGTCAATTAAACAGCTATGAAAGAAATACATCAGCAAAGCAGCCACTTCACTCCAAAATCTCCTCAGATGATCCAAGACTTGTTGTTCCTCACCAAAATGATAACCGGTTGTTTGCCCAAAACTTCCTCGGTCTGACATCCACCAGAAAGGTCCATAAAAAGACACAGCAATTTCTAGAATTAACACTAGTCCAAAGTAATCATTTGGAGCCTCTGAAGCATGCATTTTTCTCAAAGTGAAGCAGCTAATTACTGCTATTCTCACTGACGCACCAGTCCTCATTTCCTGCAACTAGGAGATTTAAATAAACCTAGAATCTCCTATTCTTATTCTGAGCTTCTCTCTTCACCGCAATTTCAAGTCCCTACAGTAGAGTTTGAAAATATTCTTAGTAGACTCCTTTTCATTTTGGAGAGATGAATGCCATTTTTATCCTCAAAGTTTACATTTATTTGAAAGGCTGAGAGATTTGGGACAACTCAGCCTGAAGAACAGAAGGTCCTGGGTAGACCATAGAGCCCCTTCCAGAGCCTGAAGAGGCTCCAGGAGGGCTGGAGAGGGACCTGTGAAAAGGGCCTAGAGTGACAGGACAAGGGGACTAGTTTTAAACTGTCAGAGGGCAGGTTTAGATGGGATTTTAGGAGGCAATTCCTCCCTGTCAGGGTGGGCAGGCCCTGGCATAGGGTGCCCAGAGCAGCTGTGGCTGCCCCTGGATCCCTGGCAGCGTCCAAGGCCAGGCTGGACAGGGCTTGGAGCAGCCTGGGACAGTGGAAGGTGTCCCTGCCCATGGTAAGGGGTGGAAGGAAATCTCTGGGGTCTCTTCCAACCCAAACCAACCAAAGCACCATGATTCTGTGTTTGAAACACACCCAGATCCACACTACAGCTGGCAGTAGTTTCCTGTGTACATGCTCATCTTAATTCTTTCACTGGAAGCAATGGCAAGATCTGCACACACTTCAGTAAAAAAGCAGCTCTCTGACACACTTTCAATTCACTAATTCTATTTATCAAAATTGCTGTAATTTAAGCAGGTGTTAAACATTTTGGGGGGATTACACATTTTGCTCATTAACAGACAAAGAATACTGTGAGATGTTCCTGGCATAAATAGGAATAAAAACTAAAATTCTAAATTAAACATCTTGGAACAATATAAAACATTGAGGCTTGATTGGATGTTAGGCAATTACAGCAGAGTATTTCAGATGGCCAAGAGGTAAAGTAGAAACTTCTGTCATGTTTTAGAACCTGAATGCAGCTTCAGTACTGGCAGGACTTCAAAAGGGAACAGAGAATTTTCCACAGGCAAGGCTTATCCTACAATTCTGACACTTTGCAGTTGAAACAGGTTGTAAACACCTTGAGTAGAAGGAAGTCAAATTAAAATACACTTGAGCAGTTCTCTGGGGTTCTGATCCTGCTCTAAATGACCCAGACAAATGAACCTCCCTCCGAACTCAGCATGATCAGCATCAGTGCCAAATTATTAACAAGCATTTTCTCAGTAGGATTATCTATCCCTGAAAAATAATTACCCCTCACGGCCTTGCAAACAAACAAGCCATTTATGTAGGATTTACACTGAGTTAGCTCAAAAATTCCTGCACACAGCCTGACCTTCCAAGCATGCAGACACAGTTAAGCTTTCAGTTTTCCCATTAATCTCTACTACACAAATCTAATCCAGTATCATATTCCTACTCCTCCCAGTTTAGTATATCATATTCTACCCTTACTGAAGAGTTGTGTTCTAGACAGTTCCATGCATCAACATTGCTCTGATATGCATTGGGGATGGAGATTTTCCAACAGCCACATCCTGCTCATTTTTAGAACCTGGTCTAAACAGTTCTAGCAAACCAGGACGATTTTCATTCAGCTTTTCACTTGTAAATTCCAACTGAGTTGAAGGAATGTAATTTGGATGCCATCCTTCACATACAGACACAAAAGCACACACCCCAGATTCCTGTCAGCCTCTGGACATGAGAGTTTTTAATCCACTGACAATAATCCTGTAATTCGGGATGTACATTAGATTCACCCGAATCATTCCCTGTGTGACAGATATTCACTGTACTTCTGCCACTAGAAATGCCACTTGGTGTCACTTATTCCTTTGGTTGTCTTGACAATACCACACCAAGCATTAAAGGGATTCCTGGCTTGTAAGGAAATTCATCAATATCTCTTGATAAACATGTGTGTCTCTGCGTGTCATAGTTACAAGTTGCTGATATTTCACTGAAGTGATTAAAGCTCTCAGATCTCTTCATGCAAGAAAACTACCCTGGTAACTTTATCTTTTACAGATACATCCCCAAATCTTCAAAGCAGCTGTCAAGTAAGCATTCAGAACTCTTTTCTGATCTGTGCAGAACACAGGTAGCATGAGAATCAGCAGGATACTTCAACCTAAACCATCTTGGCTTAAGAAGGCAACTCCAAAAGAAAAGTGAGTGCCCCTGTTGTCTTTCAGATTGCACTCAACCAGACAGCTGTGGTGAAAAAAATCACAGGAGAAATAAAAAAAAAAATCTTCAAATGCATAAATGAATAAGATTTCTTCCTCTAGTAGTTCAACATAAAACAGATCATTAAAAAATCTGGTTTATTAACATTACTTAAGCTTGCAACACAGTCCAAAAAATAGGCAATTAAAAATGCAGCAGTGTTAACAGCAAAAACCTGGGACAGATCTTTTACAGTTCCCATTCCAGAGGACCCTTCCACAGGTTGGCTGCTATTGGTGTTACACATCTTCCATGCACAGGGCTAGAAATACTCCACTCAAAGATGAAACCCGAATAAAGACTAAATTTGGAAGTTTATATTCCTGAAAAACATCTGCTGTAATGATCTGCATGTTCATCACAGAATCACAGAATAGGTTGTGTTGGAAAAGACCTTAAGGATCATTTGATTCCAACCTCCTTGGCCATGACAGGTGGGCAACAGCAGTTTCTGCCTTGGAGGTTCTGCTGACACACCATCAGAGTAACCTGCAGAAGTTGCTCATGACTTTGTCACTCACAGAGATCACTGCCATAATAAATTCACTGTGAGGAGTACCTCACAAAACCCAGAATATTTCCCTTTAAATGGGAGTGCACATACAGGTAGCCAACTGTATTGCCAGGATAATTGATTTCTCAGGAGCAATTATATCAGATCTTGGAGAACTTGAGTAGTTCTCAAGCTACCAACATTTCACAAAACAAAACAAAACAAAACAAAACAAAACAAAACAATGCAAGGGCATTTAGCCTGCCTGCTCTTGTTTCTTGATAAAGTACTGAAATGGACTGATGCTTCAAGTTTGGCATTTTAATTGTGTCAGTGATCTGTGGTAAATCAGAGGATGGTGAAGCTCTAACCACACACAAAGGACTCAGTGCTGCTCCACACACAGAATTGTTCCCTTCCCAACTCTAGGAAGACGCTGCATTGAAACAAACTATTTGTTTAAAGAAACAAACAAACAAACAGTACAAATCTTAAGATAGTCCTGCTTAATGCTTTGCTCAAACCTGTTCTGCACACACCATTTTCAGTGGCTGAGTAAGAAATGTACCTGAGATGAAACACTTCAGATTGGGATGCAAATGTAGAAACTACCTGTGGAAAAACAAAACTCCTTTCAATTTGTTCAGTGCTCTCTATCACGGAGCCCCATGATGTGAGCCACCAGAGGAACCGAGATTGAGCAGTCCTGCCACCTGGCAATTGCTTTGCAGATTTGCCTAGTTATGCTAGAAGGAAGAATCCAATTTCCAAATCTCCAGGCAGTCCATTTAAAACACACCTTTCCATTTGGAACACGTACCACTTGCAGCTTGTGCTTTCCTGAGACACAAATACATTTCACCCTTGTAAGGCAAAGGCTCAGCATATTCCACTACAAACTGCTCACATGCCCTAGATTTACTTTTGCAACACAGATATCTTCATGAAATTTTGGGTTCATAGTGCTTTAGGTACCACATGCTAAATGTAATCCTTCCTCAAAAAATAAATCACCTTTGAGAATCTTACCCTTCTTTTCTTCTAAAATATTGGATCTATTATTGCACCATTTTAAACAGTTCAAGATTTTTGTTTTAGTCAGTGTATTGTGACAGCGCATAAACGAATTAACAAAAATTAAGATAATTTGCCCCATTTGGCTCAGTTTCTATTTTGTACTCGTACAGCTTCTATCAAGGGGACTAATTTGGAAGAACAGTGGAGTGTAATTTCTTCCTGTTTCCAGAATCAGTCAGACTCAGCATGCAACCATTTCCCTATCAGTTGGTTAAGAGCTGTATTTCTAAAGAGTATATCCTTAACCCCCCTGGAATTCTCTGGCTCTTTAACATACTTATTTTTCTCTAACATATTTTTCTTATACTTCAGTGTAAAAGATTATTTTAACCATTTGTTATTTAGGAAACTACTCAACAAGTCTCCTTCATACACAGTGGTCCTAGGAATCAAGCATCAAAAGGCATCTAAATTGCCACATAGCGCCAGGTTCTGAAGTATTTTGTAGGTTTTTGGGCTTTTTTTGGAACTAGATGATCCTCAAGGTCTCTTCCAAGCCAAGCCTTGATTCAATTCAGTAAATTCCATGTACTGAACCACACAATTTTACAGCCAAAGTCTTATAGGATGTGTTAAAATGTGAAGCACTGCTTACCTGTAACTTTGAAATTAGTTTAATTACTCATCAAGCTCTCAGCATTCCTACCAGATCCAATCTGACTTTGGGAACACCCCAGCAGCCTTTGCCCACTGCATTCCCAGAGGGAGCCCAGGCCCATCTCCAGCAGCCCTGGAGCTGGAGAGGAAAACTCCCCCCTTGTCCAGGATCCCTGCTCCAGCAGAGCCACAGCTGGCACTGCAGGAGGGCTGAGCCACCCTGGGATGGGACTGCTGCCACCACCCTGACCCACAGCCTGCCAGGGCCTCTTCTCACTCTGCCAGTGGTTTGTTTACTTTTTTTGTACTATTGCATTTATATTTTTAGTTTTCCTAGTAAAGAGCTGTTATTCCTATTCCCATATCTTTGCCTGAGAGCCCCCTTAATTTCAAAATTATAACAATTTGGAGGGAGGGGGTTTACATTTTCCATTTCAGGGGAGGCTCCTGCCTTCCTTAGCAGACACCTGTCTTTTCAAACCAAGACAACAGCCAGTTCCAGGGAGCTGTTGGCCAGTTTGGGAACACCTGCTCACTCATCTTTCCCATGCCAAACACCTCCCAAAAAACCAAAGCCTTCACAAGCATTCAAACCACACATATGGAATTCCAAGCATTCTGACCAACACTGGGCCACACTGAAAGCTGATGACATTGACAACAAAACTGAAGAAGATTTAGGTTTATTTTACAGAGACAAATCACAAGAAAAAATAATTTTATATCACTTTTTCATTGAACTTCTCAGCTGTCCCAGCTCAGACGATGCCCTTGGTAAAGCTCCCAGTGAAGCCAGAGCCAAGGCTCCCTGAGCCAAGGCTCGCTGAGCCAGGGCAGGGCTCCTAGGACTCATTCCTCACATTTATCACAGCCAGACAGAAGGTGTGAAATGCCATTTACACAGCCAAGAGGGCCACAGAATAAACCACAACCTGGCTTTGGCCTCGAGCCTCTCAGTGAACAACCAGGAGTGGCTCCAATGACTGAACAGGACTTAATCCATAAAATCAGTTCTGCTGCTGCCTCGGCCTGCAAATCTCCCAGAGACTCTTTAAAAGTCAACATTTTCCTAATAAATGTAAATATTGGGAGAAAGGTTCTTCTTTCAAAGCAAAGACAGAGTGAAAATTAAGGTCAACCTGAAATTAGTCCAATTGTTTTATATTTCAACTGCTTGAAACTGTGGGTTTTACTTCAGATCAAGAATATAAAAATTGATAGATCCCACTTGATAAGCAACTAATTAGTCTGGTATTTCTCTTTAGATTCAGCTATGCTTTCAAATAAAATAGTACAAGAAATCTTATGGTGAGCAGTTACAGTACAGCACCTTCCAGAGAAAGCCTTCTAAGTCTGGGTAATTAGTTAGCAACCTTGAAACCTTTAAACTGAAGATGTTTTAGGCTTATTATACAGGGAAAAATCACAAGGAAAAGAAATTCTATTCAGCTACTGAGAATCACAGCAGAGTCGCTGCTGCTCAAAGATGTGCGACCAGAGAATCTGTTGCTAAGAAAATTTTAAATAAGCCAAGGATCTGAAGGGCATCTCCAACACCATAAAATTCAGAGCTGCCTTTCCTTCCTAAATCAATAGACACATTCCTGATGTTTTATTGCCCTGATATCTCAGCTTCATTGGGGAGCTGCCTTTTTCTGCCCTGAAAATGTCTCAAATTTGAGCACAGATACAAAAAGTGGGAAAGAGAAAGAATCTGTCCTTCTTCCCCAAAGAGTCCAACCAGCACAGCTTCCCTGGATAAAGGCAAACACAAAATGTGCTCCCTAATTAATGGAGACACATGTCCTTAGTGCTCTAAAGTCAGCATTGCTGGGATCTATTGCCCCAGCCACAGAGAGTGGCAGCAAAATTCAGTCCCTTGTGATGGGCATAGGAAGGAGTACACACTTTTACAGCACTTGTGGAGTCTGTGCTGATGCATATGTTTGTGAAGAAACATGGATTTCTCTTGCTCTTTCCATATAGATTTTCTTCTCTTTAATGAATAAGTCATTAGGATAACAATTGTCAAGCCCTACTCCACTCATAACAAGGCCTTTCAAGGCTGATGTTGTCTAATCTCAGTATATTAACTCATAAATTTTATTATTTTCTCTGGGGCTTTTTCGTCTCAAGGCATCCAGGTGCTACAAATAACACCTTGTTAATGCATGCAACATACATACATTGATTTTCTATGCTGAATAATGAAATAGAAAAGAAAAAACAGAATAACTTTATATCTCACTTGAATCTTCATTTGAACTGGCCACCAGTATTATTTACAGCAACTGTTGGATCTTTTTTATTTGCACTTGGTGGAAGAGTATCCCAGAGATTTCTTCAGAAATTAAGGGATACAGAGTGATCACTGAGCTCCAAATCCTGTGTTTACTTGCCTTTTCCCTATTTACTGGCATATTCCATCAGTTCTACTCACAGAGTTCAAGGAGGGCTTAAAACATACTCGTATCTGTTAAAAATCCAATTACAAGCCTATTCCCCAGTCCTGACATGCCACCAGAGGATTTCAAAACCAAGGGTCAGACTTTGAGCTTTACTTATTAACATGCAAGCCAGTGGTGGGAGCTGGGAAAAATATTTCTGTGAACGCCATGTCAGCCAGTTCAAAGAACCATTTTTTAAAATGAACTCTAATGCAGTAATGAAAAAGGAGGTGATAATACACTGGAAATTATTCAGACATCTCAGGGGCTCAGCTGCTCCTGCCATTCATGTGCCAGCTGCCTTCCTCACCCTTAAGGCCAGAGTTTTCCTGCTTATTGCTACAACATCAAAAACCAAACAAACATGAAACTGCAACTCCCTGGAAGATTTCATCTCAGTAAGGTTGATGTTGTGCTCGGCAAAATGAATAAATCACTGATATTCTCATACTTTCCTGCTAGGAACTGTCTCTTAGAGAAGGAAAAAATCCACAGGAAAAATGTAAAAGCACTGCAAACACCTAGCTCTTCACACCATCATTCCATGCAGGATCAGCTTTCCATGCCATGCTGCTCTACAAAGCCCTGGAAGGAATGTGACAACACATGCTTTGCATTATTGCTTCTGCTCTCATGGGAGCAGGATCTTGGGGAAGTCATGGAAGTGGCCACCCTGGTGTAAGCTAGGAGTTTTTTTAGCCCATCAGGCCATCTGTTGAAGAAAATGCCATGGAAGGCAATGTCTGAGGTCCCTGTGAAATTCTGGCAGAAGGGTTGGGATGCCAGTTGAATTCCTGATCCAGCTATGAAATAAATGAAATAAAAAAGGTTTATTGTGGGGGTGTAGAGAACATTACACAAGCTCATAAGTCACCACCATGAGAAGGGGCTCAGAAAAACCCTGTACAAATGCTTTACCTGGTAACATGGACAATTCCCTCATTTATGAATTATTCACCACCCAGCTTGACACCTTGGAAATTGTTTGGGCTCTGTAATAGCCTAAATCCTGTATGTGGCATTTTTCAGCTGATGGGTTGCTCACTATTCAGTTCTGCTCATCACAACATGTGCCTCCAAGCAACAAAAGCACTGCTTCTATTCCTGGATTGGATCACTGAGCCTTTTACAAGTGAGGAACAACTGCTCCCACAACAAATAGCAAATATCAGATGCATTTTTTCCAGGCAGACTCTGAAATTGTCAGTAATAGCCATTTGCCCAAATTTCCAAGCTTCCAATCTCCTAAAACCCCAAACCTACTCACGTTGTGATTGATTTCCCAATATCTCTCTTGCTCTGTCCAATTTGATTTTTATTTGTCCTTGATCAAGAGAATACGATGAATGTCCTCAGAGAGGCAAGAGAACCATCAGCCTCAGCAGGGTCAGAAGGGTGCCAGAGGGAGCATGTACACTGATTTTGAATGGACTGAGCAGCTTTGGGGGCTGGGGAAGTATTTACAGAAAAAAAACCCCGATTTTCCAACTGCTGAGCCAACCTTTTCCTTCAGTGGCAGAAAGAAACACCAATCTGGTTGTAGTGATAGAACTAATCTGTAAAAACCCTGTAACAGATGGATACACCGGGAAGAAAGACACTGAACCAATACATTCCCAACATTGTATGGGAAAAGCGAAGCCTTGCAAGAGTTTTAATTTTAAAAAAAAATCTAAAAAAGGTAACATTTTACTTTGCTTTTCAATATTTTGTCTTTGGAAGATGCAGTATCAATCACCTTAAAAGTATTTGTCTTTTAATGGACTGGGCGGTCTGAAATACAAAGAAAAAAGAAAAAATTTGGCACAGGGTGCCCAGAGAAACTGTGGCTGCCCCTGGATCCCTGGAAGTGTCCAAGGCCAGGTTGGACTGGGCTTGGAGCAGCCTGGGACAGTGGAAGGTGTCCCTGCCCATGGCAGGGGATGGGACTGTGACTCTCAATGGCATTGATAAAAAAACATCTTTAATTAAGTGTCCAATTTCAAGCTTATTTTAAGGAATGTTTCAGCTGGAGCCTCAATTGCACTATTGGGCCCTGTGCTCCTCAGGAACTCCTTTAGTTTTTCGTTCTATTCTGACCTTTTTGCACCAGCACAGCCCAAGGCATCACCCAAAGGTGCACAAGTGTCCTGACTGCTGAACTCTCCACGTCTTTCTTACCCTGTTAAAGAAACAATCTCAGACTTACTGGAGAATGAGCAGAAATGTGCCCAATATCATTGCAATAACACAGAACAGCTTATGGCTTCAGCTGGCATCCTACACAAATGTGTTCATATCAAAAATCATCACCCTGTGTGGCTGGGATGGGGACACTCAGCTGTGCCTCACTATCCACGGGGATTTGGGACAGCAGCAGGTCTGCACTGCAAATACCTCTACCACCACCATCTCACACAGGCATGAAAAAACATTTGTGCTGTCAGCTCACAAAAGAGCACCCAGGTGTGGAAGCATGTACCAAAGTTTTCCGTGATAACCACTGGGAAACAAGTGCCAGCCAATATTGCAGTTGCTGTTTCAAAACATGGGGATCTCAAATTTGTTTGATTTTTTAAAAAAATTCTGACACACTTCTAAATAGCTGTTCAAATCTCCAGGACTGTGGTGCAGCATGTGCCTTGACAGAGAACACAGCTGAGGACAGGAAAAAGACAAGGCTATTAGAGTTACATATGCCACTGGTGAGGGGATTTTTAGAGTTACATATGTCACTCACTCGAGGGGATTTATTCCTACAATTACTACAGATCCTCTCTGTGCTTCCACACAGCAGCTCTGTTTTTATCTACATCTTTAAGTCTTTACACTGTGTCGTTTTTTAGTTTTTGACATGGTTTAGAAAATTCAATTTTGGCTGTAAAGTCACAAACAAATACCTCTGACAGGTCTATTTCTGTAAAACATATAATGATATCTGCCTCCTATTTCATTTCATTTCCCAAGGGCTTTTCACTCAGCTTTAATTTGCTTTTTAGATTATCTGTTTTGGATAACCAATAAAGTGAAACCCACCAGTAGCAAACACTTTCAACAGCATCTTAGATCAGTTGAATGTAGGAAAGTCAGATTAAGTGAAGTAGAATGCATTGAACATGCATGGGATGAACTGTGACCCTCTAAAGAGTCCCAGCCCTGCTGCTGTCTATGCATTGCAGCCCCTGAGGGTCTGCTCCAACAGGCTGAAGTCAGGGCCTGAGGTGGTTCAGACAACCTGCCCACAGTATTTCTTCCTTTTGTGCAAAACCAAACCATTGAACATTGCTCAGTCCAGAAGGAAGAGCCACAAGTGAAATGAAACCATTTCCACTGTAATGTAAGAATCCCAGAGAACAATTCCCCAGCATTCCCTTTTCTCCATGACTCACTGCACCAGAAACACACAATGAGATAAAAATCCCATAGTGGGACAGTGGTTTTCCACCAAACACAAGGTGACACAGGCCAGGTGACACCATAAAACCAGCTTCATCTCTCATATATGAATGCAGAATGTGCCCCAAGAAGAAATTTTAAAAGGAAGAAACCATGTCCTGGGCTGAGCCCCAGTGTGGGCAGCAGGGAGAGGGGGGATTCTGCCCCTCTGCCCTCTCAGGTGAGACCCCACCTGCAGAGCTGCCCCAGCCCTGGGCCCAGCACAGGCAGGAGTTGGAGCTGATGGAGAGAGCCCAGAGGAGGCACCAGGGGGATCAGAGGGATGGAGCAGCTCTGCTGGGAGGAAAGGCTGAGGGAGTTGGGGTTGTTCAGCCTGGACAAGAAAAGGCTTTGGGGTGAGCTCAGTGTGGCCTTCCAGTGCCTGAAGGATCTGACAAGGAAGATGGAGACTGTTTACAAGAGCCTGAAGTGACAGGACAAGAGGGAATGGTTTCAAATTGACAGAAGGCAGGGCTAGATTCAATATCAGGAAAAACAAATTTTCTGTGAGGGTGGGCAGGCCCTGGCACAGGGTGCCCAGAGCAGCTGTGGCTGCCCCTGGATCCCTGGCAGTGCCCAAGGCCAGGCTGGATGGGACTTGGAGCAGCCTGGGACAGTGGAAGGTGTCCCTGCCCATGGCAGGGTGTGGAATGGGATGGGCTTTAAGGTCCCTTCCAACCCAAACCATTCTGGGATTCTAAGAAAAAGTTAACTTAGAAGTGGAGAAGAATTAACTCCTACAAGTTACCTCCACAAGTTGTCTCAATGCTATTCCAGGGCACTTCAGCTGCTTTTTACATATTTTGAGATATAGAAATTTATGTTTAAAACAGCAACCCTGGAAAGGCATCCAGCCATATGCCAAGACTGGGGCAGCCTGGGAATGTACAGCTGCACCCTTCAGAGTGCCACTGGAGATTCTGGAGATTCTGGAGATTCAGTCACACCAGGTCACTTGAGGGAGGCTGGAGTCACACATTGCCACAGAGTCAACAGGAAGAGTGGAATTCAGAACAGCCTACATGGAAATTCATTAATATAGTCCTGCCTGTTCCATCCTTCCTCACAGAAAATGCCTATATATATTTATATGTGTACACGTATATATTTTATTCATGAGTGTGCAAAGACTATATATACACACAACATTTATATATATACTCACTGTACACTGATGCATAATGGAGCACTTTATCAACTGGAAATAACTGCAAGAAAAAGAAAAAATTTCCACAAAACACCATTAAGTAGCAGGTCACCCTCTGACCTTGGTTAACTTGATAAATAATTTGTGTTTCACGGGGTTTTCTGGGGCCATGAAAGGAAATGCTCCTTCCTTCATGAGTTGTCTACAGACCTGGTCTGACCACAAACGAGTTCAACCTGGCTCATCTCTGGATCTTAATTAATAAAGACATTTACTTTTAAATTGCAAGTCCCCATTTCTGTCAATACTTAAAATTATGTCAAATATGAACAGATAATTGTTTTTTGAAAGGACAATACAAGCAGGCAGAAAACATTAAATAAATATGGGCATAGACAAGACAAGCCAGTAATTTCTTGAATTTGAAGCATACTATTTTATCCAAATACTTTAAATGGGTGTATTGATTCATCTTATTGTTCCACTAATTCCACATTTTTTATTTTTCCCACCTAATTTGCTTTCTGCCTTGCCTCCCTCATGCAGTTTGCTTTCTGCTCCTGGTGTTTGTAGTGGAATTCACAGCTGATCCACACCATATGTTGAAGTTATTCAAATCCTTTGTGACATTTAGAATGCAATAAGATACTATGACTTTTGAAAAGCACCATGAATGAGAAAGACAGGTTGAAGAATGGGAAAAGATACTCCCCCACCCTGAGAAAACAACTGCACTTGATAGAGAGACCTTCAAGAAAAAAATTAAATCCTCAACTGCTGCAAACTGGCCATGCTCCAAGATAAGAGAAGTAAGAGATGCACTGAAACCACCATGTGGGAATGGGAACAAGAAATGCCACACCAAAAACCCCAAAAACAGACAGAAAAGCCCACAAAGGTTCATTTAGCTTTAGTTGGGTATGAGGAGCCAATGGTGATTTTGTTATTTGCAAAGATCATAAAGTCAGCCCAGATCTTTGACGTTCCTCAAGTGTAATTCCTCAGTTGCTAATGGGATTTAAGGTCTTGCCCTAAGGGGAAAACCTCAAATGCCAGAGAGACATGGCAAAGTTTGTGCTAGGGTTGTCATAAGACAGTGAACAGCCCATCTCTTCCTTAAAAAATATCTCAAAAGCTCATGAATTTCCCTGGATTTCACCAAAACCCACCCAGGCCAGCTCTTTACTGATGACCAAGAGTTTCTGGATGACCATCTTCACCTTTCCTAAGGGGATTCCTTACTGGAAGAGGAAACAGCCCATGGTAACAAGGTCTGCAAGGAACTGGGCTGCAGGTTACTCCTCACAACACACTTTTGGAGGCCAGCTGGAAAAACACTGCAAGACAAAGAGACTTCTCCAAACTGAGGCTTTTCTACTGTTTTTTAACACCACAGTTTCAGGTAACAGTGGCCATCCCCCATATTTGTAAATAGCATTGAGAAAAAAATCACCTGATACAGGAAATTTATTTCTTTTCCTACAGTAGAACAGTCTTCCAAAGACATACAACTAATCCAATAAACAAAAGTGTTGGACAATGGACAATGTTTTCTCAAAGTGAAGTCAACTTCTTATGAGAAATGTTGCCACTGGTTGCTTGCCACTGGAGACATTTCATGGGAACTGCAAAAATATCCAGTAAGACATGGATGAGGCAGGACAAAGAGATGGAAAAGGGTTCCCATTACCAGCATCCAAAAAACAGGGTCAAAGACAAGGCTGTTTTTTCTCTGCTTCAAATATTACCAGACAATTTTACTTTGCAGTAATTGCATTATTGTGTACATATGTCAAAATCAACCCAGGAACCTGAAGCCCACCTTCTGGGAAAGCTTACAGTTTTATGAACAAAAATAATGCTTAAATGTTTCCTTTTCGCCTGCAAGAACTAGTTTGGAAACAGAGTAAAAAATAAATGTTTCTTTAATAAAAGAATCAATATTTATGACTTTGTTGTATTTACTGTTTATGAAGATACTTAAGTTAACTCTTATCCACCAAGACAAACAACAATCATTCCTTCAGGACAAAGCAACCTTTTTGCAGCCAGAAAAACATCATCAGTACAAGTGAAGTGTTGAAAAATTTGACATATAAACAATAAGCATCTAGACAAGCTAATAAACAGAATGTCTCTTAAAACTAGCTGAGAAAATCCATTACATAGTCGTCCACTGGAAAAACACAGAGCCTGGCCAAATGTCACGTTTAGACAACACAGAATGTACAAACACATTGTTTTGACTATGACTGCAGTCTAAATGGATGATTAATGTATAATTAAAGCAGTCAGTCCAAGAGATAAAAAAGACTAGAAAACCCCAGTAGTACGACAGGTGATGCCATATACACTGAAACAAATTCATGTCAGAATGTTACACCTCTAGAACTGGCACACACTTTGGGAAAGGTCCACTTTAACAGCTAAATCACAGCAATGCCCAATTTTCAGAGTGTCTCTGCCCTCTTTCTCCCTTCAGCCTGGATTTTTAGCACTGACCCCAGTAGCCACATGAACTCAATAATCTCAACTTTCCAGCACTGTTCCAACAGCATGCTAAGAGTTTGGATGCATATAACACTTTTGCAAAAAAAAACCCAGTGGAAAGCTGCTTCCCTTTTCCTCCTCACACCAAGTCATGGCTTAGCCAGTGTTTTAAAAGTCCTTAGAGCATTTATCCCACTCTTCTCCCTGAAAGCCTCTGGTGTATTTCTCTTTATTCCAAGGAATCGTGATCAAGTGCATACATCCCTTTCTCACACCAGTTCTCAATGCCTTGGCCTTACAGTCCCACCAGCTCAGACATTCCTGGAGCATCTCCCATTTTATTCCCAACACAACAAATGCCTTTATCAATCAATGAGCCCCCATTAATCCTTTTCCAACCTCTATTTTGCCAGTTTTTCAAATGTTCCATAGTACTTTTACATCCTCAGGACCCCAGATCATCCCAGTTTGGCCTTGGCTGTGCCCTCATCTCTTTTAGAGCAGCCTTTCCATGAGAGGGGAGCTCCACCCACCCCAGCAACTGTAATTTTCCCTCACTCTGCTCATTTAGTCCAGAATTTGTTTGCTTTTTATTGGGCATTTAATGCTGCTGAGCTATGCATCAAAGGCATCAGCCCTAGCCTTTATAACCCTTTTTTCTATTGCTGCCTTGTTTTTCTCTTTTAATGGTATGATTATTTATATTCCCCTTCTTTACAGCTTCATTGCCTTACATTTTCCTACAACTCCCAAACCAAAGGTTGTCTTAACCCCTGGGCAAATCCTTTTTTTTTTTTTTTTTATTCTTTTGATTATAAATAACCTTTATACAAAACCTAAAGTTTGTATTTTCAACATCTTGCTACAGACTTCCCACTCATTCCTGTAAGAAAGTCTACAAGCCAGTTCTAGTAGTTTTTATTTTGACAATTTACTACCTCATAAAAGGATAAAATATGTACTTAAGGCCAGCTCAAACACAGATTTTGGATCTTTGACAGATTCCTTTGATAAATATTTCTCCTTAGTTAATTTAATGTATACAAACATCAACCTTAATTCTGGAGGATGATGCAATTCCTTCTCCTGCTTCAGATTACACTCATTATTCTTTTATCACTTCTTCATGAGAAATAATCCACTTTTTATTTCCATTGACTGCTCAATCCAACTGTATTCTTAAGGGCTGTGCCAGGACATGAACCATAAACTGCATTTACAAATCAGAAGGTATGCAGAAGTATCCATGTGTTTTACAGATTGGAAAAAATCTTCCTAAAGGTATTGAAATAAAATAATTCTGACCACTTCTTTTCCACTTTGCAGTCCACACTCCACACTGATCAAAGAGCAACTACAGAAGGCAGAATGATTCTGTGGAGGCAGCAAAGTTCTTCTACATTTCCCCTTTCCAGATGAGATTATTTCCTTTGTTGCAGAGAAATCCTATGATATCACCTGATTTTTAAATTTCAGAAATGAGTATTCACAATTTAAAAATCAAAAAATTTTGGATTGCTCTCCATTATAATTGATCCAAAGTTATTTTGTTCTAAAATCCTATAAAGTGAAAATGAAGTTGTTCTGCATCTTCACATCTACTTGGAGAACTGTGTTGCTTGTCTGGAGGAGGGAGAGGGACCAAAACTTTCTGATGGGCATTTCCAGAGCAAAGAGGCTCCACAAACCATCTTCAGGCTAAGTAACTTGAAATTAAGTCAGTTTTTGGAGAGTTTAATGCCTTGGTTTGTATTCTAAGTTATAGCTTTAAAGACATTTCTTTAAAAAAGCTCCAAATCGAAGAAATGTGATATATGGCAAATGTAGCATTTAAATGGAGATAGTGTTGATTTTCTGTGTGGGAACAGGTGAGAGTCTCCTGCTATGCACCATTCCAGAGGTGGGAACCAGCCTGGTTCCTCCTGTCCCTCTGTGCCACAGGGCTGGCCTGGGAGCATCCCACTGCCTTTCCCATATGTCAGAGTAGTCCATGACTTTAGCAACCAGTTAAAAGCAAACAAGTCTTTAAATATCAAACAGCAACCACAACTGCTTAAAAAAAAAAAGAAAAATCTAATCCAAAACTTGGGGGTATTGCAAATGAGTGACTAACTCAGGATAATTGCTGTCTGGTTTAACATTTGAAAGCTGTGCCACCTGCATCCCAGACTTGTGTTACTTTCAGGGGATTCATCTCATTTAGGCAGGAAAGAAGAACAACTGGGTGATAGCCACCACAGTTAACTCAACTGGGCCCAGGGGCTTTGAATGCCAGCAACAACTGCTGGGGTGGAAAGGAGTAAATGCTGAATTCCGAGTTTAATGAGTGTCTTTTAAGTATTGGAAGGTTTCTGCCATCATTTAAGGCTACATGGGCAATGCACAAGCCTGTACCTGCAGGGCCAGGGATCTTCCACAAGCAGCAGGAGATCTCCATTTCATTCCTTCCTGCCCCACTTTACCCTCAGGAAGATGAACAGATGAACCAGGAGTAAACAAAGCAAATTTACACCAGAACCAGCTTGCAAAGTACTCCAGGATAACTGCAAAACCACAAAGAAATGTCATAGAATGGTATTATATTTACAGCCATAAGAGAGACAGGCCTTTAACACCTTGTTACTTTGGTTACTTCTAGGTTTGTCTGCTCTTTTGCATTGATTTTGCCCAGAACAAAGGTATTTTAGGAATAAAACCCAAAAACAACTGTCAGCTTGTTTTTCCTAGAGAAGCAACAATTCTTTCACAGTACAAAGATTTATTTATGCATTTCCAAATAGAACTGGCTACGGGGGAATTACTTAAGCCTCAGTGAAGCAGCAAACATTGTTTGTGATCATTTTCACAGCGCTGTCCAACCCTTCAGTGTTTATTCAGCTTCTGATAGTTTCTGTTTATCTGCTGATGGTTTTTGGATAAACCAGTTGTGGTTTGTTAAAGCCCTGGAAGGGGAAACTGCTGGCATCAGCAGGGGCTCTGCCTCGCTGGATCCACAGGCTGATGGATTTGGAGCTGTCAGTTCACTGGGGTCAAAGCTGGCACCTTTTGTATGGGCAAGTGAACCTTGGAAACGCCCCAAGGAAGCCCAGCACAGCCCAGAGATTTGTCTGAGAAGGCACTTCCCTGATTCCATCTACATTCAATACAAAATTAAACGGAGTCAAACAGATCTCATTGCCCAGATTGATTTAATGAGTTATCTGCACGCTGCCAGCAGGGATGAACCAGAGTGCAGGCAAGGGAGGCTGCAGGAACCACTGCCCTCATTCAGCACATGGCACAGCTGCAGCCACCTAACACACAAAATCCCATTTATCTGCAACTCCTAAACTTTACATTGTCCAACCTCTGGGCTGGAATGAGCTCTAATCCTGCTTTTAGCAAAACAAATAAGTAATAGCAAAAGAGATTGGGAAAATCTTCCTAAATTCTAATTTATACTTTTTAATCTGTCTAAATTGCTACTGCAAATTAAGAGCAGAGAAGGAGAGCTAAAACTGTTTTGTAAATAGTTGGTCACAGACAGTTTGCCTATTTCTGTTAAGAGACAAATGTATTTGGGCACACCTGACAGCTCTGGACCTTTACTCAAGGTTTCTCCAGTTCTTCTTCAGCAACAGAGGATTTGCTGGAGCATCCCATGGCTTTCCTTTGGTCTGGTTTCCTTTGCCCAGAAATAAAGAAATTGCTGGGAGTGTCCCCTCTCATCCTGCTGTCTAGAACTGGAATCACAGAGCCTCTGAACCCCAGGGCAGTGGCAAAGCCTGTGTTGATGGTTCCTGCCTTTCCTCACACAGGTGGGATTCAAATGAAACTCTGGTGCTCTTTTCTTGTGCAGGTGGTTCCCTGATACTACTGAGCCATATCACTGTGAGTTTTCTGTAGATATGAAATATCTGACATTTAAATGGAGAAGTAAGTATAACTTCAGGAGTATAAATGTATTTTGCATCAAAGCTTAAATAGCTTTTAAAAGTTTCCTGAATGTGCCATCATGTCTGTTCTAAGGGTTCTCTGACTCTGAAGCTTTTCCTTTTTAATTTTTTTTTTCTGATAAAACCTAAGCCAGTTTCCCAGCCTTGAACTGGGGCAGGGGAGATCCAGCTGTATTTATATTCATATAAGAGCAATGTTTCCTTAAATGCACATCACTCTATAATCATGGATTTCAAGAAAACCATCTGCTTCTTCTCACCTGTGAGCAGCTCATGCATGGCCCCAGCACAGCTCACTGCACACTGGAACTCCACAGCAGCAAGGGAATCAAGGGACCAGGAGTGATGCCAGCAGGTGAGCTGCTGCCCTGCTGGATATCCAACACCCACACCAGGCTGTGAAATCTGATTTTGGGCATTTCATTTGTGGGAGACTGAGTTTTGACAAGGCAGCAATATGGGGAAGTGGGCAGCATCTGCAGCATCCTGTGGCACCTTAGTGAAATGATGTAAATCACTCTTGATTTTATGTTTCTGGAGCTGGAAATATGAGACACAGCTACCAGCAAGGTCCACAGCACCCTGCAAAGGAGGATTGTTCCCAAGTACAATTCTCTCTGCTGGAACACATTTTAACCTAAAGCACAGGGGTCACAGGGTAAATGGCTGCACTTGCTACAAAGCACAGGAGACAAATGTAGTTCCCTATGAAGGAAAAACAAATTCACCACTGAAGAATCCCTCACATTGTATTTATCCCAATCTCTCACCATACAGCAATTTCCAGTGGCTGGAGGCAGATTGGTAAGAGATACCAACTGTCAGGAAAAGGTGAAAGGCAATTAGTAAATCACTATCTCTTTTGTAATCACTGATGAAATTTCCATTTTTTTTATCCCCTACTGCTCACTCGCCCAAACAAGCAAGACATCAACTTGAAAATGAATGCAATTAATTATATTAGCTGAAGCTTTTAAAGAGGAATGGCTTCTCATTTACATTCCTGGCAGAAATTCAATAAGATTGCACTACTGCAAGGCTGATTGAACTGCTGCTGCAGTTAGACCAGTATCCTGAAATTAAAAAAAAAAATTCTAATGTTCATTATGAGATTTTTAGAGCTAAGTACTTTGAACTGTTAATACTCTCCAGTAAGTATGCAGTGGAAAGGCTGGAAAAGGTAGTTTTAACTGTGTGTTAACTGAAGCTGAAATAATTTCCTTCCCTTCTGCACATCCTCCACTTACTTTTAACTGATCAAAAATTAGCAGAATTATCTTACATGCCTGAACTAATTAGTAAAGATGTTATCCAAACCTTCAGCTTTCACCTATGCACCTGAGCACTTGCCCTCTCTTAGCACAGCTGTAGCTCTGTTGACATGAAAGATTGCAGAAGTTATTATTTGTGAGCAGGGATTTCCTGATTTCACTGGATGCTGCTGTAGCAGAGGGCAGCACAGCACTGCCTCAACAATCCCAGCTAAGCAGGACAGAAATTGTTACACTGGCCTGGATAATGGAGTCTTTGCAGCAAACTTTCAATTAGAGACAATAAATGATTATGCATGTATTTGTAAAAGCATAATCAGTTTGTGAAAGCATAATTGGTTTGTGAAAGCATTATTAGTTACAGGGATTAAATAAGCAAGGGGAAAAAACAGGTTGGTGCTCGGATCACAAGCTGGAGGATGATAATGAAAAAAAAAAACATTTAATAGCAAATTGGGCACACATTTGGCAGGCCCATGCCACTGCAGAAACACACCTGGAGAGGTTGACAAGGTTCTCAGCCTTGCTTCAAGCACCTGGCAGAGAGAGGGGCAGAGAGGAAGAGCTCCATCCCTTCATTCTGACAAGGAAACACCTGCACAGTCAACCAGTCTCCAGGAATAACTATCTACAAACAGAATGAAAATGCTTCAGTTACTACCCCCTATTAAATAGAATAAACCCCCCTATTAAATAGAATATGAAATCGACTTTATTCTTTACAGAATCACAGAATGGTTTGGGTTGGAAGGGACCATAAGATTCATCTTGTTCCATTCCCTGCCATGGGTAGGGACACCTTCCACTATCCCAGGCTGCTCCAAGCCCCATCCAACCTGAAGTTAGATGGGTTTTATCACTTTCTTTAAGTTCAATTAGAGTTATGTGAATACACACATCAAATACACAGAATAATATTTGTGCTTGTAGAAAATTTGCCACAACCCAGTGAATTCTGTCCAGGCTGCTGCACTGTACATTCACAACCCCAGTTTATGCTGCTCTTGTTTTTTATCTCACCTCAGTTTAAGAAAGCTTTTAATATAACTATCATTGAGTGAGATAATGGTTATTGCCTTTGCTCTTCGAATAATGAAAAAGTATTGAGGAAAAGCTGGTGGGAGTATTAAGTCTGCTATCTCATGAGCTAAAAAAAAAAAGAAATATAAAGGCAGGCAGAGAGCTTTAGGCTGCCTAAAAAAAACCCTACTCTTGGTCACATTCCTGTAACTAAAATAGTAAGGGAAAATCATTGAGATTGCTGCAATTTGAGCAAAGAGTTAAGTTCAGATAGAAATGTCAGTATCTTCTCTTTTTCCACAAGAATATGGAGACTGAGTGAAGTCTTTATAAAGGACTCAAGATGAAGTTTTATCTTTAATATGGAAGGTATGAACTCTCTATTTCACAAGAAGGATGTTGGTGATTCATCTACTTCTTAAGTCTTTCTCAAACAAATGGAAAAAGAAATCTAAAGAGATAGCTGATAGAACAAGAAAGCCAAAATAATTCCCAGTGTATTACCTGTGTTGGAAAGGCTCTCACAGAGCAGTGCCTGGATCCAAATGGCATTTCTGAACAGTTCACATTTATCTTCGAGCCAAAAGTGAGATTTTAGCCTAAAGTTTAGATCTCTTTGCTTAGAGAGGTGGCTGAGGGGTCTGAGCACAACGTAGAACCTGCAGGCATTTGTTGTATCAGGTGTAGCAACAGGCTAGCCTAGATGTGAAGCTGTAGGTTGGACCCATGCTTGTTCACAAAAAGTGATGAAAAAGTCAGTCATTTCATTTAAACCACACGCATGAGGCAATTATATCATCTTTAAGATGATATAATGAAGAGAAAGTTGAGCTTTTTGTCCTAACAGACTGCAAATCTGTAAAATGAGCATGCTGACAGGAGAACCTCTGGAATGCAGGGGGTGAGACAGTCTGGTTCTTCCTGGAGGCAGAACCTCTCAGGCTGAGTGAGCAGTTTTGGGGTTCTGTGTCTCTCTGTGTCACCTCACAGGGTATTGATTCTCAGCCCAGGTTATCCAGGCTGCAGTGAAATCTCCCAAGCACTGGAACCCTGACTTCTGCTACCACCAAGGAACACAGCACAGAAGCCCTGAAGCTGAACCCCTGTTTAGCTGTATCTTCCTGAACACAGGGGTGGCTCTGTCAAGCAGCCTGGGACAATACTGCATGGAAGAGGATCAGAGTCAGGGCACAGTGCCAATTACCTTGATGAGCTCATCAGCAAGAAGAGCAAAGATGATAATCACAACAAAACTCCAATTTTTTTTCCAAAGCACATATGACTTTTCTATTACTGTACATGTCTAAAACCCACACCTGCCAGCACTCTGCAGCTTGTGATACAACCCTGTGGATTTCACAGGAAGCCAGATCTCATGCTGGGAATGCAGAGCAGGGATGGAAGCAGAGGTGGCAATCCCCAGTCAGTGGAAGGCTTGGAGGGTCGGGGCACTGCCAGCTGGTGGAAGGTATCAGGCTGTTGTAAAAGTGATGGACACAAAAACATACCTAAACATGTTGGTAAATTTACCTCATCTAGAAACTACAAGTTTAAGAATGCAACAAATCCACCTCAGAGACAGCATTGACTTTAAGAACCTTTAAATCACAGTGGATTTGTTTTTTGAAGGAGTTTGTCACTGTCTAGACAGTATGACCACAAAAGCTCTGAGATGCTTCCTTACCTTGGGTTTGAAAAGTTAAAATGTTTGGGGAGGAAAAGTCTTCATCTTCAAACAGAGGACTGGAGACCATGTTTTTCCCTCTTGTAATAAATGATCAGCTTGAATAGATTATGCCTAAACTTTCAAAAAGAAATCAAAACAGCAGCAGTACTGTGAGGACTTGTGCTTGGCCTTATTTTGAAATCATGGTCCACTCTGCCCAAACACTAAAGCATCAGGGACAGGGAAAAGCTGATGTGTAACAGCTCCTTATTTTACAGTGAGATACGGCTCATTTAGAGCAGCAAACTAATTAATACAATCAGAGGCGAAAGTTTCAGAACTCTCCCAACAGCACACATTAGCATATACTGCCAAGAGACTTGATAAAGTTCAAAGCTTATCTTGTAGCCTGCATGCTCCGTGTTTGCTCAGAGCAGCAGCTGGCCAAGTGATCTCCCTTCTCCTCAAAGAGCAAAATTAAATTAGATTAGATCATCTTCTCTCCCTTGTAGAATTAAGATCGTGCTATGAAAACAAGCAAATTAGCTTTTGAAATCCTGTTTCTCACTTTAAGGCTACAAGACTGAGAAATGGTCTCTGTACCAATTCAGCTCAGCTGCTGGAGTGTGTTTGTGCTGTTTTCCTGGTGAGCTGAAGGAGAGAGTTTTGCAGATTTGTCTCTCCCTGGGCTTGAGGCTGTGAGTGGCAGATGCTGAGGGAGGGAGCCAAAGAAGGGAACAAAAGAGGAAAGGTAATGGACAGAAAGTCTTGAGAATCAAAACATGCAGAAGTCACGGAATCACAGAATGGTTTGGGTTGGAAAGGACCTTAAAACTCACCTTATTCCACTCCCTGCCATGGACAGGGACATCTTCCACCAGACCAGGTTGCTCCAAGCCCTGTCCAACCTGGCCTTGATGGTTCAATGAGAGCTGCAGTAGTGAGGCTCAAAAGCTTCTTGGTTTGTTGTTATATAAAAACACTTCTGAGTAAAGGAGTAAAATCTAGTTTCTAGAAAAAGCAGGATTAAGAACACGAATGTTACATCAGAAGAAAGGCTTAGAGCATAGGGAAACAGAATAGGGAGCAGGATTTTTTGGACTAGAAAGTTGGACTGAAGAACAGCAAATGTTTATGGATGGATGGTGGAGGTTTAGCTCAGATCAGCAATGTCAAATGCCAAATTCAAACCAAACAAATACACAACAGCAAGTTAAGTTCAAAGGAGGACATACAAATGAGATCCTAGACTGAAACCATAGTTTCTAGAGCTCATTCACTGCACACCAAGCTGTGAGGTCAGTTGGCACAGACACACTTAAACAAGCTGGTAAAAACCTCTCCCCATTAAGTCACCACGCTGCAGCAATCAGACACACTCCAGAAGTCCATCCTAGGCAATCTGTTCTAGATGAACAGCTAATGAGAACTAAGCTGAACCACTTCTCTCTGGTTATGATTCCTCCTTTGAATATTCCCATAACTGTACTGCTAAACAACTCAAACCTATAAAACTGAAACGGGGAAAGAGATTCTTCTGCTGTGGACAGATGGAGTAGTAAAACTGGCCATGAGAAAGCACAGCAATATCCATGGCACATCTTCACTCAGTCACCCTAGACTGCAACAAATTTAGCAAGAAGTTAATTTAGCTTATAGTTTGTTTGTTTGTTTTTTAATACTTTGATTATCTCCTATTAGGCTGGAGTTGATGGAGAAGGTGATTTGGGGTTTATTGCCAAATTTCTTCACAGCTTGATCTTCACCACCATAACTAGAGAAGATTATAAGATGAAGATGGTATTGCAGGAAAAAAAGAAATACAAAAGTCTCATACATGTGGAAAACAAGAGGAATGTAGGGAAAGGAAGATTTTGAAGGGTTTATGTTTCTATGAATGCTGAGTTTATGGGGCGGACTGACTCATGAGGAGGCATCAGGAACTGTTATCCCATGACAATATTCATCACACTGCTTAAAGCTTTACTAACTTGGCTGTTAAAGAAGAGTGGCACAGAAGTAAATTAAAAAATGGAAGCGCTGCATAAACTTTGAGGACATAAAACATTTGTTCTAAAGCATTTAAGATTAATCAAAAACAGCTCTGCTGTTTCATGGCTCTGAGGACAGTGAGCCACTTGCTGCCTCCAAGCTGGTGCTTTCCTCTTGCTGCCACATCTGCTGTGTGTGCCAGGGCTGGGTGGGAAGCTGGGACAAAATGTCCTGACTCTGCCAGCATCCCTACAAGGCAATGGATGGCATTCCCAAAGACCTAAGGGATGGCTTCAGATCTTCAGCATGAAGGATGATCTTGGTTTAGAAGAATGAGATGAATCAAGGAGGTTCTTAGACACCTGAGCTGTGATGAAGGTTTCGTATTCTGCTTCCCCTACTACATCCTTCTGATCAACACTGACATTTCTTTCATATTAACCCCTCATGCATACACTGCAAGTAAATCCAAAGTAGAAGACCAGAGGAAAAGCTTTTTCCACTCTTAGGAAGATAAACCCACCCAGCAAAGTGTCTTTGTTCTACTCAAAGAGCTTGACACCTTTCTATGTGTATAGACATTTTACTGAGGAAAAGCCAAGCATTTCTCAAGGTAAATGAGGGCCCAAATGGCTTGTGTTGAAGCCTGGAACATCTCAATTTCCTGTGAATTCCCTGTGACTTGGCTGGTGCCATTTTTACTGCAGCTGTTCATTCAATTGAGAGCTCACATCATGAAACATGTCAGGGAGAAAAAGAGCCGATGAGAATTCAGTGAATACAGCTTTTCATTTGAAAAGATCCTCAAACACACACAATTGCTTTCTGTTGCTTAATTTTCAACATTGATAAACATAATTGCATTTATTTATCTAGTCAATACTGAAAACAAGCGATAATTTGTAATATAACAACTTTACATCTCAAAGGAATACAAGCACAACAGTTTCCAGTCCCTTCTAAAGGAGGTGAATGACACAGAAGAGGTTGGATTGCCTGTGTAGGAGAAGCTTACATTATATTTTTTTCCATGAGGATATATTAATATTGTTGCTATCAACTTGCTTTTGTATCTATATAAATGACTTTTGGAAAAGACATTTAAAAGCCAGCATTTTTCATGTGCCAAATTACACACACTAAATATCTGATACTGGCAATAGCAAATGCTAATATTACCTAAGCATGAAAAATGAACTCTCTTTCCCCCACAAGTTCTCAACAGCAACAGTTCTCATTGGATCCAGTGATCAGAGGTTGTTATCATTCCATCAAACAATCTGTATCCTTCTAATTAAATAGTAAAGCATCTGAAAATCTGCTCATTATGAGCCTCCATCCTGTTTATTTTGAAGCTGGCAGAAAGACTTACAGTTAGTTCACTATACACTGAATAGGGCTTGTGGTAAAGAAACTGCATGAGTTAAACAATTCTTAACACTGCAACCTTGGATGTTCTTCCATAGCTTTGTACTCAGGTGCTGGGAGTCTGTTAAGTGGTGTGATGGCTGGTGACAGAAGTAAAAAAACTAAAGAAAAAAGAAAGATGAAAGAAGAGAGTTCACTGGGAAAACTAGACAAATGGGGGGAAAAAAAGTGCATTAGCCAGACAATGCACTGCAGCACAGAGTCCCTCTAAGTGATTACACCCAGCTACCACTGAATTTAAGGGATTTCAGGAGAATTCCACTGACTTTATGTTAAACTAAAAGTTTTGTTTAACTTTATGTTAAACAAAAAGCTGAAAATTCACTCAGAACTATCAAGGCTCATAAGGGGCTGAACAAAAACCCTAATGATACTTCCTACCTTTATTGTATTTTGCTCACCCTCTGCCTTGAATCCCTACTTAATGTCTGAGTTGCTTTCTTGGATCATGCTGAGGAGTAATTTTGCATATGATTTCCCCAAAATTTCCTTTTGTAAATCCTTATCTGTCAGTATTTATCTGTTCATTCATGGCCTTCTCCTTCCCTCCTTCAAATCTGGTCTGTCTGAACCTGCCCCATGCAGGTTCCCAGGTCACTCTTCTTTTGGAACTTCTTTCCTGTTAGACCTGTCCATCTCTAGACTGTTCACAAAGCCTGCAGAAAAAAGGAAAAATACCCAATACAGAGCAGGTTCACAGTTTGAGGGGAGGAAAAAAAATAAAACCAGAATTCTATCTTACTCAAAAATTCACTCTTCAAATGTCATTACAAACCTCAGCCCTCACTAGACCTGCAATATTCCCTAATCCTGCCAGTTCCTTCAAAAGTACTAGAATTTATCTCTTCCTCCTAAAACTTCTGTTCCTATTTACTCACTGCTTTGCTTCTTCCTTAATATCCACTAACTTCACATTTATCAATTTTAGTATTCAATTTTTGTCAGAAAGACCTTCCCCATCCCTCATTCTACCTGTGTACCTTGTTTACTCCTGCAACCACATTTATTTCAATAGAATTTATATTAAATTTCATCTATGTGGAAGAAACCTCTTTCTTCTATTTCCCAACTCCTGAAGATTTTGAAGCCGTTCATGAGAAATATTTTTCCACTGGTATAGCTATAAAATTCCCTAACTTGGCCCTCGAACAAAAACCAGTTTTAACACGTTGGCATCTGGACAGCATGTCCTAACAGAGCTCAAAATAACACATTATAAAATATACAGGCTGTGTGCTCAGATGCTGAGAGGCATCAGTTCCTGCTAGAGCCAACAGGTGCTGAGAGAAATTAATGTTTCTGTGCTGAAACCATGCAGGAGAAATGAGTTCACCAGCAGCTTGCTTGTCCTTCCTCCCAGGGTGATGCTGAGTGATGCTGTGGCAGCGCTTCAGAAGTGCCACGATCTCACTAATGGTGATAATGGAAAGGTCCTGACACTCACAAACAGCTCTGTTTGGGGAAGCTCTCGCAGGAAAGGGTCAGAAAGAGAGTGACAACAGTTCAAATGTACCATTTAACACATCAAGGTGCAGAACTACGTGTGCTCCCAGCAGACAGCAATCCCTTCGGGGTTATTAAAACACTTCCTAGAAGCCATTCTGGTCTTTGATATCATTTCTTTATACCCTGTGAGGTCACTGAAGGCTGCACATCCTTGCTAAGCCTGATTTCAGTACCAAAACTCCACCTCCCTCTAAGTAGAAGGATGGTTCTGCTGGCCTCTGACAACAGCACATGAGGAGAAATTCTCTCTCACCTTTACAATGGGAATGACACAGAATGAAAAACTGGGATGTAACTTCCTCTCAGCAGAAGTCTTCTAGAGAGGTAAATGATCTTAATTAAATCAACTTTTTACATCATGGAATAAAAGCAAGTACTTAGTTAGCTAAGTGTGATATACTTAGTTTAAAGATCTGCAATTTCCTCACAAACAGTCAAACAGTCCCCCACTGTTTCTATTTCATCCAAAACCAGTACACCCCATCCCAAAGGAAAGGTTTTACTGGGTGTTAGAACACAGGAACACGAGACAGAGCAAATATTTGGTAAGAATCACTCTTAAAACTCACAGATTTAAATTGCTACCTGTATGAAATCAGCTCATGGTCATAGTCTTCATTGCTGAATAAGCAGGATTTTCTACATGTACACAGGTGGGATTTAGTTACTGACAACCCAGACCTAACACAAGGTAGTGAAAACTTACAGGTAACAACATATTCCTCCAAGAGACACTTAAATCCTGGTGCTGGGCTGGAGCAGCCATCACAGAATGAGTTATAGGGGTGGCTTAGGGCCTAGAGAGAGTAAAACAGAGCAATTGAAGGCTGGAAGGACAGAAAAAACTCCCTCTCATTGCTTGCAAGGTTACATTCCTCCCAAAGCTGCATTCATGAACAGGTCAGAAGTGTGTACTTTCCTGGAAACCTCAACATTGGCATGCACCTCCACTAAAATAAACCCAACACCTGCAGTCAATCCCAAAAAAACCCAGGTTAGCATCAAGCAGGAATGGAATTCTGGAAATGGGGAAGAATTATTTACAACTACAAGAAAGAATCCAAAACACAGGCAGGAGGCTGCAGAGTAAATAGTAAAATAAAAACACATTGGGGAAACTTTCCAGAGATCCCTTTCTCTTTAGATCTTAACAGCTGAGAAATTACTTGGAGATCATTAACAAGCTACAGACTAATCTATTTACTTGTATGGAAGTGAAAGAGTGGGGAGAAACATATTAGACTCATTCTTAGTAATTTCCCCTGCATAAAATATTTTTGGAGGAAAAAAAATATACAGGCAGCTGAGCCAATTTTTTTTCTCCCTCTCAGACAAAACTGAATCATGATTCATCATATACACAGATGAATTTTAATTTATTCCTTTAACAAGTTTCTTTTTGTATTTTCTTGTAAGCAAGAATTAATACACTCAGACACGGGGAAATGTTAATTTTACTGCCTCGCCTTTCAAATTTACAAATGTTGAGTCTAACTCCTGCTGGCACCATTCTGGCCTGCAGGGAGAAGAGACAAATGCCTGACCTGTGCTCAGAGGGTCTCTGGCCTATCTAGAGGTCAGAAGTAGCTTCACATCTCTCCTCTCCTGAACAGAATTAAAGCATCCTGCCCATCCAGTGTGGGTTATCACCTTCCAGAAGGAAAGCTGTTTGATAATTATCCATTCCTGCTGTAACTCCATGGTGCCACTCACAAAAAGACAAAGGTGACACAGGAAAGCATTTGGCCTATTAGACTTCCATAAAACTTCATTCAGTTCAGTGCAGCCCAAGTGGAATTTGGCCATCTGGAATTCCTGGATCCATCTCGATGCTTGCCTGCTAAATGAGTATTTCACAGAGCCACACTAATGATGATGACCCTTCTGTTCTCCCACTGAGAAGCTCAGAGACTCCTCCAGTTCCTGGAACAAAGGAACAGGCTCATTTCAGTGTGGGAAGAGTGTCCCATCCCTCATCTCTGCTGCAAGAAATTCTGCTGTGATTTCTCAGTAAGTGGCACCGTGGTGGAGGATCCATCACATCCAGGGGAGGTGATGAGCTGCACACCCTGAACAGCTCTGAGCTGGGCTCACTTCTCTGGGACACAGGATGCAGGCTCTCTAAGGCCACACTCAGAACTCATTTGGAAAATATCATCTCAAAACACCCACCATTTACATGGAGGTTTAGATTGGTTCTCAGGAAACATTTCTTCACCAAAAATGTGGTCAGAGTTTGGAACAGGCTGCCCAGGGCATCAGTAGAACCATCATCCCTGGAGACATTCAAGAATATGTCATGGAACACCTGAGACCATGCTTTAGTAGTGGCCTTGGCAGTGCTGGGGTAATAGTTGGATTTGATGATCTTAGAGAGCTTTTCCAACCTCAATGACTCCATGTGAGATAAAATGCACCAATTTCTGTCACAAAACCACCCTTCAACAATAACAGGTCCTGTTGCTCTTTGCAGAAGATATTTTGTGGAATCAGGATGCAAAGTGAGACCATTTGCACTTGCTAGGTAACCTACAAGCGATGTCATTCTGAATGTTATCATTTATTCCAAACATTTTGCTAATCCATGTATTCTTCATACCTACACTTCTGCTTCCTAGACAATGCCCAACTGGAAAACAGTGGAGCAAGAAATAGCAGTGATATGGAGCCCACAGAGAGGCAGATCTGTGTTTATACACACATTTACTCCATTTCCTTTGGAAGAATTATTGTTTATTTCTCTGAAAGCAAAGTAGCACTTGCTCTAAGTGCTACAGAGATGAAAGGAAGTG
Organism: Urocynchramus pylzowi; assembly: GCA_013397555.1. Lineage (NCBI taxonomy): Eukaryota > Metazoa > Chordata > Aves > Passeriformes > Fringillidae > Urocynchramus > Urocynchramus pylzowi. The sequence continues at coordinate 206,960 of VZRH01001008.1, read as the reverse complement.
AGCAGTCAAGCAGATGGGGCCAGAAATTCAGCCTCTGTGTGCTGGCTATTTATCTGCTAAGCTGGAACAGGAAAACTTCACAAAGTAAACATGGGATTAAAATCTAACAGCAAAGAACGCAGCTGCACAAATGCACAAGACATGATGCCTTTGCATTCAGATAGAATCATATTTAATACAATTAAAGTAATTACTTCAGTCTAGTCAGCCCTGGTTAAGTCTCCATTGGAGTTAATTAGCAAATGATAGTAAAATACTTTGAACTTTAAATGTTAAATACTTTCATTATTAATATTATTCTTGCAACTGCTGCCAGAGCAGCCAGGTCCCAGCTCTTGGAATGCTGCTAAGTGGTGAAATGGAGAGTAAGAGCAGTACTTTTGCTTGGTTGATTTAAACACACTTCTTTGTTGTGCTAACCAAGCATCTGCCTCAAAAAAGACTCACAAAAGAGCTCAAGTCCTACTCTCACAGGATTCCAGACTGGCTTGGGTTGGTCTTGTGCCTTCCAGCACTGCTATGAAGAGTGCTGAATCCTTGCTTGGTAGCACAACCTCAAACAAATATCCCCAAAATAGGTGAGAAAATCATGACTGAAGGCACAGGGAAGACACCAATACAATTAAGAAAGGTTAAAAGGACTGGGTCACATTTAGTCCTGCAGAATAATGCATACTAATATATAGGAGAGGCTATAAGAGAGCAACAACTGATTATTCTCCCTATTCAAAAATGGAAAAAAAATATAATGAGTTGAAGCCACAGAAAGGAAAATGAAGGTTTGAGAACCTCTGCAATTCAAAGAGTGGAACAAACAGCCCAAAAGCTGCAGAATACTCATCGCTGAGGGTATTCAGGCTTAAGTAAACACCCATCTGTTAGAGAATATTTTGTTATAATCACTCCTGCTATTGTGCAAGGAGGTGGAACCAAAGTCCCACTGAAATCTGGGGGTTGGATACCTACGATTCATGTGTTCCACGTTTTTGAAACATTTATTCAGAACAACAAACATCTGCTTCTTAATCCCCCAATTAACACTGTTTCCAGCCCTAAGGAATTAATCACAGAATTCATGGGAAACAGTTTATTTGCTGGCAACAGAGTAAAACAAATTGCCTACAAACTTCTACATTGCTAATGGAGCAGTTTAATTGGCTTTTTTTTTTTCTTTTTGACATTTTAATTAAAAAAATAAAGAGCAGAAAGACATCCCTGGGCAGAGACCTTTGCAGCAGTGTGTCAGCAGAGAATTACACAGCTCTGGGGACTTGGGCTCTCATTCATGGTACTGACCTCCTTTGAAGAGCACTCTGAGATCTAGCAGTGAAAAGGACTTTAAAAAGTGCTAGACAGCATCATTAGTATTCAGGAGGACACAGTTCTGTGGCTTGGTTGAATTCAAAGGGATCTGCTGGTACTTAGGAAAGCCAAAACGTTTTCCAGAGGAAAGGGCTGAGCAGCTGGGGGTTGGCCACGCTTCCAGCACTGCAGGCTGACTCAGTGTCACTGAACCAACCTAATTCCTGTTCGCTTTTTGTTTTTACCACTTCCACAATGTAGAATTTTAACCTATTTCCAGCTATAAAAGTAAGGCAGGCAGTGTTTAAAACACGGTCCCAACATAAAAATCTGCATTCCAGCACCCCAGAGCCCTGCTGGCACTCCTGCCACCACTCTCTGTGCTCTGTCGTGCCTCTGGGTGCTTGTTCCATGAACACCTCTTTGTTACCACCTCTTACACCCTGCAGCTCAGTAGATTTACACCCTGCTTCTCTCAGTTGCTGTGGAGAAATTCAATGGAATGAAAAGTCAATCGTCACATGTTCTAGGACTCCAGCTTTAAAGATGTCCCTGCTTGTAGGAGTGGAACATGCTGTTCTTCAGTTTATCCACCTGGCTTTGCCACTACATGAATATTAAATAAACAACTTTTATTCCCACCAAACAGCTTTTCAAAGAGTAACCAACACAAACATCACAATTCTAGCCAGCAAGAGTCTCTCAGTAATAGCTCCAAAAATCTCACCAGCTTCAGGGGGTCTGATTGAACACTGCAATTTATTCCAAGGTTAGCACGACTTGGACAGCTCTTAAAAACATGGGGTTTGCCACACCAGGCCCTTCTATACCCATTTGCTGTGGTCCATGATCTTCCACCTACTGATTTTGCCCTTTGTGAATAGTCCTGTGACATCAATCAGTCACATCAGAAACTGACTCATTTCCCCTCATGCTCCTTCAAACCTTCTTCCATAGTATTTCTTTATCAACACATTCCCACTTGATGGCTGCTTTACCTTTGCCTCTTCACTTCAATAAAGTTTTCTGCATCTGTTGTTTCAGGTTTAACCTTTATTAAATTTGCAGCTGCTGGTGTATCTCTAGATATTTTTTTCATTGTACCAGATATCAAGGAAAGGGGGAAACCACAAGTATTTGGAGAAACTACACTGTGATGGTTCTGGGGTTGGCATGAGGATTTTTTTTTTTTTTGTGTATATGGAGTGGTTTGTTTGGAGTTGGGGATTTTTGGGTAGGTTTGTTGCTTTGGGGTTTTTTTAATCATGCCATTCCAGGCTGTTGCTTTTCTTTTGTTGTTTAGATTGGATATTAGGAAAAATTTCTTTGTTGAAAGGGTTGTCAAGCACTGGAACAGTTGCCCAGGGAAGTGGTGGAGTCACCATCCTGGAAGCATTCATAAAATGAGGAGATATGGTCACAAAACACAGAGATGTGGGAGCATGGTTTGGGGATGGGACAATGGTTAGAGTCAATAACCTCAGAGCTCTTTTCCAGCTCTGTGATTTCTGCTGACCCCTCCATGGTTCCAGAGTATTTCAGATGACAATGCACCTCCATAAGGAGGCCAGGAAGGATTTACATTAACACCTAGAATTAACAAAGCATTGAACTCATCCAGTGCAAGCAATATAAACCTTCCCATTTGTTCCAGATTCTCAATTGCATCAAAATTTTGTTAATTCCTTCTCCTTCCCTCTGGGATCAGTTAACTCAAATATTTTCCATTTTTCTCCAACTTGGTCTTTAGCAAGGACACAAAATAAGGACACAACAGTGAACCAAAAGCTGAGGAGCCCCAGAGATAAAATTGCCATCATTTAAGACACAACAACATCCAGAATCATGAAATACACTCTTACAGACAGGACCAAAAATCTGCAACTTCTACAATTAACTCCATTGGGGATGCCACAGTCAAACCAAGTAGTACCAGGTGTGATGCACTTTGAAAGCTCCTATTCTGAACAATTTCCAATGATAAAATTATTTAAAACCCACAGAACTTGAACAGCTTTCTGTGCTGGAGGAAGCCCAGCCAGTCTGGTGTCTCCTGAGCTGGTTTTTTACTGTCAAGCACCCAGGAATGGGGTCTGGGCTGTCTGTCAGTGGCTGTGGCAGGGAGCTATTGCTGTCTCAGCTCCACACCATGTCCTTCCAGGCAGCCAGCAATTACAAGTCTCTTATCCCAATAATTACAGGCATAAGAATATGTCTTGAACAACATTATATTCTGTGCTTCCACGTAGCTCATGCTCTCACAGTGCAATGCACTAACCAGAATGAATATTTCTTTATTTAGGAGTGAATCAATGTCTTAAGTGGCTGATGAAGTCTTTTTGCCACTGTGTGCCTAAAAGAGACTTTTATTGCTATTTTGGGTGGCAACCAACATGGACAAAGTAGGATTTTTAGTCAACTTTAAAGTGTTTTCTTAAATCAAGTTATTTTTCATTGTAAACAAAGCATTCCGCAGCAATTTAAGGCTAGAGAATTCATTCCCATATAAAGCATAATGGTAACTTCCAATGGAAAACAAGACTTGGAAATCATCACCACCATGAGCTCTGCTAAGAATATTCCAACTATCACATGGAAGTCTACACTATACTCAGTACATATTAGTAAGTCAGAAACTCTGGTAACTCTCACTGCTGGAAATGTTTTTCTTGCATATGAAAATTCTCCTGTCTCAAGTCCCAGCCTAATCAAGCATTAACTACCACAACTAATTCTCTTGGAACTTTCTTGTCTTTCTCAAAATTGGAATTTAAAACCATCAGTTGAGTGCTAAATGGTAACTGGAATGTCCAACATTTCCTCATATTTTAAGACTTTACTTCTTCTGGCCTGTCCAACATGAACCTGGTAACCTCCAGATAACTCTCTCATCCAAAAACATGCCAAAAGCTGGCAGAACCTTAGAGCATTATATCCAAAACATTTCCTCTCTGCTAAATGAGAAACAAAATAAGAACAAGAAATGTAAAACAATTCTGCAAGAATATCCAGTAGCAAATGTTGCAAAAAGCCACCTCACATCTATGAATTCTGTTGCCAAAATATTTTGAGCACAAAATTAACATTTTATCACAGAGTAAAATCCTGCTCTGCTGTTGTGTGTACCCAGAGCCAGCACACACATACACAGCAATAACATCTGATTCTCTCCAAGAATTGCATCTCATCATTGTTGATGAGGCTCCTCACTCACCAGTTGGGACAGCAGGATCCATTGTTGGCTTTTCCCAGGTATTGATCTGCTCCCAGGTAAATCCATTGGTTCCCAAGGCGACACTATAGCCACAATTACTGTAGTGCTCATCAAATGAACAACCACCTAAAACCAAGAAAAATGAAAACATTTCTGGGTTAATTTTCTCTCTCTCTTTGTGGTAGGGCATTTACTTAGATATTTTTTACACAAGCTTACAAAGGAAATAAAAAAAAAATAAAACAAATTTCCTAAACATTCTTTTTCATGCAGCTCCAAAGGTGATGTCCAGAAAATATCTATGTACTTTCCATATTTTATATCCACTGGAAGCCCTTGTTTTCTTCCCCCCACACTACTGTTTCTAAGATCAGTCCCCTTTATTTCAACCTGCTATTTTCAAGGACAATTCTAAAGGATACCCCCATGCAAGAATATTTGCATGAACCTCCAAGTAAGATATTTTTTTAAAAATCAGGAAAAGGAAGGAGGAATGCAAATGACAGACAAGCCCAGCAGCACTGTTCCTTCAGTAATGCCTCACTTCTTTATGCATTTAAGCCTTGATCATATTTAATCTGGCTTTAACCATCTCCTAAACTTAACAACACAAATTTCTGTGCTTTAGAAATTTGTGAATGAATGAATTTTCTGTTCATGGGCTAAATTGCTTTAGCCCATGAACACACAGAACTTCCTTAAGGTCTTTCAAATCAATACTTTTGAGCATGGCCCTGTAGTTTCTGAACAAGAGAATGAGAAGCAGCAGATGTCAACTGGCATTCACACCTTCCAGACTGCTGACTGAAAGATCTTCACTGCAATTCCTGAAATACTTGGAAGAAGTTAACTCTCATAAATACATTGGCAGCTGCCTGAACAGCTGTGAATCAAAGGAAATCCAGGAACTGTGGAATGAAATTTTGTATTCCAGGGCAGATCTTTGAAACCTGGCTCACACAGAGGATCAGAGATTGTTTATTCCCTAGGATGTTCCTACCCTGGTGTCCCTTATGATCTCATGCATTCTTTTCCTCCACCCAACCCAGCCTGCCAAAGTATTTCACGACTGGATCCACTGGATCAGGGATCTGGGTAACTCAGTTTAGACTTGAATCATGCCCAAGGTGTGTCTATAAAGACTTGGTTTCCCCTTAGGGAAGAAAGGATCACTGTTCTCTGCAGATCCCAGTACTCCAAAGAAACTGGGCACGTGAAACACGCCAGGGCTGCACAGTGCTCAGGGCAACACTCCCTTGCTGTGCCAGCCAAGCGCCAATGGCTCCTGATGATGCCTCAGGTTTTAGCTTTTCTATTTTTCAGATTCTGTGCTGCNTGGGTGCAGCCCTGGCTGGGCTCTGGTGCTGCCCAAGGTGCATCCATTGAGGCCTTCTAATAAATCCCTGCTTTATTCTTTAGCTCTGTCCAGCCTCTGTTCTAGGGCTGCCTTCATAAGGCATCACTAACACCAACCAGAGCTGTATGGACAGAGATATTCCTGACTCCTCCCTCCTTCCCACAGCTGCACTCACACAATAAACACCTGGTTCATCACTGACCTGTGGCTCCTCTGCAATAAAGGAAAAAAAAATAACAACAACACTGAAGACATTAAAGCCTTCTTTAATTTTCACCCATATTACCCATCCTCCTGGAAAACCCAAACTTCATCTCAGTTCCTATGGAACTTCTCACAAATTACGAATATATTTAATATAATCAATAGTTCTCAATCCCTTATTCAGTTAAATGATTCTCTGTTCACTCCAACTGTAACTGGTTTTTAAGTGATTCTGCAAAACTTCACCAAACATTTCTAGTCAAGTGTATTCAGTATATTCTAGGAAGGTTTGTTGGATAGAGCACCTGACACCCCAAAATACTCTGTTGCTTAAAAAGAGTTAAAAGCGATCAAGCTTGCCCTAAAAAATTAAAAATTTTATATATTATATATTTTCATTAGAAATGGATCTGTTAGTAGATTTTATGACCCTCGAGAACTTGCCTGTTTCAGTAGCTTCTGCAAATATTTCTGAGTTGTCATGATTGTATAATTTTTAAATAATCCTTGCCTTTAATTTATTACATTTATGAAGCCTTCCCAGCTGTCAAAACAAGCAGGATTACACCTAAACTGTTTCCCTAATTTTTTTTTTTAATTAATTTAGGTGAAAAAGTTCAAAATTACAATATTGAACAGGCTCATTAAAAATCTCTAAGGGAAGATCCAGGCAGCCTGGACTGTGTGGGAGTGAGCAGTGAAAGTCATCTTTATCCCAGTGACCAGAATGAGAGGCAAAATCCAATCCTGCGCTCTCAGCCTCGATGGGGCATTCTTATTTTGTTAGATTCCCTTTAATTCAGACACAAACCATCCCCACCCCCATGCTCAGCACACAGGGATGGAGCTGTCTGGGAGCTGTTCCTTTGGAGGAATTGTAAACACATCCTCTGCTCCAACCCAACTGTTGTGCCAGGTCTTCTGTACACAGAGAAAATTCCACTGGAGCTGCTACAAAGTCCCAGAAGCAAAACAAGCAATAAGCAGCAAAATATGGGGCAGCAGAGCTCATTGAAGTGGGAATGTAATTGTCAATAGTCTGGCATAATCAGCTAAACAGGTGGTTTTATCCTCACTGAGGAAGATGGAGTGTGAGGAGCTGAAAAAGGGACACAGTGAGAACTTGTGGAAATTAATTGGGAGCATCTGCTGATACAAGACAGCACCTGAGGAAGCTTTAAAGTGCCTTGCCTGAAAGTCAAAGCTAACCTTGTAGTACAGCTGAATCAGAAAGGAAAGGATAAACCATGGAGAGCCTTAAAAGCAGCAGCAAGACACCTATGTTTCAGAGAAAGAAAAGGTTAGCGGAGAACCCTCCAAACACAGAGTGACAGGGCAATAAACCAGAAGGATTAATTCACTAGAGGCAGCAGAATTGGAATGTGGAGGTGAATTTGCAGGAAATGAGGATAAGGAGAAAAAGCTGGAGTTGATTTTAAGGGCTCAGAGGAGCAGATTGCCTGTGTGAGTCCTAGGTGCCAAGAGGGGGGCAGTGCCCACCAACTTCTTGCTCTGCTGTGTCCACTGAGAGCAGAATTAAAAATGAAATAAAGGCTTAGCTGGGAGCCAGAGCCACAGTGACTTGTGAGCCAAAAAGTCAACAACTTTCCTCACACCCTTGCAGTGCATATTGTATTATGGAAGAGGAAAGAAACTTCAGAAAGTGACAGGAAAGCAGTACAATATATCAGATCACAGATTTTGGGGTTACTTTAACAGTCTCAGAGTCACAGAGTGGTTTGGGTTGGAAGGGATCTGAAAGCTCACCTGGTGTCACCCCTGCCATGGGCAGGGACAACTTCCACTGTCCCAGGCTGCTCCAAGCCCTGTCCATCCTGGCCTTGGACACTGCCAGGGATCCAGGGGCAGCCACAGCTGCTCTGGGCACCCTGTGCCAGGGCCTGCCCACCTTCACAGGGAAGGATTTCTTCGATTTCTTCCTTATAATCCAATCCTTGGTAAAGCCATGTAGCCACAGTGACTTGTGTCCATATTTGCCAAGCAAGGACATCTGTGTGCCCCCCACCCTTTCTGCAGAATTTGGCAGATGTGACATTGCAGATTCCCTTCCAAGCAGCCAGGTTCAGAAAATTGAAGAGATTTTAGGAGTTCACTAAAGTAGGAATAGTAAAAAGCAGAAGCATTGTTTTCACTGATGTCAGCATAAGCTTAATATTCAATATTTCCAAAGACACCCCACCTATGCAGATAGTTTTATATGAGCTACACCCAAATATGATGGAACATAAAGACAGGAAGAGGTTAGATCCATCCCCAAAGAAAATCATCCATGGCTGAAATCTGACTGCTTAGAGACAGAACAGGGCTATTAATTAACCTTGAAAAAATAATCCTCAAGTTGAAGGGAAAGGAGGACCAACCACTGGACCAATTTAGTTACCATTATCTGCATGTTATCATTTCAGTCACATATCACAGAGTAGCTTGAGGAAAATGACAACATGTACACAATCACCAAAATGGGGTGCTGGGTCTTCATAAATTGTTAGGAAGAATGAGGATTTTTGGAAAAGATACTGGGATGTTTGGAGCCTTTTTCCTGCTTGGCTAAAAATTAAACAAAGCAGTTGCTCCTTTGGGCCGATGAGAGAATGGAGATGGCTTTGATGGTGTTGGATAACACAGGTGGTGTTAAACCCTTTTCACAAAATGAAACCTAAACAAGAAAGCTCTTCCCTTCCTGAAAAGGGTCATATTGATGCAAATAATGGCTCACATAAGAAGGATAAAATATCCCTTGTTTTACACTGTGGGCTTGTAACAATGCCAGTGCTCATCTGAGTGATGCTAATTAATCTTGAGCAGACCTATCATCAGTTACTGAGACTTGCCCCTGGATTATATGTAAACCAGCCTTGCATAAATTGAATGGCTCCTTTGAATATATAATTGAATTTGCAGAAGTGTGCGCCAGGGGGGTGTTTAAATAAGTGCACAAATATGATAAAAAGAACTTCACGCCATAATATCTAATTCAGTAAGCAAAAATAATGGCAGGGCACATTCCAATTAGTGTTTGATTTATTTATTTTAACAAATCCAATTAGTTGAATGTTTTATAAAGTCATCCAATGTCAAACTCTCACAGACTCACCAGATAAAAAACACAATACTTCTAAAAGGGGATAAAGAAACACACTGATGTGAGAAGCCTCATTGGTTATCCTGTGGTTCTAAACTCACTCAGAAAACAGAGCAGCAGATATAATTTGATCAGGCATTTACAGCAATCCCAAAGTGGGAAAGGGATAGAGACAATGAGAACATCAGTCTCATTGATCCACTCCACCATTCCTCCAAAAAGAAGTAGTTACTTGTCTCATTTACTAAAAACAAAACAAAACAAATAAAAACAACAATAACCCCCAAACAGCAATAAAATGGGCAAAAGTTAAGAAAGCATGAACAATTTTTAGTAAATATCCCTTTTGAAACTTTCATGAGAGCTGAGGCTTAGTCTATCAATTTTTATCTTAAACCCACAAAATGCAAAGCAAGTGAAGGAAGAAACAAATGTTGTTAGGATGAGGCAGTGCTTATGAACTATAAAACTCTACAAATTAAAACACCACTGTTTCTGATCATTCATTCTCATCCCTTCCAGAGACATTCCTGTTTACCAGGGCTGGAAAAGATGCATTTGGCTCATTAAAGTTACTCCTAGTGTGGGATTTATTGTATAAAAATCCATTTGTAACTTATTTTTCAGACTGTAGAATTCATATAGCAAATCCCTGAGAAATCTTATTGTATATTCTTCTGGAAGTGGGAGAGAATGAAGAATGAAAATGTCCATGCTTGTGCTGAGTTGCTTTAAGATGGGATAAATCAAGGAATATTGGAATTTCCTCACTCAGGAAGAGCAGTAAGTCCTTTATGTGCTTTCTAGTCCTTCCAGAAAGATGAAGACAGAAGACATCAGACAAGTGCATATCAACCTGCTCTTGCAACTGGCCAATTTCAATGAGTACTTCATTATCCTAACCAAATGTTTGTTCCATAGCCACAGATTTTCAAGGAACAGGTTTCTGCAGAGAAAAAAGAGTCATCTTGACTGAGTCAAAGGGCACCATGTATTCAGGGTGTATTTAAACTCTGACTCTACAGGGGAGATAAAGATGCTCTGACTCCTCAAACTGCAGGGAAAGCTTTGATCATTTTTTATGCCTCATTAGTTAACAGAGGTTCCACGCCAGGAGAAACTGGGGAATAGATTCTCCAGTGTGTAAGAAAGAATAAACTCTGAAGTAAAGAATTCCTAACTTCTTTTTCTGATGTCAGTTCTTTAAGAACTGGGCTCAGACCTTGCACAGATCCAGGTGAGTCACTCAACCATTAAACACAATTCCCAGGCTTCTCAGCTGCTGGTGCTCACAGAAGTGCTTCTCTCGAGGCATCCAGATGTTTGGGGTTCAGAAACAATCATCAGTGATTTCTCTAGTGCCTCTAATGCATCCCACCTGGCTTGCTTTCTGCTGCAAGTGTCAGTCCCCATGGTCGAGGAGTGATTCACTCAGCACAAGACACTTCTGTTTCTTGTCTTGACATCTCACTCTTGACATAGTCTTGCTAAATTTACATGTAAGCAGAGACAGTTTCATCTATGCTCTGCAAGGTGCCAGTTCTCTGAGATGCCAGTAACAGCTGCCTGGCCAAAGTTTGAAGCATTTTTGTTAGAGTTGACTAAATTTCATTCTTTTTGCGTCTTCTGTGCCCTTGCAATCCAGATTACAGGGGAAGCATACAGAAAATTTGTCTTTATTTTTAAAAACAGCAATGAAAAGTATTTATCTTTAGAATTAAAATATATATGTATAGGGTTTGGGGTTTTTTATCCCTAAATCAATATAATCCTTAAAAATCCTGAATGCAGTTTAGAAAAGCTCCCCTTGGTTCAAAACTAGAATTGTGATTTCAAGTGCTATCAAGCCATTAAGGAAGACACTCATACTATCAGCATATATTTATATATTTTCTAAGGCTTTTTCCAATTTTACACCCTGTGACCTTGCTGTCTTTGCAGGTTCAGTGTTACCTATCTATTCCCACATGTTTTGAAGCAGCTCTGGGCACAATTTCCATGTACACACATCCCACATGCAGGGATAAAATCAAGAGCTGGAGGTTCCTTGCATAGGAACCTTACTACAAACAAAGTATTGCTTAAGGGACCACATGTGGTGTCCATGAGGAACATCACCAGTAACAGACAGGTGAAGCTTTGTCACGTGAAACACCTGAAGTGCCCTCCCAGTAACAACAAGTTTTTCTCCCAGCACTTCCCTGCAGAAAGAGTTGGTCCCAAATGTGCAGCAGAGCCCGACAGAGTTTATCAGTTCTGCTCCTAATCCCGTGGAGCAGAGCAAGCCTTGTAGATCCTGACATGCATGGAATGAGTGTTTAAGTTCCATGCCCTGAACTTGTCAGTTTAAGCTGAGTTCTCTTCCTTAAATTCACCATTACAGGTTTCTCTTTGCTGAATTTTCCCTTTGTGTCTCATCTCTGAGCCCCAGACCTGCTCAAATACTCATTAGTAATTCTGTACTTCATAATCCACCACGGATCAGTGAAATCACTTTGAAGTATCCCAGGACTAAAACTAACACTAAATGTCATTTGTTTCAATTTATATGTCCAAATCAAGGATGACTCATCTAACTTGCCTTGCAAAAATGTATGTCCTTTATTTAACACCAGGAATACATTTTTGCTACTGACAGCTGAGCTGCCACTGTTTCAATAGCTCAATATTAACATTTTATTGCTTTAAGCATAAGTTAATATTAGAGATCTGTACATATCTCTAATCTGGTTGAATTATTTTTTTCAAGCTGCTAAAAAAAGTCAGTTAATACCCTGCACCTTTTCAAAGAACCCAGACTTTCCAAGCTCAGTTAGTTCCAGTCTGCTGCATCACAACAAGATTTATGCTAAGAATGTTCCGACTTGCCTGTCCCAAGGAAATGAAACTTGTAAAATTAACACAGGTTATCAAACCCATAAAAGATTCTTAAACAGACATTCCCCACCAACTTTTCTCAAGATTCTAACTAATAATCTTTCAATCTATAAATTTAATGGCTTTCCAGCATTGAAGAAGACTCCTGCTTTAGTCACAGTATGACAGAATGAAGATTTCTTTTTAAAAACACAGATTTGTAGTACACAATTGCTGCTATAGTTGTAGACTAAATATAAAAAGAAAAAAGCCTCCCTTTGCTTCAAATCATTTCTAAAGTCACAAATTTTTTTCCTAAAATAATCCTGTTTTGTATTCCAAAAATTCACCTTAAATTGTTAGCCATGACTGTTGAAGATGTGCTTAGTTATATTTGTCAGTAAAAGCTATCTGTGGGTGTTCATTATTTCTTAAAAAAAAAAAAAAAGGAACATTGCTTTTCTTTTCTTCCAGTATCTGAAAATTCTTAGGGCTAATTATTCAGTGGATTTTAACAGGCTTGTCCAACACTGTATTAATAGTGCATTTCCACTAAATTCTAACTCAGCTGCTACATTGGAGCGTTGATCAGTCAGAGCTCTCTATTGACTTGCTTCATTTCAACTTTTTATCTGTCACATGGATACCTGTTCAAGCTGCACAGTTAAATTGCACCCTTCTTTTACTCTACAAGGCAGAAAAACCTGTCTGGAAGTAGCTGTTTCTCACTTATTTTATATTCCATTAGCAAGCCTCTCATTCTCAATAAGCTTTTATACAAACTTCAAATTAATGTGTTTGAACTTCAAGCAAGAAGCAGCCATTGACTGACTCACATTATCTTTGGTGATGAATAAAATATTGTCTCAACAGACAGCATTTCAGGAATTCCAACAGCAACTACAAAACTTCCAATCCTTCTCCTTCCCTTGTTCTGCTGTTCAGGCTCCTGTTTTGGAGGAAGATCTCCTTCCAACAGAGATGTTCCAATAGAAGTTCATGGTCATAAAACACAAGGCTTGGCTTAAATGAGGGTAGGAAGTCTGGTTTCTTGCCACACCACCAAACACAGAATAGAATTATACACAATCTGGTTATCATCAAATATAACTAGGACAGACATATCCTTTTCAGAGAAGAATTTAAGTTTTTATTGGACTGGCGTTTTTATAATCATTCCATTAACTTCCCAAATGGGGCCAAGGGAAGTAAATTGACTCAGTGCTGAACTTCCAAAATTTATCTTACTTTTGCACTCACAGAAAAGTACCCACATTCTTCATAAGGCCAGAAGTGTCCATGTGCACACACACACACATCCCATCTGTATTCTAAACAGTTACAAAAAGAACTATCAGTAGTTTAAATGTTTTCCTGGAGAAGATTCCAATGAAGTGGGTTGATTCTTGATGAACAATACTGATATTTTGTTTAAATTGCTTCTGAACATGTGCAATTAAAGATGCAGCACTGAGCAGGACTCCAAAAGGTCCTTGATATTTGAGCTACCATGCTTGACAAGTATTAGCTCAACTCACCCTGGTTAAATATCAGATTTAGATAAAAGGACAACTATCATCTGTTATTGAGTATCAGCAAATAAAATCTAATTGGCTAATAATACAGTGGTAATAACTTGCAATGAGTCTTGCCACTGATATATCATGTTAAATTTAATAACTTTGTTATTGGAAGCTACTCCCGGAGAATGGCTGTATAAATAACATTTATTGAGTTCTAACAATTCCTATAGCTCCAACTTTACACATATCTCTGATCAAGGTTATCTCTTCCAAATGCCCTTTCACTTGTTGCTGGCAGTTACTGGCTCAAATTACAGTTAAAGTGCAGTGTCAAGGATATTTAAAGACATGTATTTTAAATTGTTTTCAGTCAAACCATGATCTTCATTCAATGTGTCAGGAGCAAGTCAGCCCCAGAAGTGACAGTGGCTCTCCAGCTGCTCTGCTTCCAGCTGCCCTGGAGTGAGACTGGGAACAGGAGGGCAAATCCTGGGCTCTGTAAGGGCTCTTGTAAACTTTCATCAGCTGACTGATGGTTGAGGCACTGACAGTCAGCTACAGATTGGAATTTCAGTAATTTGTTAGCGGAATTTTAATTGCTTTTTCAGTTTATTTGTTCTGCCACTGCATTTTTTATCCACATTTTCTCCTGTACCAGTGATGTACCAGTGCACTGCAATACCCAGGATGCTGTTCAGAATCCCAGTGCAGTGGGGCAAACACCAAGGCCTGGAAGCCTCTCTGTCCTCTGCAGCACACAGGAAACAGTGTGAGAAAAAAAGATTTGCTTGCTTTTATCCTCCAGCCTCCTCTGTGTAAATTCATTGCCCAAAGAGAAAAACACAGAGTAAATACGTGCCAGGAATAAATAGGTCTCTGCCTAACAGCACTTGTGAGTTCTTGAAAATATACAGAGCTCCTCTTCTGTTTAACCAAATTTCCTAGTACTACATAAGCATACGTGCAAAGTGCCTCTCTAATTACAGCCATGAATCTTCCTCTCACATTTCCTGACCCAGAATGTGCATTTAGCAGAGCTGCAGCATTCCAAACTCTGTATCCATGAGGGGCAGCATGGCAATGAGGAGAAAATCCAGAGTAACTTCAGCACAAGTGCAGTTATCTCTACCAACAGCTCAGATTTTGTTAAGGGGCCATCACAGCCTCTCTCATCCCCCTGGGTGTTACCCTGTCACATCCTTGGCCACCTGCAGCCAGTGACAAGTCACAGGTGGGCTCAAAAATGGCCCATCAGCCACGTGCTGCTGAAAGAGTCCCCAGGAGCCACTCCACTCTCCATCCACTGATGGGGGAAAATGATTTGTTCATAACAGGGTGTGAACAGCTCAGTATCTGATGAGGTTCTTTATCTTAGAGGAATTCCAAACTTTAAAGTGGATGAAATTTCAACATCTTATTTTCACTCTGCATTTCACTTTGGAACAGTTTCAAGCAGCACTATCCTCGTTATACAAAACCAGGTTGGTAATAAACACAGAGAAAACTATTCCTATTCCATCATCTAAGGCCTTATCCTTGCCTTTGCTATAGATAACCTCCAGTTTAAGGCTGAAACTTAGAATAATACATTTCCAAGGGAAAATATTTTTCAAGACAGATTTTCTGAACTCCACAGTTCTTATTCCTTTTAAGCAGCATCAAGCCTGAACTCTGCCAGGAAGCATTAAATCCCTAAAACATTTCTTTCTAAGACTTGAAAGGTGAAAGAATCTAAAAGCAATCACTTCTCAGTATAATGAATGACCAGCTTGGAATAAGAAGCCCTTTTCTGTCACATGAACCATGGTTTCAGTCAGCTTTTAATCCCTGGTCCATTGAGACATGTGAACCAACTGCTCTGAGCTTTTTATCCCAACCTCAGCAGCCCTTGGTGTTGCAGTTGGGATGGATGTGCAGCAGAGATGGCCCAGTAAAGGGCAGATTCTAAAAATCTAAATTTGAAACAGGCTTCAAAGCTGTTTCGCTGACAGTACATCAATATTTCCTTTCAGGAATCTTGGAGTATTTAGTAAAACCTGTGTAAAATCCCACATTTTTGGTAGTACTGCAGACAAACTTTATTGCTGTTCTTACACTGAAATAGTCGAAGTTCATAAGTGTTATTCAGATGCACAAAAAGCTCCTTTACTGGATATTTACATCTGGAAATAAGGTCTTATCAGCAATTTAAGAAGATAATTGTCTTTGCTTTAAAGACTTCTCTTTACACTTGAAATTGAATGACACCATCTCCAGAAATTAGACAAATACCTTGTGCATGATATTGCTTTATCCACCTCCTCGCCAAGCCCTACAAAGCACCTTTCCATTTGATTTTGGTAGATGAAAGGGTATTTGTGAGTATAGCTGCATACAGTATTTAACAGCCCAGGAAACTCCATTAAAATGTAATGCATTCCCAGAGCCCCAGGTGAAAGTGCAGCTACTCAGAAGCAAAGATTTTTAATAAGTGTCCTCCAGAAGATTTCAGCTCCACAGCTTAAGTAAGTATAAAATTTCTAATAAATTCATTGTCCATTTTTATACAAGTCATTTAAATTTTAAGATGCCTGTGCAAGAATCTGATTCATTAAATATATGATTCTTCAAAAGATTATGATCATGACATTAAGTCATTCAGAAATTAGATTCAGTTTCTGATCAACTGAATTGGTATTAAATATACTTATCCAATTATAACCAGAGTGCAATTATACTGATACTTGAGCTAACTGCACATTAGGCATTGCAGCCAAAAATATAAGAGAGATGAAGTGAAAGAATGTTTGAAAGCACATTTTTAAAAAAAAAGAGAAGAGATTCAGATTAGAATTTAAGAGGAAATTCTTTACTCAGATGACGAGAGGCAGTGGCACAGGGTGCCCAGAGAAGCTGTGGCTGCTCCTGGATTCCTAGAAGTTACCAAGGCCAGGTTGGATGGGGCTTGGAACAACCTGGAAAAATGGAAGGTGTCCCTGCCCCTCCTCTTTAAGATCCCTTCTGACCCAAACCATTCCATGGTCCTATGACTTTGGTTTTGTCCTACAGCCTCTGTGTTGATCTTTATTCAGTGTGCTAAGGCTTGTACCTGAAAGACTAAAGATAAAAACAATAATAAAATAAACTAATCAGGCATCTCCTTTTGTTATCTAAGCACTTTGTAGCCTATTGTAACAATTATGGCATCCAACCACCTTTTTTTCCCCCCGGAGTCCTCTCAGAATCCCCTCACCAGCACTTACTTGTGACTGGCAGAGGGAAGGACCACAGGGAGCTCCACACAGCCAGCTTAAAACCAGCAGAACAGCTGGATCAGGTCAGACACCTGCCAGGGGTTACCTGGAAACCCTCATGAACAGGATAAGCACACACTGAATCTTCCTCTAAACACATTCCCAGCCTCGAACACCTTCCCACCTTCCACATGGTGCTGGGCACTGCCAGGCTCCCCAGGGAATGGGCACGGCCCCGAGGCTGCCAGAGCTCCAGGAGCGTTGGGACAGCGCTGCCAGGGGTGCCCAGGGTGGGCTTGTTGGGGGGTCTGGGCAGGGCCAGGGGCTGCCCTGGGTGATCCTGAGGGTCCCTCCCAGCTCAGGATATTCTGTGATCCCATGGACAAACTTCACTGATACTCAGATTTCTGTGCACTTCTGGAATTTGTAAACTCCCAGGTTAACTTCCACACCTTTGGCCCAGCCTGACACCTGGCTGTCACCTTCACAGGGTTCAGCTGCAAACAGAGGGGACAGTGGTGCTCATGGCATGGGACAGTGACACTGCAGAGAGAGCATCTGCCATGTGCTCAACCTACACCCCAAGGAGGAGACAGGGACTGCAGGATGTTGTTTTTCCATGGAAATGACTGTGCCTGGCAGGCTGTACCCAGGAGGCACAACTGTTTTCCATCACATTTTCACTTCATACAAGACAGACTTCTCACCAGACTATCAATATCAGCTTTGGTTTATTTGTTTGTTTTCCTTTTTTTAAAATTCTAAAGCACTGTCTCACAGGGAGGAAATAATTGTGATACTTGACGATACTGCAGCCTTTCTAGCAGTTTAAGACTATTTTAAGATTAGATAATTAAGATAAACTTGATGATGAAGTCCCAGCTGGAATAAAGATGTTGTTTATCTGAAAACACTCATCTGTGGCAAAAACTAATAGAATTTCCCAGAACAGAGACTATAATTAATATGGATTTTTTTTGTTAAAAAAAAAAAGCATTATTTAATCAGCATATATAATTTTATTAGCACAGAGACTAAAAACAATTCAAGTGAGTGGACTTGGTTTCAGATTTAAAGATTATACCAGAGTTGTGTAAGTCAGGTTTTGGTTTAATGTTCTCTTTCCTCTGAGGTGGAGATGATACAATGGCAGATCATCTTCACCCAGCATCAGGACAAGTGTGAACAGAGACTTTCTGAACATGCTTGACCTGAATCCCAGTCACAGGCACCAACTTTTCAAACAGTTACACTGATCCCACTCCTCACACAAGCACCAGAACTCAGAGCCACCTGTGCTGGGAGATTCCTCACCTATCCAGAGCTAATTGCCACAACACTTCTGTAATGGAGGAACTACCACTAACAGGAGATTTGATGGCACTCCAAACTGAAAACAAGGAAATGAGCTACTAAAAAGTGACCTCTTCCCTCAGCACTGACAGCAGCCCCTGGGAACACTGAACTCGTGGTGACAGCACAGGCTGGGTGCATTGAGTCAAAATTATAACAGTTATTAACAGATCCTCAGTTAAATGATCTGATTTTATTTTTTAACCTACACTGAATGATGGAGGCAATAATGAGGTGTCCTCAAGAGAAAAATGATCAATGACACAGAATATTATTTTCTAGCCAATGTCACCAAGGCTTTCTTGGGATGGCTGGAAGACACTGTGGTGAGGACAGAAGTGAAACACTGCTTATTGCTAATTAGGAAAAGAAAATAATTTCATTCTCGAGGAGTTTGGATGCCAATTTTGTGCACCAGCAGTTTGTGAAACCCTAGTTTCACTGTAGCAAAGGTTTGATTGTTCCCAAGTGAGGTTCCCACAGTACAGGAATCTCATCCAAATCACACAGTCTGAGGGTGGTGCTAAGGCAGGTTCCAACCACTGCCTCCTCTTCCTGCACACTCTGTTATTTATTCTTTGGAGCTAGAAGTCCTGTGATGACATTGCTGGGTCCTCACAGCCAGTGAAGGCCTGCTGAATTCATTCTTTTTCCAACCTGGAGGGGCTGGAGCATTCCATGCTTTCCTTCACTGCACCTCCCAGGATCTGTTCTGTGGATTAAGGAAGATACACACTCCAGCCTCCCTGTGGCAAAAATTCTCAATTATGCCAAATCTTCTTACAGCCCTTCTTTACATCTGTGATATGCTGGATTAATCTCTCCTCTGAAGGAGTACTTGTGCTGTTCAGATGGACTCACCTTCCAGAATACTCCAATAAAATAATTGTTGATCTGTATAATACACTCCTGTTTTGCCATCTTGTCTTACACAATGACATTCTCTTTGCAGAAGCACATCTCAGACTCATCTCAATCTCCTGGTTTTAATGCTCCAACAGCTTCTTGTCACTTCCAACTGATTTCAAATCTTAAACCAAAAAAACTAATTAGTCCTGAAATGCATGACCTTGTATTCTGTAGTGCTAAATTACATCCCATTTTTTTTAATGTCATCACATTTCCAAATCCTAATTCTTCCTGTCTGATAATTTTATCCTCCTCCAGCTGTGTGTGAGGGACTACCTATAATAGCACATTCCTTCTTTTTATGTTCAGAGAAGCAGTGAAACAAACGAAGATTTCAAGAATTATCATTTAACCTCAGTGAGGATTCCTCCAGTCTGGTTCAGTAGAAAGGTATAAAAAAAGCTTACAATTCCCAGGATAGTCCTAGAATCACACATTCAGCTCATCTGTCTGTAGAAATACTATTAAACTTGAGCTAAATTTACTACACTGTGTTTTCCAAACCAGTCACAGAGTCCTGGAATGGTTTGGGTTGGAAGGGACCTTAGAGCTGATCCAGTTCCAGCTTCCCTGGGCAGGGACACCTTCCACTAAACCAGGCTGCCCATCCCTGGGCACTGCATATCAAGGACACAAATAATCTTTTGGTATCGTCCAGGTAAAAGTTCATCCATGTTCCAGTTCCCTTGTTAAGTCTGTCTTTCAGGATCTATGTAAGTATTTCCAAAATACACTTTAAATTAAGCCTCTCCAGCTTTAGCAATCAACATTAAAAGATTCAGTAGCGAAAAAAATAATGTATACCCTGTTGGACCAATCCTCCATGATTCAATTCCACACTTTACAGTATTTAAAGTGTCAATTATGTGATTTAATGTCTTAGATAAAGTCAGTGCACTAACATGCTGGTACTAATTAAACAGGGCAATTATAAAATAGAACCTGACTTCCAGTCCTGGCAAACTGACAGTATATCACAGGTAAAAAGGTGAAAACGAGAAACACAAAAACAAGAGGAGTTGCTCTAAAACCCTTCATTTAACAAGCTCCACTTGACTTCCCCAAACTTGCAGCTACTGGTTTGATATGAAGCATCAATAATCTGGAATCAGTAACTCACAAGTACCTTTACTAGTTACTACAAAGTTAGATTTGTGCCTTATTGAATTTTGGGAGAATTCCAAAATACTGCTGAAGCACACATTGAGCAGAAATTCTGGTTCTTACCCAGACTTTGCAAGTTTAATTTTTATATACATATAACAAGTATACTCATATACAGACCTAGTGAAAGATCCTAAACTCTTTCTGCTGCCACATTCAGGGAGTTGATTTGCATTACACCTGGTACCAACAAGTGCAAAAAACCTGTGTACAAACATGTGTACAACAGGAAACTCACTGAGAACAGCAGCTGAGAGTGCTTGGTCAGGAAAGAAGCCCTGGACACTTGAAAGCATTAAGTCTGTCCCTTGTTTTATAGAACAATGAGGTGATGCTATACAGTCTTTGGGATATGATCAAAAAAGCTGTCAAAGCACAGAAACATAACTCAAGTTCTTTTTAAGGTGATTTTAATGAACCCCAGTGGATTTTCATGGGCCCCAGACTATCATAAAGCTTATTACTAATTGAACAGGGATGTGCCAATGAGGAGTATATCTATGCACCATGACTGCTTCCCTCTACTGGTGTCCAGTGCATTTGTGTTGGAGTGAAAGAGATGCCACCCACAGCAACAAACTTAACATTTCCTGAGAGATTGCTCAGAGAGAGAGGACAAAAAAAAAGACAGAAAAATAAAACAAACAAAAACAAACAAAAATTTAAAAAAACAAACAAACAGACAAACAAACAAGAATCAACCCCACATCATTTTGTAGTACTTTTCCTCATTCTCAAAGAGAAGAGATTTGAAAACTATAGAAACACAGAATTGTTTGTGTTGGATGGGACCTTAAAGCCCATCCAGCCCCTCCCCTGCCATGGACAGGGACACCTTCCACTGTCCCAGGCTGCTCCAAGCCCTGTCCAACCTGGCCTTGGACACTGCCAGGGATCCAGGGGCAGCCACAGCTGCTCTGAACAGATACAATCCCTGTCTACCAGGGAATTTAGTTTATTTAACATATTAAATCAGGTAATGTGTTAACTGATTAACTATCAGCTCAGCAAATTTCTAGACTCCTACGAAAGTCACCTAATTCTATCCATTAATCCATTATTTACTACAACAGCTTAAAAAAAGCCTTTACTTGTTTCCAGTGAGCTTTGTGGACTTCATATACTTCAGCAGAAAAGGTTTCTGGGAATTACAGGAAGTAGTTTACTGAACGACCCATTTCTTACATTTTTAAATTATAATTAAGTTTTTAGACTATGTTCCTTTTCTATGTAACTTTCAAAAGCCCATGATCTGCCTGAAACCCCACACACCACAGGCACATGAAGAGACTTCATTACACTATAATAATCTTATTTTAATCTTTAAATTATTAAATTTGCTGCCAGTCAGTACCAGCATTTTGAGGCAATTATAAAGTGTTTTCTAAGAGTTTTAAATCTTTTCGGCTAAGATATCAATCACAGGCCTTTCCTAAAAATGACCCCTGGAATGGATATTCATCCTTTTTCCTTATGCCAGAGATGAAAACTATATACCCAGCTGAATATGCAACTTCCCATTACTTGTATTATCATAGCACCCCAGAGACCTGAGTGAGGGCCAGATTGTGATCAAATGCAGGTTATTGAGCTAAAGCCCTTCACTTCTTTGGGATCTCTATTACACTCCATCCTCTGGAGTCCAGAGTAATGGAATCCCTGGATGGATGAGATGCTGGCAGTGTGCTGGGGGAGCAGCAGTTTAGGATTCATGCAAGTTTGCTACAAACACTGATTTACCTGCTGAAACTCTGCTTTCCTGGGTCTGAGCAAAGGGCCACTGCCAGCAATCCTTGGGAGAGGGGGACTCTTTGGAGGGGAAAGTTGAAGGATTATAAACCATCTAATTTTTGCTATGATTTGTTTCCTAAAACACAGTTTAGAAGCTGCACTGCCCAATAATGATGCCCAAGGCATTTGAACATAACTTTGCTTTCCTTTTTAGGTTACATCCCTGTGCTGGAGACACAGGAAAAGAGATCTCTGGGAATCAGACATCGTGTACATATACCAGAGCACCTCTTTCCTGCAGTTCCATCCCAATACACAATATTTAGGTTGGTAGGATACATTCAGGGGGTGATCCATACCCTGCTTGTAACAGCCTGGTACCTTAATTCCCCATTTGAGAACCCCCCAAGGTTTCACCCACTACTTCCTAGGCAAGTAAAAAGCAGTTGCCATCAATTCACCCAACTCTGACTTGCCAGCTCACCAGCAAACCAGCCTCATTCAGGAAGGGGTCACAGGCTTTTAAATTCAAATTAAATTGCAGCTGTTTGCTTTGATTCCTTCTGACTTGACTCCTTCATGGCACTGTGAGGCAGATTACAGACACTGACAACTACAGATTAAGAAAAATCAAGAGGAAGTCAAGCTGAAGATCTCCTGTCCTCACACAGACCACTCAGTCTTTACCTAATTCAGGTCATCAGGTGTTTTCATTACTCCTCAAAATGATCACACTGCTCTTGTCACCCAAATATCCCACTTGCTCTGCCTGAAAGATCCAAAAGTCTAAACAAAAACTGGACTGAAAGTCTGAACCACCATCAACTTCACCCTGCCACCTACAAAGAGAGACAGGGTTCAGGAATGATGATTTATTCTTGTGCTGCCCTGGAAAATTACAAAGTGATGGATCTCTAACTTCTTCTGAGATCTCAGATTTTAAACATAAAGTTTAAACCTCATTTTCAATCAAAAAAATACTTTTTAAGGAAAGAATTGCTGTTTCTTTTCTTCCTCCCTGAGGTATGAAACAGAGCATTCAAATAAATCAAATGCTCTGATCTTGTATCATTCATTTACTTTTATTTCAGACGTGTTTTTTTGCAGCAAATAAAAGAGCAGGGATTTCCACCTGTGAGCACTTTTGCAGACTCCAAAGCTTCCTGGCAGTTAATCACAGAATCATGGAAGGGTTTGAGTAGGAAAGGACCTTAAAAATCATCTTGCTCCAATTCCTTGCCATGGGCAGGGACACCTTCCACTGTCCCAGGCTGCTCCAAGCCCTGTCCAGCCTGGCCTTGGGCACTGCCAGGGATCCAGGGGCAGCCACAGCTGCTCTGGGCACCCTGTGCCAGGGCCTGTCCACCCTCACAGGGAGGAATTTCCTTCTAATATGTAATCTAAAGATACTGTTTTCAGTTTGAAGTCATTGCCCTTGTCCTGTCACTCCATCCCTTGTCCCCAGTCCCTCTCCAGCTCTCTTGGAGCCCCTCAGGCACTGGAAGGGCTCTGAGGCCTCCATGGAGGCTTTTCTTGCTCAGGCTGAACAAAGCCAGCTCTCTCAGCCTGTCTTTGTAAGAAGTGTTCCAGCCCTGTAATCAGTTTGGTGGCCTCCTCTGGACTCTGTCCAACAGCTCCAAGTCCTTCCTACGCTGGGGACCCCAGTG
The DNA here is from genome assembly GCA_013397555.1 of Urocynchramus pylzowi. Lineage (NCBI taxonomy): Eukaryota > Metazoa > Chordata > Aves > Passeriformes > Fringillidae > Urocynchramus > Urocynchramus pylzowi. The sequence continues at coordinate 183,344 of VZRH01001008.1, read as the reverse complement.
TCCCTCCCCAGGGGTGCCACAGGTCCCTGTGCCCTTTGTTGTGCAAGGCGCCATCTGCTCATGGCCTCTCTGGGCTCCCAGCAGAGCTGGAGAGGGACTGGGAACAAGGGATGGAGTGACAGGACAAGGGCAATGACTTCAAACTGAAAACAGTATCTTTAGATTCCATATTAGAAGGAAATTCCTCCCTGAAAGGGTGGGCAGGCCCTGGCACAGGGTGCCCAGAGCAGCTGTGGTTGCCCTGGTGGATCCCAGCAGCTCCTGGTGGATCCCAGCAGCTCCTCTGGCTCCACACACACAAAGCCCTGCCTTGGAGAGCCCAGCCCTGCTCAGGCTGAGCACAGGGACAGCATCTGCAGCTCATTCCCCACCCCAGGCTGGAATTCCCAGGCACATGCTGCTGTCATGTACACACTCACACTCACCACTGAGCAAACTTAACACCCATGACCATAAAGCCTTCACCTAAAATTGAGGTTTAAAATTCCCTGAAAGGCAAACAGCATTGAAACACTTTCTTAATGTGGAGTTGGAGGATAGACACATCAACAAACAATTCAAATGCATCTTGATGTAACTGCATTAAAATAATGGATAAGATCTATCAATCTATCAAGCAGGTCAAGCATTTCCCTTTCAAATTCTACCTTGGAGAAGAAAGATAAATGAAAGAATAATCATATTACTCTTCCAGAAAAAGCAGTATTTCTGGAAAAGACAATGTTTTATTGGTCAGTACTTACCATCACTTTAGATTATGTGAGAAAGTCTAAATGTTACTTTATAGACCTTTTAATACAATTTTCTAGCATTAAGGATAATGCTGCATTACTTTTACTAAAGAAACTTAAATACTGAGAGACTTTCAGTTTGGGCTTGTTTGCAGACCTCTCTAACATTACACACAGGAAGAGTTAGCCAGGCAAGTAAATGAAAGTAGGAGCAGAACATACACATGGAAAGACAAGAGTTTGAAGACCTCGCTTGGCAGCTGCTCAGTGTATTAGGAAAATGTGGTTTAGCTCCAGCAGTGGCCTCTGATAATGGATTTTCTGAAGAACAACTTCAACACTGCTTTTAAAACCCTGAGTTGAATTAATGCTGCTTGAAAAGATTGTCTTCCTCTGACACAACTGCATTGTCCCTCCTATCTCTCCCTGCTGTACTAAACTGACCACTAGCTGTGTGACCTCCCCTCCTTTGTCACCAGCAGCTCTGGGTTTCATCTCTCAGATTCTTTCATGTTTCCTTTTGGTAGTAGCAGCCCAGAGTTCAAATCAAGATGTAGGAACAGAAAGCAATGTTTGTGCTTTCCTTGCTCATTTTCCCTTTTAACTGATAATCCTAGGTAGAAAAAAAAAAAAAA
>VZRH01001008.1:134095-181973 GCA_013397555.1 Urocynchramus pylzowi | reverse complement strand
TAATCCTAGGTAAAAAAAAAAAAAAAAAAAAACCAAGAAACCGACTGCTTAAATTTAATTAATGAAGCTGAAAATTTCAGTTAAGAAGTCAACTACAGAATCACAAAAATTAGATTTAAATAAGTGTGCAGCTCATGACCTTGCCACTGCTGTAAATGAGCAAATGTTCTTACTGTACCAATGCCTGAGTGAAAGCAAAGGTTTAATTACATTTTTTCCATGGTACAAGTGGACATATTAAAACTAAGCATGGGGAGAGAGGGGAGTTAATTTTATAAATCTTCTAGGGCTGCAGAAAAGACAGCTGGTACTTAAAAAGCAAAATACTACAGTGTGAGCTTCTCTCCCTCCTTTCCAACTTTCACTTATCAAAGCATCCCAGAGCTCTTCCAAGCTTTATCACCCTTTCCACTGACACTGCTGGTCCATACAAATGCTTCATGAGGTCTGTCCACAGATCCAAAACAGAGCATGCTGCTTGCTTTTTTTTTTTTTTTTTAAATAGATCCTTTCCCTCCTTCTTCCAAGAGCAAAAGCCTTGACCTTCCTGAGAAACTACAGAAATCCAGGTGGAGGGAGGGGTTGAACCAAAACAAAATAAACCAAACAACAGCAATTTTTTCATGACTGTGTAAGAAAATGTCCCCTGGTTCCAATTACTGTCATGCAGCAGAGTTGATGAGATGTTGGGACTTGAACCTGTCGTGGCATTGCACGAGAGCCCCTGCAAGTCCCCGGCTTTAATCCAGTTTCACAAGCAGAAATGTCACTTAATCCCTTGGTAAATTGCTTTTTAAAAAAATTGCTAAGTATGAAGAGCTCTCCAGCAGTCCAAGGAAGATATCAAACAGTTGCCAACCTCATGAAAGAGAACCCAGAAGTGCCAAACTCAATTTCATCCCATTCTGCCAGCATTACACAATCTCCTGGTGTTTTTATCCCTTTCATAATGCTGGCATGCTGTAGAACAGCAATAACCTTTCCCACAAACTCAATTTAAATGGCAGAGCTTGTGTAGGTGCAAAAACTTGAACTCAGTGAAAAGCTTTTGCTTGTGCACCTGCCCACAAAAACTTCACACTAACCCTACTGAGGAGTAACTTCAAAACAATCTGCCACTCTGAACAGTGATCCCACAAAGCTCTCCCTGCTGAGCATTCAAGGACTGACTATGGAAACTTTTGGGGCTACAGGGGGATATAACAGAAACATAAATGTCCTCAAGATGCCTCATCCTGTTGTCTCCAAACATATATTGGATGTTAAGAAGAAATGTTTCCCTGTGAGGGTGCTGAGGCCCTGGCACAGGGTGCCCAGAGAAGCTGTGGCTGCCCCTGGATCCCTGGAAGTGTCCAAGGCCAAGTTGGACACTGGGGCTAGGAGCAGCCTAGGACAGTGGAAGGTGTCCCTGCTCTCTGAATAGATAAATTTTAAGGTCCCTTCCAACCCAAACCATTCTATGATTCTGTGATATTTGTTAATCACACAGCATTTGTCTACTGAAAATTCCTATGCTCTTTTCTCCACATCCCATCTTGCATTAAGCATCTAGTATATTCCTAGGTTTGGGGGTGTTTGGGTTGGGTTGTTGTTTCCTTGGTTTGTTGTTTTTGTGGGGTTTTTTTCCCTTATAAACAGATCTCAAATAACTGAAAATTCTTGAATTTAAAATACCAAAAGCCTGATAAAAATTCCGACCAGCAGCTGCTGCTCACAAGCAGCACTCTGGAGACAGATCACCACGGGATACTGGGAGGGAAGGAAACAGCAGGGCAGCAAAATTCATTTGCTTTGCTGCAGTTTGCACGGGAGCTTCCCGTATGCCAACACCACCTGCAGCTCTGAGCATCATCAGGAAAAGAAAGTGAGGTGGGAAAATAACCACAGCCACTTCTGCAGCCACCACAGGCATGGGGAAGCCCATCAGAAGCACAGATCACCTTCTCTGTTACCTGAGCTGCACCTAAGAGAGGCAGGATCTCTTCTGCATTCACACAATAGAGGAATCCAAGCAGCTTTTGCTCCTCAAAGAATCCTCCTGCTCAGTCCATTCAAGCAATGACATGATCTTGTAATTTAGGAATTCCTCAGAGAGTGTTTGGTTGTTCTAGAAGAACACAAGTGACTTTAAACCATCTTTCAAATTAAACAGCATCAGTTCCCCTCAGAGGATGAGTTAGAGATGAGTCTGCTCTACAACACAGAAAGAGATTGCTGTGACTGCTGTTCCCTGGGAGGCAATTCCACAAGTAGGATGGAAATGGAAAATTCTCCATTTTCCTGATGTTTCCCACAAATTCAAGCATTGCCACATCGAAATGCAAAGTCATGTTCCATCTCTAGAATTCACAGAATCATTTAGGTTGGAGAAGACCTCCAAGGTGTTTGAATCCAATCACTCCCCAGCACTGCCATGGCCACCACTAACCCATGTTTCCAAGTGCCACATCTACACACCTCTTAAATCCCTCCAGGGATGGCAACCCCACCACTGCCCTGGGCAGCTCTACTAGAGCCTTTCCAAAAAAAAACTTTTCCTAAACTTCCCCAGTGCAACTTGAGATCACATTTCTACCCATGAAGAAGCAACAGTGCAAGAGAGAAACAAGCAACAAACAATAAGTCACTGCTGAATGCTCTGAGCTTTGCACACATGGAACTTTCTTTGATAATTTTGTACTTCTAGCTGTGACCCTGCAAATGGAAGTGCAGATCAAATCCTAATTCTTGACAATTTTTCCAAAGCCTCTAAGCTAGTAAAGATTTGCTAAACTCAGGAGTCATAAAATCTATTGTTTTTCTGCCCTGAAACACTTTGGGAATTTGTCAATATTCAGAAAAATCATCATTCAAACTCCTGCAGCTTCAAGTGGGAAAGCAAAGGGAGGGAATTACAACCAGCTGGTTCACGTACTGAATCCAAATGGCAATGAAAGTACAGTCCTCAGGTTCTCATAATCTAAGGTGTAAGAAATCTGAAGTTTGTCTGAAATCACAAGGCAAACTAGATGTATTTGCAGGATTAACTCCTGGAAGCAAAAAGCATTTGGATGTTTGTGACACTTGGGATTTCTGTCCCTGCCTTTCCCACTTATGAATAAGTGCTGCAAGCCTTAGTATTAGAGAAATGTTTTACTGGAAGCAGAAAGTACTTCTATATTAACCAAAAAAAATCTAAATTGTTACTATGATCCTTTTATTTTCTCCTCATGTTTATCTACCTGAAGAATGATACACAGAAGAAGAAACAACTGCAGTTGAGCAAAGAAAATTTCTTCTCTTTCATGGGGATTTTAGCTCAAACATCCTCCACAGGAAAGGAAGTCTCATTATGAATGTTAGTCTTCTTATTCACCAGTGCAACAAGCAGAGATCAGTATCATCACTTGTTGTTTTTTTTTCTCCTGACCTGTTTTGCACACAGCAAATCAAGCCAAGCCCTCAAGCTCTGAGGACCTGAGCAGACCCTGAGGCACAGCCAGTAGGAAGGAGAACATTTCTCCCAGTGCTGCAGAAAACGTCATCGACCCAGGTAACCTTGATTTGCAGGCTCAGATGACAGCAGAACAGAGCAAAAAAAACACTGCTATCATTAGCACATCAAAACGAGGCAGAAATTAGCACTTTCCATGTGGAGTTTTTACACAAAGCTGAGCTCTGCCTCACCTCTCTCACAGCCCCAACCTTCTAAAAGTGTTATCAGTGGGCTGAGCAGCCACGTGCACATTTGCTTCACACTCACTCCACGCCCTTCAACTCAGCCAAAACTTCTCAGCTGCCCCAACACCTCCTCCATGATAGCTATAACCAGGAGATGATTTATCTCCAGGAGACACATGGCCCATTTCAGTCAAATGATGCAGCTCCTGGAAGGGGGAGGACAGGAAGGATGGAGAGAACATTTTCTTGCTTTCTTTATTGCCTCACACACAGAACAAGAGGAAAGCACACTGCACACAGTGCAGTGACAACAGGACCTCCACTCATTACCCTCACTTGTCTGAATCAAAGAAAAATAAACCCTGAATTGAAAATAATACAATTCTGAAACACTGACTTCAAATCAGGTATAGCAATTTTCTGGCAAATCATTTAAACACTTATTTATGTACAGCTATTCTGTACAATTCTACATGCAAGATGTTTGGATGTGCCTCATTAACCAATGCAAATTTAACCAATCTCTGCTATAAGCTGCCAATATAGCACAGATAGGGCCCTCACAAAGAAGGCACAGTCTAAATTTCCAGTGACAAAACTACTGCCACCATGGCAACAAGGCAGCAAACAGCAAAAACTCCTTCAAAAGCTGGTAAGAAATCTAATCACACCAATGCCAGGTGTATAATTTTTAAATACAGTAATTCCTGGCACACTCTCTGTAAAAAGAAAACATTAAACTCTGTGTACAAATATTCACTGAAAATATGTTCACAGATGCATACTGTCTTGCAATAAAAAAAATAAATTACATCTGTAGGACTGCCTAGGATGATTTTTAACCAGGTAGGAAATAATCAGTTGCTTACAAATCTAGGATTACAAATAAACACAAGATTGGAAACATATATATATTCTGAAGCAAAAATCCTGTAGACAACTACAACTAAAAATGCAGCAGTAATAACTAGATTTGTTCCAAAGCACGTGGCTGTCAAAGCAGAGCTGTTCTCTACTCATTTAGGTGTCTCTAACCCAAAAGTGTAAAGGAAAATCCTAATGAGACACAGACAGCACTCAACTCAAGCTGGAATTACTTCTTTGGGTGGGTTTTTGGCTGTTCGTTTGTTTTGTTTATTTGGGTTTTTTTTGTTTGTTTGTGGAAAGGAGACAAGAAAAGAGAATTAGGGGTTTGTGTTGTGTTCTGTCTTTTTAAAGCATGCTATTAGAGGCAAGCCATATCTCAGAAAACAAAGCAGCATCAGCAGTCCTAAATTCTAACAAAGTACAAACACTAAACTACTTAAAGAGCTGACAAAACCAGTTCCACTCTGTTGAGAGAGAGAAAGTGAAGATCCTTTTGCAGTAGTTCTCTGAAGCCATTGAAAAAATATCAACTTCAAGCAGACTTCACCAGGCTGAAGCTGGGAGTTGAAATGCACAGCATAATCCAGAGCAGAAGTCTCTGGTGATTTCTTTATCTTTTTTCCCAATTTGGCTGATGCCAAATACAAAGGTGGTACCAGAGGACTTCAAAGAAGCAGCAGCTATGAAAACTTTAACCACAGCATTAATTTTGATGACCTTAAATAAGGAATCATAGGTCAAGACAAGCATTGCTTGGTCAGGAAGCCAGAGCCAGGCTGGAAGTCACTGTGCTGGGAAGATTCAAATAATATATAATATATATAATATAAATTGCTGCTTCCACACACTCAAAACCAGCAATTTTAGCCTGAAGTACGGAGCCAAAATGAACTTTTGGAGCAGTTGGGTAGAAGCCATGGTGAGGATGAGTGCGCCCTGCTCAAGCCCCCTGCACAGATGAAGTCAAACATCTGAATGGGATGCTAATTACTGTTTGAATTTGAAAGGATATTGACGTAGTTTTAGAGCTAAACTTAAACTTTTGGAGTTTGGAAAAAAAGTGTTTGCCACCTAAGACTTCAAGCCAGGACAGGGCAAATACCTTCCTGTTCTTTAGAACTGAAAATGTACAGAAATAAAAGAGCACAAATGCACACCCACATCTGCTTAACCAGGAGATTGCTGCCAAAAAAGGTCTTAGTAAAAAGGGGTGTTAAAAAAAAATAAAATAATAATGTTTTGTGAAGCAAAGTTAATTAATACGAATTAAACAGCATCATTAAAACACACCAAAACAGCAACAATAGACCACTAGAACTCTGATAAGATATTCAGCAGAAATGAACTTTCTGAAGTGTTGTTCCTTTTATCTCCTCATATCCCCACAACTTCACTACAGCACCTTCCTCTCCCCTCCTGCTGACCTGAGCCAGGCAGAGCAGGACTGAACCCAGCTGGGTGCCCACTAATTTGGTACCTGCTACAAAACTTGGTACTACTCCCTACCCACTTCCCCCTCCACCCCTGCAAAATGTTACCCAAGACTAAATCCTGTTTGGAATTCATCTGAACTTGGTAATTTGCTTCAAAAAAACCACCAGGGAAAAGGAACAGGGAGCAGCTGGTAAAGATAACATGCCATGGAAGCTGAGTTTTGGGCTGAAAATGCTTTCCATCATTGCTGTCAGGCATCCTTCAGCAGCAGCTGCACTGCAAACAGGAGTGCAGATCACAGGCTCTGTGTGGAGAAGAACCTGTTCTCACACCATGACAAGTAGGTCACAGAGGCTGATCTGGCCAGCTACAAGTATCTGCAGAGCTGCCCCAAATTCTCTGAAACCTCAAAAGGCACCACAGGCAAGTGCTGGGCTCCCTGCTCGCCCTGCCTGCCCCGGGCTGGGAGTGGGGACTGCAAAGATTTCTGAGATTGCAGAAGAACAAAACACAGCCTCAGTTCTCATTGTCGTGTGGTCTGAAATGGATGGGGTTTTGAAGTGTGAAATTGCAAATTACTTCTACACCTTGCACCCAAAATATGAGTATGTAGAGGTCTCAGGTTTCCCTTTTTCTTTTAGAGGGGTTTTAGGTTTCAAAGCACTACATTTCTGGTCCCATAGTTGCCACTGCCCTCTGGATAGTAGAGCACACTCACCCACCCAGAATTACCTCTGAAGAATTTTGCCCTGTTATTTGCTTCACATGAACAGGGAGGAGAGAAAAACAGGAAAATAGGATTTTCCTCTCTCACGTTCCCTGCAAGCCACTTATCTTTCTCTCAAGAGCTGAGAGAATTTCCCTCCTGTATCTCTGTGTTCGTGCTAATGAGTAGTTTCCTGTTGTAGAGTCAGGGCTGCTCAGGATTTCTACTATAATGACATAAAGCTCAAATAAACTCTAAGCCTGTGCATCAAAATAATGTGTTTATTGCAAACTTTTTTTTTTCTTTTTTTGCTTTTTGCTTTGAAAAACACCAGCTAAACATGTCTGTTTACATCAGCTGCAATTTTTTCTTAGTTTGGTTGGTTTTGTGGGTTTTTTTTTTCCGTGGAGACCTCAGTATAGAGGACAGAAACCCAAAAGATTACACACAGTTAATAGGAACAGTTAATGTTCCTATACCAAACACCTTGCAAGTTACAACAGATATTGCTTAATGGTTATTATTTTCATGGTTTCTGATGTGTAAAAGCTGTGATCCCCCTGCAATAATTAACTGGTGGCATTGCTGACATGCTGCAGGTGTAACTGCCCAGAGCAGGACCCCAAACAACATGCCTGGAACAAACTAATAATAAAGTCATTCTTATTGGTGCAAGATCTTTCTCTCTTTGGCACAAATTCAGAAAGCACAACTTGAAGGCTGTCCTACAATTTGAACATCCCCTCTCTTCCCCAAGTGACAAACACTTGCACTTTTCAGACAATGAAGTGGTCAGATTAAGAAATTCCTTCTATGTTCTCTCACAAAACACAGCTTAAGCCTTCTCCACCTAGAAGGAGAACCTGCACTCCCACCAGTTTTCCCTTTCCACTTTCCAGCCTCCCTGGCCAGGCTGGCAGGGATAATTCCCTACAAACTCACCCAGCTCCTCCAAGCCCAGAACCAGGTGCTGCTGCTGGGAGCACAGGACGAGGTCCCTGCACTGAAATTTCTGTGGCACATGGCACTTTGCATCATGCATCAGCTCCTCCACATTGTGGGAAATAGCAAAGGTAAGAAGATTTTTAGAAAACTGGGGAAGCTTAGAAACAGAAAGAACAGAGAACTTAGAACCAGCTATAGCTGCAAAGTCAGAAAGCAGAAAAAGTTACAATAGTACAGCAAGCAAGGACATTAAAGAATAGCTTGAGTTTTAGGCTTGGCTAAGATAGACCTTAAAACTGCAGGAAAATATGCTTAGCAAGATAGTAGAAGGTTTTAAGCTTCATAATGAAGTATTGTGTATTTTTAATAGACAGCAGACAAGCAAGCACTGTGTGCAGCAGGTATTCGTGTGCTTTTAGTGATTGGCTGGAACAACTGTCTGTAAGCTTTAGCAGTGTGCTATTGGCTAGAAAGTTTTTAAAATGCTCTGTAACAAAGAAATCTTTGGTTGCTCTTGGTTGCATGGGAGCTTTTGCCATCTTTCTGTTGTCTCAACCGTGTTGTCAGGCTGATGCTGCAATAAGAGCTCATGGAACGAATCCCAGCAGTTCTGTCCTGTTGGTGAAAAGAAAAAACTTCCCAACACACCACATTTCCTGCCTTCCCCAGCAGCTGCTTTATGCACAGTGACATTCTGCTTGAAGTCTGCTCCAGGGGAATGAGTACTATGGGATGGATTTGCAAACACAAGTTTCACAAGTAGGTCAAAGGCAGCATCAGCTCTCAACTTCCACAGGCACCGCTGCTCCTGCAGACACCAAGAGCTGCAGAGGGGTTCCAGTGTTGGGGGCAAAGGTGGTATGGACAGCTTGCAGTGAAGAAAGAACACAAATCCCAGAGGATGTGTCTGGACCCCTCTGTTTAGGAAGGACATTGAAACACTTGAGCACATCCAGAGGAGGCAATGTGGCTGGAGAGGCCACACAAACCCTGTGAGGAAGCACTGAGGGAGCTGGGGGCACTCAGCCTGGAGAAAAGGAGACTCAGGGGTGCCCTCATCGCTCTGCACAGCTCCTGAAAGGTGCCTGTGCTCAGCTGGGGCTGGGCTCTGTCTCCAGGCAGCACTGACAGAACCAGAGCACACAGCCTCCAGCTGCACCAAGGGAAATAGAGGTTGGATATTAAGAAAAGGTTTTTAATGGAAAGAGTGATCAAGTTGTGGAATGGCCTGCCTGGGGAGGTGGTGGAGTCCCCATCCCTGGGTGTGTTTAACACAGCCTGGATGTGGCACTGGGGGCCAGGGTTAATTGAGGTGTTGGGGCTGGGCTGGACTCGATCTTGGAGGTCTCTTTCCACCCAATGATTCTGTGAATTCTTTCCAAATAAACCATCAGAAGGAAGGGAAACAGGCAACACTCCTCTTTCCTGCCATCACTGCTCCAGCAGAGCCCACTGCTCCACCTTTGGGGATGCTGACAGCCACATCTCAGCTTCCTGCTTACCTGAGCCACACTGAGCTCCTCAGATGGCACAGTGACACAGGGGAGGGACAGGAGCAGGAGCACTGTAGATGTTGAACATGCTTGAAGTAGAATTTTCATGAGAAAACACACAGTTTTCTCCCTGACAGTGTGAAAGGCCCACAGGGAACATTTAGCTGTCGTAGACGCTGCTCCTTTCATCAAAAACAGGCTGCAGTGTGCATTTTCCTTCCCTCCACCCAGCTTGGGAGAGCATGAACAGGAGCAGAACCTGCTCCTGGGAAAGCCACACAACCAAAAGGGAAGAATTTGCACAAAGTTCCTGGCACTCACATCCATCCAGCCTGCAATATCCGAGAGGAGGGGGACCAATTCCCCAGTAGCTTAATACTAACCTACCTTCTGAATACTCTATTGTGGCACTGGGTGTCTCATGAGCAGAATTAATTACAGGGCCAAGGAAGTAAAAGGCAGCAAAAATGTTCCACCATCATAAGATTCTGAGGGTCCCAAAGATGTAACAGATTCAGCTGCATGTTGGGAAGGACAAAATCACTTTGTCTCTAGGAAAGGGAGGATGTGTTCTGTCCCAGCTGAGGACCTGGGATAAAAACTGTAAACATTTCTCTGGATTGTGCTGGCAAACCTGTTTCAAGACAGCAGGCTGAGACAAAGCACCTCAGGCCACCCTGTCAGGCTACTGTCCTGTAAACCTTATAGAATTTGTAAACAAGCCATTTCCTTAATCTTTGACCTCTCATGTCACAAGGAGACCCAACCTTTTATTCTTCATAACACCTTTCTGTCTACATATCCTACATGTCCATCACACCTGGAGAGAGGACAAACCTCCACATGCAGCAGACCTCAAATGGTCAACCAGAAGATTAATTCTTGTTGCCTAGATCAAAATTAAAAAGCAGGAAAATTCTGAGATGTCACCATGAGAGATCTACAAAGCTGCACTGTCAGTTGTGAGAAAACATCTCAGCCCCCTGCCAGAACAATGTCACTCACTGCAGACCTGTGAAAATTGTGCATATGGGGTGGCAGCAGGAGCCACATTTGGGGTTTGGTGCCTGCTGCAAGCAGAGGGAACGTGTACCTCAGCAGGTATTGTGACAGCAGCTAGAAATGAAGAATGGTGGCACTTTCCTCACTGTAGTGTATTTGTGTTTTCAACCATGTGGGTGGGTAAGGCAAGTTCTACTGTAACCATAGCTGTTCCTAAACAAAGAGCATTCCTGTAAACTCGAGGAATCTATTACAAAGCACAGAAAAATATTTTTACACACAGAGTCTAATAACATGTTTTGTCAATTAGCTCAGTCACTGTTCAAAGGAGTCACCACCCTACCCTCTTCCACTTCTTTCCTCCCATGAAATAGAAAAAGCAGCAGTTTTAGAAGTAGTTCTTAAACACAATTAGCATTTATTATAACTTCCCAGGTACAACCTACGCTTATCTCCCAACTGCACGAAGAGAGATCTCTTTGAGGGGTTATGATAAAAGTAGTTATTTCACAGCTGATCTCCACACACTGTTTTAACGAGCCTGCCCATTTCCAGAAAATCCTGTCACCCTATAATCTTCAGAAAGATTAAAGGTACATAACACAGCTTTAAAAACCCACATTGCTTAAGGTCTCTTATTACTCAGGTTTTCCCTAAACTCACTGTTCATTATTTCTCAGCCAAGAATTGAAATTAATTTCCTGTAATGCCACCAAGATGTCACTTTTAACAGGCAGCAATGGCTTCACGTCCCAGCTGCCAGAGGATCAAAGAGCACACTGGGACCATTATGTGAAGGAAAAGGTGAAAATAGAGCTGAATACCTTCCATCTCCTCAAGCAGTCTGAAGTGTTCCACCTTTGGCTCTAAATTTCCTGCATCTATCCCATCCCTGCCTTGAGAAGGCACAGAGAGCTCTACACTCCTGAGAATAAGGATGTTCATCTTTAACCTGAAATCAAAGCCCCAAGTACCCCAGAGCTTGCTGTATGCCCCCCAGAAAAGTGAGGCATTAAGCACTGCTGCAATAATTAGAGGAAAATAATGTGTTCCCATTTCTTCCCTCCTTTTTGTGAAGTTGTAACATCTTCCTGAATCTCTATTTTCTCTCATCTCCCCCTCACCCTCTCGCTGTGGTTTTGTGAAGTGGCAGCCAAAAGCAGAGGTTGTTCCTAGGTGGGAACATGAAATTTAATTAGGTGCTCCCTCTCCTGCGAGGATGAGGTGGAGAGAGCCAGAATCAGAAGGCACAAGCTCCTTCTGGAAGGAACCCAAGAAAATTAAACTTCAATCAGTAAGAGAGAAATGTTTATTCATGAAACCTCTGCCAGTGCTGAAAAGGGAGAGGTATTTCCAATCCCCTCACTATTTGCAAGGGCGTTTCCTCTCATTTGTATCAGGTTGAATCACTCAGTTCCATTTTGGAAATCCAGCTCTGGATCATGGAGAGCCAAATCCATCAGTCATTCCAGCCTCACTTACAGCTCCCTAAAGCTAAATTCCCTTATTTTAGCTCACAGGTAGACACACCACACCATCAGGAACCAGTTCTGCACACTGGTGCTGTTTGAGATTTATTCTTTCGAGGGCAAGTGAATTTCACTACAGAATTTCACCTGCAGGAAGAAAGTTTCCCCAAAATTCATTAACTAATGCTGTTATCACCCATCATCTAGAGCATTCACAGCTTAGCACAAATTATTCCATCTTCTGGGCAACTTTAACAGCCATGGAAAGATGAGGAAAATTTGCAGTTCTTTAAAACAAACTTTCATGGCACAGAAAATGGACAGCACTGAGAAACTAAAGGAACTGAACCACAATTTCTTCAATAACTTCATGTGCAAGAAGGAAGACTGAACACAATAAAAATGGACAATGTTCCTTCAGTGACCTCCCACCAGGAGCAGATGGAGATCAGGCCAGTGGCACAAAATTAGCTAAAACAATATTATAAAAGCTGTCAAGAAACCCCTGGACTAAAATAAAGAAGCAACACCACAGAAGCCAGTAAGAAAACACTATTGTGATAACAGATAAAATGTGGAGAAAAACAGTTGAACAATAAACAGATTTCTATAAATGTCAGATATCTGTAACTTGGCTGGATAAAATTCTAACAATTGCTGGTTTCATTGTTTCTTTTCAATAAAACTTAGAGGATTGATGAGGATCTAGAATATGTACAAAGGTGAACATAGTACCTGCCAAAAAAAGGTGCTAATTCCAGTGCAGTTTGGCTTAACTTAAAATTCCTCCACAGAGCAATAGCACATCCTTACAGACAAATCACCCATATCTGTTGGGATGACAAGGAAATGAGTAACAGCCAACAATTGTCATGGATCAATCCAATGTTTTTTTTCCACAGCCATGAACAGACTGGATAAAGGAATGACAGAAGTTAGATATTGAGACTCCAGAGAGGATTTTGTCACTGTCTCATCAGACAGACTTCTAAACGGTCTCATTTTAGAGATGCCCCCTTTATTTAATACTTTGTAAAACATCCATTCACAACAATGAGCCAAATTGCTAATGAAATATCAGCAAACTGCAGCCTAGCACAATGCTGAAAGCTTTGGAAGCACCTGGAAGGGCTTTCCTAAGGTGGAGGACTCACAGCAGAAGGAAGATACTGACAAATCTCTCATTTAAAAGGAGACTCAGGTCAGGGAACCAATAGGTACAGGATCTCCAGCACAAGGCTTCTTTTGTCAGAGGATCTGACAAATTGCCTTGCTGAACCTCCAGCTTTCATTTTCCAATCACTCAGAAATGTTTCAGCAGTGCTAGCCAGTAACACCCCCAGTACCTCCCCACACAGGTGCTAAATGACACAAGTGATGGCCTGGCACTGCCTGGTCAGTGGTTGGACTTGAGGATCTCAGAGGTCTTTTCCCACACAATTCTATGATTATATTAACTCAAGGTTTTGCCAGCAAAACCAAGCACTGGATCCTCCTGCAACTCTAAGTGCTCTGACTGGGTAAAGGTTTGGACTCTCTTATCTCTGCAGGGCTCAGGGAGAAAAGAGCATTTCTTTACATTTTTGTCAGTATGAGGAATGCAAGTGCCCAGCACAGGACACGGATCAATCTCTTTTCTACTCAGTAGAGAGAAACACAGGCCCTGCTCCTCTGTCCAAGCAGCACTTGGGCTCAGCTCAGAGCTTGTTCAAGCCCCTCAGCTCCCATCCCTGTCCCAAGGGCACAGACACAATCAACAACAGCCACAAGGGTCACAATCAAACCATCCCTGCTCCAAAGAGCTCATCTCCCCAACGCTGGGAATTCCACCCTGCCCCTTCACCCAGCCCAGCAGAAATAAATCCTCTTCCCACACTGTGGTGACCAGATAGATGCACTTCTTTAAAGGGATCCACAAGATGTACAAACCATCCACAAGTCCAGCCATGCTGAGAGAGAAAAACTTTCCACAAGGGGTTCAATAAAAACCCCATTACATTTGCTTGTAAAACACCTTTATACTTGGATAGTTTGAGATTTGGCTTCTTCTTTCCATGAGATATGAGCACAGAACACTCATATCTAAGCTGCTACCAAATATCTCAAAGCTCCAATTTCTGTCTTTTGTTTCCTCCAAGACTTGGCCTCTGCCTCCAGAACCGACCTAGGAGCTGAAACAGGAATGTACAAATTCACCAGTTAGGGCTGTTCAGAGCATTTTCAGTCCTGCCACAGCAGCCTGATATCCAGTGGCAATTCCAAACTAAGCCTACAGAGATTTGGGTACACATTAGCAATTCATATGCCACACTAAAAACCAATATTTCTTAATTTCACCTGTCTCTCCCAAGCCACTTTACAGGGGACAGCACATGGGGGGAGGCAAGTCTGCTTTTACTGAATGTAACATGCACCAGTTCATGCTTTACAGCTCACACCTTCATGTTACTGACTGTTCTGCTGGGAGGAAAACAAACCATTTCCAATCCCTAGTTGTTTTATCCTCCCTTCTTTCATCAACAAGAAAAGTGCATCATCTTGGACCAAAACAACCTTTTCTTTAGTGACTATTTTACACCTCGTTTCTTGCTGTTAATGCAACAGAGACACACTAAGAAAAAGAACATTTCTTTCACTCAGTTCCCCTCCTCCAGCAACACATCCAGCAGTAGGGAAATGGTGTGGAGAGCAGAATACTGCAATCACAGCATAAATACAATATAGCTCCTTACCAATGTGTGACAGAGACAAAGAAACCTCAAAGTCCTTTGGAGATACAAGTTCACAGGCCTGATTTTACAATTGTCCTTCCTATGGTACGAGATCTCACTGCTTGCAGAAACAGAGCCAAGGACAGCTTACACCTCTTTGTCTTTCTTAGCAGAGAATATGCAGAAAGAGACTGGTAGAGCCCAGACCATTGATTCCAGATGCAATTTTTGGATCTAATTTATTAAGCCAAGTTTTTGCACTCCTTAGCAACCAAAGATAATGTGTTAGTTCATGCAGCTTATTAGGAACAATGTGGATCAATGCTCCACCTGGGCATAAGGTGACAAGGTGACTGAACTTGTAACTACAGTGAACACATTTAATCCGAAGGAGAAACAGCAGCTTCTTAAAATACCACAACACCTCAAGATTGTGTGAATGAAGCACAAGTCAGGCCTTTCTGACCCTTTCTGTATGGCTGCCTTATACTCTAAAAGTGGAGTCCTGATAATGTAATTTCCACCTTCAGCCTAAAAACAGACAACACAGTGTGAGCTGCGCTGACCTGCGGGGTGCAGTGGCACAGCATCCCTGGCAAGCTGCACCCTGCAGACCTGGGGCCAAATCCTCCTCTGGGGACTTTAACTGGCAAATCTAAAAGCTTTGGCCAACACCTGTTTCCTTGGATTTGCTGTGGGAGAGTTTGCCAGGCTAGAAAAACCCCTGGTTGCCATAGAAACAGAAATACCACAGTAAAGCAAAAGGAAGAAATATTCAATTGTCAGCACAGAGAGATTGATTGTTTAGGTTTCCCCCCACACATGTAAAACCAACACAGGGCTTTGTGTCATTTACTCCCAACCTAAATCCCTTCCCACTGGTCTGATCTGGTATTTATGAGGGCTCTGAGCTGATAACCTCCCTCCCTGTCACAGCCCCAGCCTCCCTTCCCTGCAGCAGCAGCCAGCCCAAGCACATGGGGCAGAGGGAGGGAGCCCTGGGCCACCCCTCAAAACCAGCACAGAGGCAAATGCTGAGGGAAGAGGGGAAGAAAAAGGATGAAACACCATAATTATTTTTTAAATTCTCTTTGGGCAACACTCCTGGAATACCAATGGCTGCACTCAGCTCTTTGCTATGCACGAGGTGTAAGCACTCAGTGCCTTGGAGAGCAGAGCCAGCCCCACAGCCCAGCCCTGACACACCATTCCTGCAGCTCCTAAATCACTCACAGCACCTAGTCGTGAAAAGCCTGACCAACTTTATGAGCAATTAATTGGTGCACTGAGGTAAACTAAAGGAAGAGGAACATATTGGGTTGGAACAGCGCAGCAGCTTGTCCAGGGCTCGAGCTCTGACAGAAGGTGCAGAAAAGCAGCAGAAAAGATCATTATAGGCAGTAACAAGGCTCCTGGGGAGGAAGGCAGTGCCTAACCCCAGGCCATGAGTGCTTGGCTCATGTCTTAAAGCAGGCAGCTTTATCTCTCTTCTAAAACTTCATCCTACATAATTTAGCTATGGATTTTCAAGTAAACGTCTAATCTTTTGCCAAGCCAGCTCAGTTATTTTCCTGAAATGCCTCGAGACAGAGTGGCACAAGTAAAATATGTGCCTCCTTTTTATTCAGTTTTAAATACATTACCTTCCAAATTTCTTGGATGTCCTTTTGTTCCCACATTACCAGAGTTGCAAATAGCTGTTAAAAAGAACTGCACAGATGTTGCATTCTCTCTGATGGATTTTTTGCACATTACAAGACACAAAAATTAAAGATCACTGACTTGTATTTTCATTCCAGATTAGTTAATTGATCAAATGCACACTAAAAGAAGCACAGAAGAAATTAACTTGGAAAGGAGAACCAGGGAAGAGAGGAGGCTTGGTGAATGCAAGGAGCACAGGGAAGTAAACAGGGATGTGGAAGGACACTTGTAGCTCAAAAAATTACTTTTCCTCAAAGTTCTTGTACTGAGAACAGGATCTGAAGATGATGAACAGGCAATAAAAGTGAATACAAATATCTGCAGCACACAAGTGGAAATCTTCAGTTTGGTTATGACACCACTGTTATAAGAAGGGATCAGAGTGCTAAGATCTTTTTATTGTTAGGAGCTTGAAAAATCCCACTGTCATCTATGGAAGAAAAATCCTGGGCTTTTTTTCCTCCCTCATTTAGGTAACAGCATGAAGTTACAATAAATGTCCAAGGCCTGATCTGTGCAAAATTACTCTCAGAACCAACACTGCAAACCCCAGCTGTTTCCCAATACAAATGTTACCTGAGATAACTTCCAAGAAGATATTGCATATAAAAATTCCTTTCCAGACAAGCACAAAACATTGGTGCATCTTCAGAATATGTTTTAAAATGCAAAACTAATGAAAATTCAAAGTATTATACCACACAACCCTTTCAACCTGCTGCAAAATTCACTGATATCAACAACAGCATTTGCAACAAAGTGTGAGGCAGGATGCCTGACACCCCTTCAGACTGGACTTGCTTTCTGGAAATCTGAGCAAAGGTCAATGAATTTTTAAATACTCACATTTTTAACCAGCTGTAAATTGGTTCCTTACAGTTTTAAACAAGTAATTTTGCAACACCATTTCCCCATCCATACTGGAAGAAATCTTCTACACTTTTCTGAAGCAATAAAAAGAGATTTGGCAGGGAACACGTGCAAGGCACTTTCAATATGAACATGCTCTGTGCTGCTAAATTATTCCATTAAAAAAAGACCAGAACCCAAAATTTCTGCAGACAGCCAGGTCCTGTCAATTCAACTCTTTCAGCTCTGGGTTGTTCATTTGTTTGTGCACTATGACTTCCCCAAGCTCTGCAAAAGCAGTAGATTTCAACTAATTTTAGTTTAAGAAAGTAATTTCTATAAATTAAAGTCTGCAGTGCTTTAGAGTTTTAGAGGGGAAAAGACCCAAAAAACCAAAAACAAACAAAAAAAAAAAAGGCATTTTGGCTTTTTAAAGGAAAACTAGAGTTATCTCCAGGGAACAGCTAAAACTGCTGAGCTTCTCTGCTGACACCCTGAGACAGCAGCAGAGAGAAGGTGGACAGTGAGGGCACAACAAAATCCATTCCATGGGAATGCATCCAGCTCCAGAATTCCCTGGAATTCTCTGTAACTTAGACAAAAAATCAACTGTTTTGAAATTCCTGCATGCATACTAGGCTTAGATGAAAATGGAAAAGTTATCTTTCACTTCCAGAGTTGTACAGAAGTTGCTCATTTCCCTTTTTCTGTGATTTCTCCCAAGTGAAGGGGGAGGAAAACCCCTGCCACTTGGCATTAATGGAGTGCTGCACAGCCTCTTGCCTGAAGGAAGAGCTTTTAAGCAAGTAAAACCAGAATTCAGCAGAAAAAGTATCCCCCTTTACCTCAATTAGGAGATGAAAGGGGCCCCCTCAGGCCCCTAAGAAACCTGAAAGGACAGGGCAGAAAGAGCAGCAGGGGCAAGAAAAATTTATGATTTTACTTTCAGTGTTACAACTACAGTCTGCAAGAAAAATTTTCCATTTGCCAGACTTCAAATATGATTAAGGGCATGGTGTTTAGCTCAGTAACATCAGTGTAAATCAGAGTAGAGCCACTCTGCTGACATTAATTACCTTGCACACTCATTGAGCCCTCTGTGATAATGAGCAGAGTGTCAGCAGTTGTGGGTTCTCATCCAGCTCTGTCAGTGATGTGTTTCCAGCAGAGAATTCACCTTTGTGATTAACATCTGACACTTGAATTTAGAAAATTTAGATTTTCATCTTCACCTTGGAGCACATTCTGCCCAAGACAGTGTTTTGCTTTTTATATAACTATCAGGAAAGAGCCAGAGAGCTTAAGAAAGTGAACAGTGCATATTTTAAGGTAACATCACTAAGATAAAAGTTTAGGAGCCCCATTGCTCAAGTAAATTCAAATTCAGCACTGAGGAGCTGACCAAGAACAGCTCCCACTGGCTCAGGATGGAGAAGGGCTCTCGCTGCAGTTTGGATTTGCAGCTGATGCCCAGCACTCAAGCAAGGGAAAAACAGTGAGTGATGGTAGCTGTAAATAGGATGGATAATTCACAGAAGTGCACAGTGTCTTCTGAGTTTTAAACTCACAGAATATCAAATCCAAGTAGTTTGTAACAAATTGCTCCTGCAAGAACAGGTCCAGAAAGAGAGAGACATGATATCAATTCAAATTTGAGAGGTATGAAAATTGACATACAAGTTGCTGATGTGTACAATCTCACTTGAGAAAGAACAAGGAACTTAAAAAAAACCCAAGTTCTTTTAGTGGTGAGAATACAACATCTCTGTGTCCTGTGTATAATTAAGAGGTGGAACAAACCCCTTATTCCCTCCTGCAGTTAACAGGGGAGTTGCCATCCATCCAACACTGCTGAGAGTTCTCTGCCACAGAGTGCAGGAAGACAATGCTGACTTTCACAGGTGACATTTTATTCATTAATGTTCCTCCACATCCACCTCTCCTTTGTCAGACTCCTCTCCCCAGAACACAAAGGCACAGCAGAGCTCCCTGCAGCTCTTTTCTCTCCACACTGACTCAATGCCACACAAACTCTCTCTGCCTCTCCCCTCTTGACCACCCCATGAACAGTGGGACTTTGTCATGGGTGCTCTGTCTGCTACTTAAATCACCTAAAGGAAATCACAAGTGCTAACTGAGTGAAAAATCATTTTCCCTGTCTAAGCCAGTGGCCTGACCCCAGTCCTGTGTCAGCAGACACAGGGAAATCCTTTATGGCTTTGGTTACACACATCTGCTTCAGGATGCTGCCAAAAGGTTCAGACTTGTAACCTGGAGAGATGCAAAGCAAACAGCAAAGCAAACACACTCAAACCAAACCTATCAATGTTTGAGAAATACAGGAAAACGGCTGAGGAATACAGGAAAAAACCCAGGTCAAGTTCTGAAACTCCCAAACAACACAAGAAACAAAAGGTAGAACTTTATTCATGTACAAATGTCTCTCAGCTGATGCTCCACACATCAAATAATATGAAAGCATTTACCTGATGCCTGAAGTCTCTTCCACTCTTGGCAGCTGACAACTCCAACCAGCATGAGTGGGAGAGCCTTAGTGCCTGCCTGTAGGAAATACTTGGTCTTGACCTCTTTGAGTTTTATTAAGGTTTTCAAAGGGGGTAATAGAAATTATATTTAAAAAAAAAAAAAAAAGAAAAAAAGAAAAAAAGTCAGTTCTCCCACTCAACATAGACATTAATAATTCCTTTTGAACCAGCTTTACAGATACCAAGCTTTAAAGAATATCATAAGTCCATTTTCAACTTTAATCTCCTTATCTGTGCACTGGAATCAGGGAGCCAAACAATTCATTGCCCACACACATCTTCAGCAGTAAAGCTACTCTGAAAGAAAGTGTTTCACAGTATCTATTCCTAATTGTTAAATATTGCACCTTGAACTTAGGAGCTGGTTTCAAACTTTGTGGAAAATTTTGTAAATTAATTTTTTTGTCCCTTGCTCTGTCATTGGAATGCACAGAAAATAACTGAAGAAAGGCAGAGGAAGCCAAAGACCATCTCTGACTCCCTCAGCTAAAGGAAAGGAGCAGACATTGTGACCAAGGCAAACATACAACAAATCCCCAGGAGGATACCTGGATTGGGGCAGAGCAGCAGAGACATCTGTTACATACCCAAGACACATAAAGCACACAGTGGTTCCCAGTGAGTGATCTCTGAGATGCTCAGGTGGGCTGCACCATGAAAGATGTGCCTGATCCAACCACTGCTGAGACCACCAAGTGACAATGAAGGTTTGTTCTCAGCATCCTGGTGACAAAGCCACTTAAAATGACAGAACCCACTTGAGTCTCCTCTGATCTCAGAGCTGAGATTTCAACAGCATTGTAAGGAAATCAAATACTTAATTTCTTTCTATTTATTCCATGGTGGGAAGCAGAGGTGAGGCTGCAGAACAAGGACATGGGGAGAAGTCACTTCATTGCATTTTCACTACCCAGCTGTGTCTGCACTCTTTTCCTGCTGTCTTCTGCTTCCTGTAAACACAAGACCTGGCCTGGGCTGATCCCCACAGTGTCCATCCTCAGGGCAGGAATGCACCCTGAAATGCCACACGACATGTTCCCAAAAACCGAGCCCAAATGCTGTCACACACCTAAAACACTCAGCCACAACCAAAAAATGCACATCAGTGAGCAGACACAGAAAGAACACCCTGCCAAAGAGGACACCTCTGCAACAGCACAGGAATGAGCTGCACAATTACAGAAAGACTGATGTTGTGCAGGGTGATGTGCCCAATTACACTGCTTTAAAACACACTTCCAAATAGCCACCTTAATTAGGCACAAGGAAAAACCACTTTGTATCCCTTACTCAGATCCTTCTTTGTACTTGACTCTGTCTCCATTTCCAAGGAGGCAAATATTTGTGCTGTCCCAGGAGGGAGACCACAGTGAGATGTAATAAAGGACAGGGACTTAATATCGTGAGGTATTTACAGAACAGCAGACAGAAAATATTGACTTGGCAGAACAGAGGGAACATCATTTGGAATGGTCTTTGGGTCAGGACTACTGTGGCAGTGGTTGAAAAAAAAACCAAGTGATGCTGAGGTCCTGGGAAAAGGCAGGAAATTAAAAAGGGAAGATGCTGTATCAGCATTTACCATTATTTTCAATACACAATTTAGATTATGAATTCCAATAAACCCCACAGCAGACAAAGAACACAATGCAAACTCTGCTTTATTCCTTGATAATGCACTGTATGAGAAAATGGAACTAAGTGCATCAGATCAAATCAAAATATGAGGCAAGATTTCAAAAATATCTCAGAAATAGCAGCAGCTCTCAGTCTTGGACTTCAGGAGGATGAGTTACAAAAGTGCTGCCAGGCCAGAGGAAGCCTTTTGCAAAGGGACACATTCCACTGAGCTCCCAAGTCCCCAGCCGAGCTGGTCACTGCTCTCCTTGCATATAAAGATGGATTCTCTCCCCTAGAGATGCATGGAAAGGCAGGAGCCACTTCCCATATTTTCCTTGTTAGTTTTTAGTAAATGAGCATCTTGAAAAAAGCAATACAGTTTCAATATTTAAAGTGTTTGAGCATCTATCTGTTCAGTGCACAGAATGGAGAGGGGAATGTTCTACTTTGTTACAGCAGCACAAATCCAAGTGCCTTCATTTTTAATTTTTTTTTTTTTAAGCAGTGATTTTACATCTGTACAGAGAGCAGGAAGAATTTGACCTGCTGACACCAACAGAGTGTCTCAATCCCCACATTCCCCCCTCCAAGACAACACAAAAGCAGCCCTGGTCCACAATACCCTTCTGCACATCATCAGAATTCACAGGCTCTCCCACCTTCAGTTCCACTTCAGGGCACGGATTCTCTTGACTGTGCTTGTATCACACACCACAAAATTTACCTTTCTGAATTATCACAGGGAACAGGTGGAAATTACCACAGGGAACAGGTGGAAACCAACCACTGTTAGAGAGGATACTTATCCAGAGCTACAACCCTGGCCTGAGAGGAGAGCTACCTTGCTCATTAAGGAGCAGGAAGTCACCAAAAGGGCTGAGTAAAAACCTCATGATTGATTTCTGGAGCAGAAGTGAGCTGAGTGATTAAATCCATATTTATCAATGAAAGTTCTTCATCAGGCACAGCTACACCTGTCTGGATGCTCATCTCAACACTTGAAGGTACCTATTTTGGGAATCAATACTGGATTATGTGTCTCAAAAGCACGTCAGGCCTTCCCATGTTCATTTTTGCCTCAGTGTGTGCATGCCAGCTCTGTGAAGCTGCTGCCTGATGTGTCTGCTGGGTCCAATCTTGTTAAACGTTTACATTCTATGCTGTTTCACAAAGTATAAAATAATCCACTTCAGCAGCCTTACTTAAAATTTATGGCATGGCAGCTGCAATCTTAAGCCTTGTGTTAATAAAAAAAGCACATAAATTTTGTTCCTGATCAGTAACAGAGTTCACCAATGGATAATTTCTGCATTATTTGAAGGCCTGATGAAGCTCTGCATTTACCCAAAATGAAAAAAAAAAGTGGAATTTGCACAAAGTCAGACAGAAATACAGGTTTGGAAAGTAAAGTCTTAGCAAGCCCCACTCCCTGGCTCTTAAAAAGCCCCAACAGGTGAATCCAAACAATGGGAAGAGTCCATGTACTGTAATAAAGGAAGCCAACTTTGCTCCTGCTGGAAAAGAGAGTTTTCAGTTTTCATCCCAGCCTTGCAGGAATTCTGCTGACCAAAATCACAGGAAGCAGCAAGGAAGAGGGGGAGCTGGCAGGAGCATCCTTCTCAAGTGGTGATAACAGCCCATAGATTTGCTGCTCAGCTGTGATGCTGCTCTTTTCTAAATGCTTGACTTCTCAGACTTAATGTGGTGTGAAAGCTGGGCTTGCACAACATAGATAAACATAATTATCTCCTGCTCATAGGGAGCATTATTTAAAAGAAGTTTTCCATATTCACAATTCTCCAGGATAAAGAGGATTTGCGGTGATCAGGAGGCCAGCAGAGTGAAAATGTGGGAATTAAGTAAAAATCTGGAGTGTGCATTCACCCACAAGAACATTTTAGAGAGGACTAGCAAGGTATTACGGTTTGCTAGGAAAAAGCTTACTGACTTGAGAGAGAATTGGAAAGGAAAACAACCCTTGATCCCAAAGTAGGAGGAAGCTCCTCAGGCCAGGGAAATTGCCTGCACCAGGCAGGGCAGGACTGTGCCCAGCACAGGAACCCTCAGCTCCCTGCTGATTCTTGACCTTCTCCTACCCACACTGCCAGAAACACCCCCACTGCTTCCAAGTCACTCGAGGCAAGTAAATGGAAGTTTCTGCATGGCTCATATTACATCCACTTCAACTTTATATCTACCAAGTTACTTTAGTAAATCAATTTTAATGAAAAAAAAAAAAAATCTTATAAGCTTATTTTCTCCTGCTGCAGACAGTAAGTTTAACTGCTTTATGTATTTAATCATCCTGAAACACCATTTTTTCCCAATTTCAATTCAAATGCACACAGACAAATCAAAAGTAACAGCCAAATCTAATTAAAATAACACTCGATTCACCCAGTGACAGAAACATACAGAAAACCAAGAACCCATATCCACATCCATCTGTAAACCTACTTAAATAAGTGTTTATAGCTTAAACATTGCAGTCTTAGCACTAAAAACTCAGCTCTAAGAATACACCCTGCATTAAACTTTAAATGGATTTATCATCCATTGAGAATTTTACCTGGGAAAATAAACAGGAAAAAAAGCAAAATATGGCTGCATCCTGCTTGCCAGTTTTGCATCCATCATTAGAAACTGAAATGTTAAATTAAAACTTAAGAGACCAAGGCACTCCAGAGCTGGCTGAGCACAAGAGATGTCAGATGTCATCTGACTTTGGAGATGTCAGGGCCCAAGAGCATCCAGCACTTTTTCCATGGATGGAGTTGTCAGAGTGCTCTTATCAGCTCACATTGGCTCTCAGTGGTGCCAGGGAGCCTTTCCCCACCGACCTGACAGCAGCAGAATCAGGGCACCATGGGCATGCTCCTGAAACCCTTAACCTGCACTAATCCTTGCACTGGGTGATGTGGCTGCAGCCACCACTCAGGGCACAGCTTTCTCTCATTTCTGCTCTCTCTTCACAGCCTGCTGAATGGCACTTCAGCTTCAACTGACTCAAAAAGAGCAATAACAAAATGCTACGACTCTACCATTTAGAGAATGAAAGAGGCTTTTTTTTCCTTTCTTCTAGGCAGGAATGGGTTTAAGCAGTTGGTCACATTCAGGTTTTTCATGCTTTTCATTCATGCTTGAGCACTTCCAGAGGAGGCAATGAGGCTGGAGAAGGGCTGGGAGCACAAACCCTGTGAGGAACCCCTGAGGGAGCTGGGGGTGCTCAGCCTGGAGAAAAGGAGACTCAGGGGTGCCCTCATCACTCTGCACAGCTCCTGAAAGGTGCCTGTGCTCAGCTGGGGCTGGGCTCTGTCTCCAGGCAGCACTGACAGAACCAGAGGACACAGCCTCCAGCTGTGCCAGGGAAATAGAGGTTGGATATCAGGAAAAAGTTTTTCACAGAAAGAGTGATCAAGTTGTGGAATGGCTGCCCAGGGAGGTGGTGGAGTCCCCATCCCTGGGTGTGTTTAACACAGCCTGGATGTGGCACTGGGGGCCAGGGTTTATTGAGGTGTTGGGGCTGGGCTGGACTCGATGATCTTGGAGGTCTCTTCCAACCTGGTCATTCTGTGACTTTTGTGAATTCTTTCCAAGTAAACTCAACCTTTTAGTGAGGCTCCAGGTGTCATCAGAGAAATCAACTGTGTCAGCACAAGGAGCACCTGCAGCAGCACGTGGTCCTCAAGGATTTCACTAGGGAAGAGCTGACAACAAACCCTGCACTGACAGAAGTGTGTCCCCTACAAGTTGAAATTCCATCATTTTGAGAGCTGCTTAAAACCCTACTGTAAAAAAGCCCCTGGAACTTGGGAAACAAAGAAACACAAAAAATGTAAAACAATTTATCTGCTTCTGTTTGTTCCTCTCATGTGCCAATCAAGGCACTGCCACCCACATAAACTATTCTCTTTTTTCTGCTTTTCATTGGCAAATAGTTGAAGGATATTGATTTGACTGGCAGAGAAATAAAAACAGATTCAGCTTCACTGAACTTTAATATAACATAATTTGAAGCTAAATGCATTACAGACTGGTATCCAACAAAACAACACTTCAAATCTGAAAAAAACTAATTCCACAGGAGGCCAAGAGCAGGAATGGACCAAAATGTTGTATTTGAAGGCCAGAGGCAGATCTTTCACGTAAAGATAAAGTAAAAGAAGATTTTATATCACACCAATGCCTAGAGAAAGATCCTCTGAGCTCAGAACCAATATTGAGTTTGTTCAACACTCACAGGATGTTTGCATAAAAGCCACACTCCATCATCTGAGGACAAGAAGTCAATCTCAGGGTATGGGGATAATCACAGTGACTACTCCAATACAGACACAACACAAGCATTAAAAGGAAAGGATAATCTTAATCACTGCTCCTCTAATCCCATCCCTTCCAAAGCCACTGGGAGCACAGGAGGATTGCAGCCATGCAGAATAGAGGCTGTTGAGTATTCTGCAACAAGAGGAAATTAACTCAAGCATCCCCTTCTCTCTCCACATCCTTGTGTCAACTGTAGCTCCCTGCAATTCCTCTGCCCAGTATTTTGTGCTCATAGCCCCTTGCTCCAGAGGCAAGCTAAGGACTAAACTTGGATTTTTTTTTTTTTTTTACACAAAACCCAGCTTTCAAATGAAAAACAAAATCTTTCAGGTGTTGCTGAGAAATTAAGCAACTGAGGCCACGAGCAGTGAACTGTTTATGATCAAGTGCTGCTCAAAGGATTAGTTTAAATGTTTAGCCCATGATTCCACTCAATTCAGGAATCTAACAATTTTTCACATGCTCTTCATTACTGAGAAATGAAGGAACATTGTCCCTATTGTGTGAGTGAAAAACTGTCATATAAGCACCACAGGATACACTTTTATGTGTAGCAATGTACCTAAAGCTGTAAGATGGCAATTAGCAAGGTTGAAAGCAGCAGCCAGGCATATAACTCCTACTGAAAACCAGTGGGAACTAATCACTTAACACCTTTTTCAAAGTGGCATTAGCCTCCTGTGTCGCTCCCATGTCCTTAACACCATGGAAATTTATATCAAACTTGCACAAAACCTCTGGAGGACATCAAAGAGCTGAATCCAGACACTTAACACCCAGTCTCTCTACCAGCAGGTAATTTGTTCTTGTCCCAAAATGCCTGGAGAAGACAAGGGATGAGTGCTGGATTGTAGCCTTGACACCAGCTGGACAAGAATGGCTCAGCACAGTGCAAATCCTCAGCATTTCATGGAACCACAGAATGGTTTGGGTTGGAAGGGACCTCTGTAACCTCTTGTTCCAGCCCCACTGTGCCACTCACATAAAAGCCCTAGAGAAGTTAAGCCTCTAGAGGAGAATTTAATGTGCAAGTGGAAATCCTGGGTGTAGCAAAGATGCTGAATTTCTCAAGTAGTGAAATTCCAGGACCAGGAACCTTGTCTCATTTCCAGTTCTCAGTACATTCCTACACTTGTTACAAGAGACCCAAGTGAGCACACCACCCCCACATGAAAAGAGTTTTAAGAGGCAAACAGAGAGCACAGTGCTCAGCCTCAGCAGCTTCCAGTGCAAGAAATATTGTCCTTTTAGTCCTTAGGGATTCTGAAGCAACCTGTGCTGTCACCCATAAAAACAAACCCCCCCAATATCTGATGTTCACAAAAGTCACAGGATCACTGGGTGGGAAGAGACCTCCAAGACCATCCAGTCCAGCCCAGCCCCAACACCTCAATAAACCCTGGCCCCCAGTGCCACATCCAGGCTGTGTTAAACACACCCAGGGATGGGGACTCCACCACCTCCCCGGGCAGGCCATTCCACAACTTGATCACCCTTTCTGTAAAAAACTTTTTCCTGATATCCAACCTCTATTTCCCTTGGTGCAGCTGGAGGCTGTGTGCTCTGGTTCTGTCAGTGCTGCCTGGAGACAGAGCCCAGCCCCAGCTGAGCACAGGCACCTTTCAGGAGCTGTGCAGAGTGATGGGGGCACCCCTGAGTCTC
Source organism: Urocynchramus pylzowi (assembly GCA_013397555.1). Classification (NCBI taxonomy): domain Eukaryota; kingdom Metazoa; phylum Chordata; class Aves; order Passeriformes; family Fringillidae; genus Urocynchramus; species Urocynchramus pylzowi. Next base: position 154,982 of record VZRH01001008.1, on the reverse strand, counting down.
CTTTTCTCCAGGCTGAGCACCCCCAGCTCCCTCAGGGGTTCCTCACAGGGTTTGTGTTCCCAGCCCCTCTCCAGCCTCGTTGCCTCCTCTGGACATGCTCAAACATCTCAACATCAATGTTTTGCAAAAGCAGAGCAAAGTCCCACAAAGAGGAAATTATCTGTTTAACACAGAAGGCAGCAGCCCCGTTTGCCTTTACAGCACTACAGGTACCCAGCTCTCACCCCCTGCTCTCTTCTTGCAGCATCCCAGCCCTGACAGAGCTCTGGGGCTCCCAGGGTTTTGTGCTGATGAGCTCAGACACTGCTCACATCCCTTAGCACTTCCCCAAAGCCACTCTGCTCTCCCAGGAGCTCTGCTGGCACCATCCTGCCTCCCAGGCTCTTTGGGGCATCTCACCAAGCCAGGAAGAGACAACGTGGAACCTCCAGGCACAAATCCTCTATCCTGCCTCCAAATGAATGTCTCTCAGTAAACAACGAGCTCTGATTTCCTGTACCACCAAAACTCTTATTTATGAAAAGCAGAATGAAGCAGCACAAACACACCTCCTGCAAATCTTTGTTCAGAGTACAAGAATCTATTTTATTTATTCATTTGTTTGGGGTTTTTTAAACCAGTCCTGAATTCAAGCACAAACTAGTGCACCCTCCAGGTTTTAATTTTGAGTTTTCTAGGACTGAAAAATACTTGCAACATTTGTCCAAACCTAGTTACTATTTCTGCCCAAGCTAGTTTTGTTGTTTTTTTTTTTTTTTTCTAGGACAGCACAGAAAATACAGAATGCATCCAGGGCTGGAAGATGAAGATACACAGCAAATCCATGTTTACACTGATACTGCAGAGCTCAATAAATGTGCAGCAAACCTGCAAGCCCACAAAAATGCTACTAAAAAAGTCATCAAAAGTGCATGTATGAGGGCAGTACTAAAGTGGGGTGTCCTTCATAATGCAAACTCTCTCACTGCAGGCTTTTAAAATCCTGGCAGCCCGAGTGGTCCACAGATGTTAAATATTATTAGATCACTTCAGGGAAAGAACATGAAACACTGTTCTGTCAGATCCGCAGCTGCTGTTCCACAGACTCTCAGACAATTTCAAATTAGGAAGAAGGGACACATTTTTTACAGTATATGGGTGATTAACCACTGGTGCAAACAACAAAGGGGAGGGTTGGAGCTGCCATATCTTCATGTTTAAGATGAAAAGTTTCCAAAAGACACATTTAGACAAAATATAAGTTAGGTTTCCTAAGAGCTACAGTGCTTTTTTGGCTCTGAGTGAAGGAAAATAAGTGAAAATCAGTTGTTTGACTATCAGAAGATGCAGTGCCACTGGATGGTCCCTCCTGTGCCTAATTCCTGTGACTGAGTTTTAAGGACTATTCTCACACATAATTTTGCAAAAACTTCTTTTGCTTAGAAAAGTGAGGTCCCGGAGGTGGGACATGGCCCATCCCATAATTCATAAATCCCATAACTCCCAAAGGTTTTCCTCAGGATGGTGACAGGCTGCAGCACAAGAGGACACCCACTTCTGAGAGAACAAGAACCCTTTCTTCAGCGAGCTTATGGATTTTATGTGAGAGGATTTTAAGGCAATAACTTAAGATTTCAAGCCTGCAGAGCCATGGAATATTAAAATGGCTTTACTTTAGATAACACAATTCTTTCATTCTTAACAAGCATTTTCTTATGATAGCATAATAATCCATAGTTTGAACTATTGCTTTGTTTCAAGTAAAAGTGATTACTATGGCAAAAGCAAAGAGGATTCAATAAACTGGGTAATCTTTTCTGTCTGCTCTACAACATTTCAAATGTCCTGAACTGTGTTAAGAACTTAAAGACAAGGGAAAAAAAGATAAAAATTTCAATCTCATAGCTCCAGATTTCACCACAATCCACACAAGAATCTCATTTCCAGTTCAACTTAGGCTCGAAGGTTATATTTCTAACCTGGCCAGTTTTCCCAGCTGTCTTAAGAAAACCAGTTCAAGGCAGAAATATAAAATTGTTTGGGTTGGAGGAGATCTTAAAATTAATCCAGTTCTACCCCCTGCCATGAGTGGGGACATCTTCCACTATCCCAGGTTGCTCCAACCTAGCCTTGTACAATTCCAGGGATCCAGGGGCAGCCACAGCTTCTCTGGGCACCCTGTGCCAGGGGCTCATGGGGAAGAATTTCTTCTAAATACCTAAATCTCCCTTCCTTCAGAGTTACCATAGATTCATAAGAACATGTCTGTCAACACTGATCCCTGCATGGGATACCATAAATGTGAAGATCTAAACAATATGAATGAAAATATTTAGCTAGAGCAAAATATTTCAGAATTTTATTAAATCTAGAAAATGGTGATTTTGCTTTGGAAGGATGTTTTATTGTTGTTCCTTCAAAAAGAAAAAAAAAACTGATTTTGCAATTACCTTTCTACATAATCAGAGAAATCCTGTTAGTGCACAGTTAAACTCTTCTGTTGCTTAGCAGTTTTCATCTCAAAATGAGAATGGGTATGAAAGGACTTATGGTCTCCAAAGCAGAGTGCATAATTGCAACATGTTTCCAGAAAGAATAATCCCATCTTTACCAGTGCTAAGCTTTACAGTTTACACATCTGTGCAACTGGATGTCTTCATTGTTCTTATGGGATCTTTATTCTCTTTTCCTTAGATTCCTCCTTTTCTCTCACAATAATAAATTAATGTGCCACATACACAACAATTCTTAAACCTCAGTGCTACATTAAGCCTCACACAGAAACACAAACATCCCTTAAGCCTCAGGCTCAAAATCATTCCTGTGTTCAGATGTTCTGCATGCAAATAATACCTTGTAGCTTTGATAAAACTTAAATGTTTAAATCAAAACAAAGAGAATTCAGGTAATTAATCCCTTACTACTGGGACTATATAGATGTTTTTGTCACCCCCATAATGCCACAACAAAAACTATCCAAAGACTCATTGACCCTAAATAAAAGATAGTTAAAAGTTCTGTCAGTTATTCAATGACTAATTTCTATTTAGATAAGAGATGTGAACAGATTTTATGGATGCACAGGGAAAGAGAAAGAATCATAAGTGAAAAAGGTTTTTTCACAGCCTCAACAGCCACTTCTCAGATCACCCTTTATTTCAGTTTGATCCAGCAAGGCAGGGCTTACCTCATCAAAACAAATTGTGGAAGATTTCATGATCCTGCCTCTTTCATTGTTTCCATATTGGTGACGCTCTGTGATTTTGCACTTCCAACAACCTTACATTGTAAAAATTTAAAACTAAATCTCAAAACATCATTATTTTACTTTATCTTGGAGTGACAAATTTTCTGTTTTAATTCAAGACTTTTAAACTCTATTGATATGCCTTTATGTAATCTAAAGCACTCTGATCTGAGTCAGCAGGACTCAGACCTGCATGCATACACACATGCATGTATTTGACAGGATAAAGTGTTGTGCCTCTTACAGCACTGATCTCCAACCACTACTCTGCTGGAGCTACTCAAATGACAAAACTAAACAAAAAAAAAAAAAAAAAAAAAAAAAAAAAAAAAAAAAAAAAAAAAAAAAAAAAAAAAAAAAAAAAAAAAAAAAAAAAAAAAAAAACCAAAAAAAAACCATGGTCTGAAAGCCAGAAGCTCCAACACTAAAGCCAGCAATGATTTTTTAGTGTAATATTGTCCCCAAAAGTTTTGACAGTTGGAAAGAGAAGAAGAGAACTGGGTTTTGCATCTGTTTATCCACTTGAATACACAAATCCCAACCCAAATCCACCCCGTGTGACACGTGCAGAGAAGGGAAGGCTCCAGGGACACCTCACTGAGGCCTGTCAGGACTTACAGGGAGCTTATAAGAAAGATGGAGAGTGACTTTTGATAGGGACTGATAGTGACAGCAGAAGGGAGAATGGGTTTAAACCAAAAGAGGAGATATTTAAATGGGATGTGAAGAGGAAATTCTTCCCTTTGAGGGTGGGCAGGCCCTGGCACAGGGTGCCCAGAGCAGCTGTGGCTGCCCCTGGATCCCTGGCAGTGCCCAAGGCCAGGCTGGATGGGGCTTGGAGCAGCCTGGGACAGTGGAAGGTGTCCCTGCCATGGCAGGGGTGGCACTGGATGAGCTTTGAGATCTTTTCTAACCCAAACCATTCCATGCTGCTCTGTAGGAGCACATTCACTAAGGCTCCCCAGAGACCTCATGAGGTACATCTGTCACCAGTGGTGGGGGTCAGGGTCAGCAGGAACTGCACTGAAGAAGCAACAAATAGAGAGTAAAAGCAGAAAAGGAAATCCTTAGCAAGAAATTTAACAGAGAACAACCAGTAACAACCAATAGTTTTCAAGCTGTACCTCCCAAGTTTAAAATCTTTACTTAGAGGGACAGATATCACACAAATTTACAAGATTCTTTGGAGTAATATTCACCATAACATGACTTTAGAAAGCAGATAAATAGGCAAAAGCAAGAAAAACATATGTGCATCTCCTTCATAAATTCAAAACAGTGCCCAAAACAACAAAAGGAACTATCATACACTTAAGTTTTAATTGCTACATCTACTAAATAAAGGTATTATTATTTTTTCAGTTACCTTCAGGTTCTCACCTCTTTCTGAGCAGGACAGATTAGCTTAATGAGACTTTGGATGAAGCACTCCAAGTCAAAAAGGTACAGAAACTATTATCCCCCCTGCCAACCTTTGCCATGATTTATTAAATTGGAGCAAACAAAGAACTGCATCCCACTACTACTGATTCAACAAAGGATTACACACTGATATGGATAATGGAAAACCCTAAATCCATCAGATTGAATTTGAATAAATAAATAAACAAATCCTAAGACACATTAACCTCTGCACCTTCCTAGCTGAAGTGGGAAAGAGCACATCCCTAAGAGTTACCCCAGGACTTTCCTCTGGTATTTCTTCCACACTCCTGTGATGCATCCCACAGCAATGGGACTGGACACAGAGCTGGTATTCAATTAATGAATCATTTCCTGCCAAATCCAAATGCAAAAGGTACTCTCAGAGAATTCCATTGCATTTTTTCCCCTTAACACCCTGCACTGCTCAAAAAACAACACCCAAGAGCCACTGAAGACATTATTCAAAATGCAGGTTTCACTTACTGTGTGATCAAAGTAATGTTTTATCTGATTTATAGATTTTGCTGCATCTCCTGCTACACAAGCCAAAACTATTTGAGTGAAAAATTACAGGGGTGCATGAAATTACAGACTGGGGGAACATCTTGTCAAAGATCCCAAGGGAAGGTGCAACATGCCAGATGCAGTCAAAACAAGTCAGAAAAAGAAGCTCCCTTTGCATGACAAGTTCCTGGATGTACAAATTTCACTTGGCTGCTGATTTGTGAGATTTTAGGGTTAGCAATCTGTGTCCTGCTACACTTCCTCTGCAAGGGAAGTTGCCTATAGGACATGCCCAATTATTCTCTTCTTTCCCCCATCTCTCACACTTTCCAAGAGCCACTAGCACCAATTCCAGCTGAAAAGCCCAGAGAAAGGCAGAGCAGCTTTGCTCAGCTCAAGCTTGGCCCTGGTGCTCTGACACAACCTCTGCACTGATTTCCCTGTATGGCTTAAACCAGAAGCAGTGCATGTTAATGTTAGTCAGGCACACACCTGGATATTCCTGCTAGCAAAGGTGTGACAAAAAAAACATGACCTGAGGTCTTCCAAAGCCTGACAGAGCTGTCTGTGTCATTAATACAGGAGGGAGAGGTCTCTGTGGACAGCTTCTGCCAAAAACTGCTTCTCTACAAGATCCAGGCCAAAGTTATCAGGAAAGCTGTGCTACAGAGCTGCTCTAAGTCAGGCTGACAGGACAAGGGAAGACAATAAACTGTGCTGCAGTGCAAGAACAGGCAGGCAAACAACCCTGCAAGGCTCTGAAGAGCGGGTTTATAACTCCTCCTTCCTCTCACTGACATTGTCAAGGACACAATTTCAACAGAGCAGTGGGGAGTGTCCCCCAGGTGGAGGGGCTGTCACACCCAGCAGCCTGGGCAGGTGTGACATGTGCCCTGAGAATGAGAAGCTTCAAGTTTCTGCCTCAGTTGCAAACCCTTCTCTGTCATTGAGTTTCTATTAAAAAAACCAGCCAGTTTGAGCTGTCCTTCCCCCCAGGAGTAAATAATCAAGGTGCCAGTGGCACTTAACAATAGGGAAGACTTGGCTTAGGGAGCTGAAATGAATCTTAGATTAAGCATGAAGAAGGCATTACAATGTCAGGCCTATATGTCTTGGAAATGTTGGTATACTCAAACAACATAAAACCTAACAACCAAACTTAAAGTTCCTAACTTAAAGCTGTGATTCAGGAAAAAGAATAAAAAGGAAATTAAATCAAATCTTCCCCCTTTTCAGAATTCACAGAATGACTGGGTTGGAAGAGACCTCCAAGATCATCGAGTCCAGCCCAGCCCCAACACCTCAATAAACCCTGGCCCCCAGTGCCACATCCAGGCTGTGTTAAACACACCCAGGGATGGGGACTCCACCACCTCCCCGGGCAGGCCATTCCACAACTTTATCACTCTTTCCATGGAAAACCTTTTCCCAACATCCAACCTCTGTTTCCCTTGGTGCAGCTGGAGGCTGTGTCCTCTGGTTCTGTCAGTGCTGCCTGGAGACAGAGCCCAGCCCCAGCTGAGCACAGGCACCTTTCAGGAGCTGTGCAGAGTGATGAGGGCACCCCTGAGTCTCCTTTTCTCCAGGATGAGCACCCCCAGCTCCCTCAGGGGTTCCTCACAGGGTTTGTGTTCCCAGCCCCTCTCCAGCCTCGTTGCCCCCTCTGGATGCACTCGAGTGTCCCAAGGTCCTTCCCACACTGAGGGCCCAGAGCTGGGCACAGCACTCGAGGTGAGCCCTCAGCAGAAGGTGATCCCAACAATCCCAACCCAACAACAGCAGTGGCTGCTGCCCTGAGATGGGCTGGTGGCATCCATCTGGGTCTCAGCACTCCCTGCCCCTCTAGCCAGGGCTGGAGGAGCTCTGCCCCCATCCCTGCAGCAGCACAGGCTGGCTGCAGCCCTGGCTTCCCCCTGCAGCAGCCAGCACTGCTCAGGCTGAGCAGCTCCCAGCCCAGGCAGGCCTGCAGCTGCCCAAGCCACTCATCTGCTGCTTCCCAACACCTCTGAACACAGCTGGAGATAAGCAGGGAGAAAAGCAGCAAGGATTCTCCATCCCTCTGTGAGCACTGCAGACCCAGGTGTTCAGCTGGGAGCAGGCCCTGGCTCCAGAACTTCATCAGGAAAAAGCTGCTGTTCTTCCCAGCTCATTTGGCCAAGGCTGGTGACCATTGCTGACAGTGTGCCACTGGCTGAGGAAAGGCTGTGCAAATCTGGGACTGCTCCAAGGCTGATGGGCTTTCCAAATCTGAAGGGGTGCATTGCCCTGTCTTACCTGGAGACCAAAAGTCTCCTTTTCCTCTGAAACTCACAAACCCTTTCAAAGAGAAATGCGAAATCCACCTAATACATATGGAAATAAACACTCTCACTAAGCTATCAAGAAGTACAAGAGTTAGAGAAAGTATAGGAGAGACTGAGGCAGATTTTCAACATTTTTTCCATAATAATGACCAAAATTTGCACAATACTAAAAGTCTCCCATGCAAATGCAAACATCACTATAATCCCTTTTAACAAAGCACACAGAAAAATTAAAGCAAGCTTAACTAAGCAATGTTTGTGAATATTAATGAGCCTAAAAGCTAAATCCAAGCTTTTAAAATTTAAAGTAAAGAGAGGATTGTTTTCAGACTAATTTGTATTTAAACCCGATGCTTTGCATGTGAAATGCAAGGAAGAGAATGAACTGTGGTGCCCTGGAAAAGCATTAAAATGAGTGCAACAAAGTAAGATCTTTGAGAATTCTAAATATCTGGATCTATCCAGCTTTTAAGCTGATACAGTGAGATGTGCTCAAATATCACTGGACAGTGGCTTATTCCAAATCTCCACATCCTGTTTTATTGTAAAGATCAAAAGAATATGGGGGATTTTTCCTTATTGTCATAATTCAAACAGCACTGATGTTTCACCTGACATGTGAGAGTGACACATTTGCCATTCAGAGAAGTTTAGGACAAAATTGGAACAGCTTCCACATCTGACACAGGCAGTTCAAGCTTGATTTGGTGAGGCTGAACATCCCTCACATCAAACTGAATGGTTTAAAATCCCACCAGCTTCAGCAGGAACAGAAATCACATCAGGTGGGATTTACCCAGATCCCAAATGTTTCTAACAGACACCCACATCACCTCTGCTCTCTTTGCAGTTAGTGAAGAGAAACTGATACTTTTATTATATTATATATAATTCATCCCAGCCTCCTGGAGATGTCTTGGTGAGATGGATCACCCTTGAGAACACCTGTTCTTCTCCAGAGGCTCTAAAGGGAGCTGAGGGATCAGGACAGCTGTCAATGACACAGACACCTCACACAGATGGATCTCACTCTTCAGGGGCCAGAAGCCAAACAAACCCCACCCATCCACTGGAATTTGACAAAAATTTGAGAGTACCAGCTCAATCCTCAGAACAGCCATGACCAGACTCCCTTTGCTTGGCCATCCTGAACTGACAGAGCTACACTAGAAACATGGAATGGCTTGGGCTGGAAGGAAACTTAAAAGTTCATCTCATTCCACCCCTGCTATGGGCAGGGACACTTTCCACTAGCCCAGGTTACTCCAAGCCCCGTCCAACCTGACCTTGAGCACTTCCAGGGATCCAGGGGCAGCCACAGCTTCTCTTGGAATTCCATTCCAGGGCCTCCCCACCCTCACAGTGAACAATTCCTTTCCAATATCCATCTAATCCTGCCCTCTGGCAGTGGGAAGCCATACTCTTCTAAATAGTCTTTTCAGTACTATTGAGTTTTGATGTTTTCTTGTTCCTCTTTTCCTTTTCTTTTGGTGTGTTTAGTTTGGGTTTTTTTAGTTCATAACCAGAGTGGAGTTGAAGTTTTTATTGCCCCAAGTTCTACCACTGAGGAGGACAGGCTGAGCCCTCCTGGTATCCTAACAGAAATACCTGTCTGCTCTTTTTCTGTGTTTGGAAACCTCCAGTCCGTGAGGAAAAATCCATTTTCTGTTTAATACTGATAATGTCAAACAGACAGCAGAGGATGGCATGACAATTGCAGTAGTCTGTGAGAAAAGCCAGGGCATTAGCAGGCAGAGCTGTGCTGATCCCAACACCAGGCATCCCCAGGAGAACACAAGTGCAGGCAGCACCCAGGCTGAGGCACAGAAACTCCAGTCCCTTATCCATCCACAAAGCACATCCAGAGATTTACAGAAAAATTCAAGGAGTCACCAGGCAGCCTCAGCCATATTCTGACATCTCCAAGCTCAAAAGAAACAAGTTCCCCTTGTAGGGACAAATTACCTACACTGGGTCCTTCTGCTTTTCCTGCTTTCTGCTCCCATGGAAGGCACCAACCCTGACGTTTGAAAAACTGGTAAAATAAGTTAAAAAAAATCTCAGGCAAGTTTGCTTCTCTGAATTCCCCTATTTTCTCCTCTCCCTGGCACCCCCTCAGTCCCTGTGCAGCACTCAGGGGAGCTCAGGCAGCTGCAGTCTGGGTTATTCAGCTTACAGAGATCAGTGGTTACTGCAGTTCAAATGCTTCATTAACTTCTTGTGCTCGGACCCTGGAGATAAGAACCCACTGTCTGGAACAGATTTGCATGAAGGCAACAACAGATAAATAAAATTACAATGTAAGACATGGCAAAGTGAGCAAAGCAGGGCTTTACCCCCTTCTGTAAAACCCTAAACAGGGGAGAACCCCCACCTTCCCCTACAGAGATGAACCTAAGGGAAAGCTGTGACCTTAAAGCTGGAATTTACCTCTTGCATTCCTGCACAAATAGGCTAAATAGCTTGGATCTCAGTCAGGATCACAGATGTGCATACCCTAAAACACAACTGCTAACAAGTTTGGCAGTCTGTGCAGCGTTGGTACGAACAAGGCTTCCCTGCCAATTGGTCCCCAGTGCAGCCCAACTGTGTACAATAAAACACTCTCCAGCCTTGCTCAGGTTCTGAATTCCTGCTCCACAGGAAAGGAATGGGGTTTCCAAGCATCAGCTCTGTCACAGCTGCCCTGCCTCCCCCACTGGCAGCCCCTGACACAATGCCCAGGTGCTGAAAGCTGCGTGTGCTCATTTATCTCAGCCCTGACAAAAGCAGTGACATTTGCCAAAGTTTGATTCATCCCAGGCTGAAATCCTCATTCCCTGGAGGTAAATATTGCTGTCTAATGAGGAACAGTCACGCACAATTACACTGTGAGGCAGCAAATGGCTGAGGATCTTGAGAAAGCTGATTTGTTAAACTAATTGCTGGAGGTAAGGACTGGGGTGAGCCACCGCTCCAAATGCAATCCCAGTGCTTCCCAGGGCACTCTCCAGAAGGGTCCTTGGATCCGCCTTGAAAAATGCACTAAATAAGCACAAAATAGATGAGAAAGTAGCCTGAACTCTCTCCTCTCTTTGCCTATGAATTTCTTCACAGAGAAAGAAGTTTTGTTTAAAATGTGCATTTTGTAAGTTGCAGCAGGAGCTTTCCTCCAGCCCTAGGAGCTGATCCCTCATGGAAGAGCACACCTCTCTCCCAAAGTGGGACCTCTCCTCTGCCTCCCAGGCTGTGTTCAGCCCAGCCTACAGATCACCAGCAAGAAAATACCTGTTAAGGTGAGGCTTTAGCATAGAATTCACAGAATGACTGGGTTGGAAGAGACCTCCAAGATCATCAAATCCAGCCCAGCCCCAACACCTCAATAAACCCTGGCCCCCAGTGCCACATCCAGGCTGTGTTAAACACACCCAGGGATGGGGACTCCACCACCTCCCTGGGCAGCCATTCCACAACTTTATCACCCTTTCTGTGAAAATCTTTTTCCTGATATCCAACCTGTATTTCCCTTGGTGCAGCTGGAGGCTGTGTCCTCTGGTTCTGTCAGTGCTGCCTGGAGACAGAGCCCAGCCCCAGCTGAGCACAGGCACCTTTCAGGAGCTGTGCAGAGTGATGAGGGCACCCCTGAGTCTCCTTTTCTCCAGGCTGAGCCCCCCCAGCTCCCTCAGTGCTTCCTCACAGGGTTTGTGTTCCCAGCCCCTCTCCAGCCTCATTGCTTCCTCTGCACCTGGTTGCAGCTTTACCTTCTTGAGCAGGGTCATACCTGCCTCTCCTGCTCTACAGAGCCAGAGCTGCCTCCTGCAGATCCTAATGCAGTCTTTATTCCTTGCAGGGGTCATTTGGCACAAAGTTAGGACAAAACAGAAAAGCAGACACAGAGATAAGTATCCTGTTACAAAGACAGTGTGGAAAACACCGGTGTATCACTGAGCACGATGTGCAGCATCCCAGCCCTGAAGGGCAGCTCTGCTTCCCCCAGGCACTCTTGCATCTTGCCCCATTCCTGCATTCCTTCAGGAATGTCATCACATGTCAGCCAGCAACTTCCTGGTCCTTGAACTAAAACTATCTGGGTCTCAGTTTAATGCTACTGAGTTTCTGAACTTTTTGCTTTACACCCCTTAAGAGGGATTTCAGTTCAGGAGCACCTTTCAGGGGAGAAAAGAAAAAAGAGAGAAAGGGAACAAGAAAGCCCCCCAGCAAGCCCAAAAGCATAGACTTCTATAATTGATCCAGGAGGGAGATGAAACCATAATTAATCCATTCGGGAGATGAGGATGTCTCAAACCCTTTTTTGGGAAGATGAGGAGTACCTGGTTAAGTTCACTTTACAAACAAGCAAAACCTAATTGCTTCAGAGTGCCAGCAAAATCTATCCAGGGAATTTATCCTCTTATCTAATGCCACCTGCAGCAGGACTGGGCTGCTCTGAATTAGAGCTGAGATCAAAGAGCACCTGTGCACAGCAAGATTTTGATTTCCTCCTCCCCTCTCTTTGCTCCACCAGACAGGTTTGTATTTCTGATCACACTGTCAGCTAAATTGTTACTTTTAATTACAAGGCATTCCCACTTCTCCCCTTCCTCCTCACACCTCGCAGAGATGAAAACCCAACTTATTCATCATGGTTTGCAGCACTGGGAAGTGGGACAGGAGGGAAGAGCAGCTCCTTGCAGGATCCTTGCCCCTGCAAAGGGGCTGCTGCCAGGGGTTTTTCTCTCAGTGTACAGCCCAGCACCTGCAATTCATACACTCACTGATTCCCACTTGCTGCACTAATAGGGGGCAGGTTAGCCGTAGAACAGCATTAATTAGTTATAAATTGAAATTAATTATCATAATAATGAAAGGATGCATGAATGCAAAGTTTGCCTCTTTTGCAGTGGTATTTACAAAAGACAGATTAGCAAGGTAATTTGTGTTAGATTTTCAGTACAAAACCCATGAGGGATTCAGAGCACAGCAATGGGAAACAGCTGCTTGGAGGCACTAATGACTAGGCCATGCCAAACCCAACACTTGCAGGAGGATGGAAACACCTCTGAGAATCAAAAGTCATAAAGCAAAAATATATCCTGCCGTGCAACATGTCTGCTGGGCAGGAGCTCAAAGCTGCTTGCTCTGAGCCTTTCACTGGTTTAAAGTACAGCTGTGTGGCTGGGAGCTGGATGTGCACAGCAGCTGCCAGAGCTGCCTCTGGACAGTGGCAGAAAGGCACTGATGAGTTTCTGCTCACAGGACTCAGTGCCATCCCTGGGTAGCCCAGCTCACACCAAACCTGTGCTGAAGCCAGCAGTGACCACTCAGAGCCCCAGCTCTAATTGTGCCTCTACAGGTATCTATTTACTGGAAGCTACAGCAGAGAAATAGCCCAAAGTGATCTGCAAAACACAGCAGAGAGCACCACACAAAATATCCTGGGTCTTGGAAGACAAAACCCCCTCTCCATGTCCCTGCTTGGATTAAGATAAAAGAACCTCTGGAAGTTCAGTGTGAGCTGGTTTAACATTTCCAGTCCCCACAGGTGGCTGGGAATCAGCAGTTTTTATTGCAACAAATTAAGCTCACTCATCACCCCCCTTTATTAAGCTTTGTGATTTATTTGGTAGCAGTAACGATACCAACAGCTGGAATCAACTCTTTTTTGGTATAGAGCAGATTCACTGTTGAGAAAAGGCTGAGAACACTGGCTGAAGGCAAAGGAGAGGCAAGCAGGGACAGGAGGGAAGAATTGTTATTCCAGATGCCCAGACTTGCTGTCAGATCTGACTGTGAAAAAGAATTTGCTCTGCACTGGAGATCCACTGGGACTAAGCCACAGGCTCCTTAGGACCTTCCAGTCAGCACAGGAACAAAACCCCATGAACCAGATACCTTGGCACTGGAAAAACCAGGGAAAAGTCACTCAGGACAATGAAATAGGGTACAAGATCAGCAGGGAAATTTTTAAAGATGAAACTTTGATTTTTCATTGAATCCTAAAATCATTTAGGTTGGAAGGAGCCTTTAAAAGCATCAAGTCCAACTGCTCTGCTTGGTTCAGCTGGAATTTTGTGGGCCAGCAAACTCCCTTCCTGGAATATCTTTATTGATCAGGGCATCAATGTGGTGTTTTACATGGATAAAAGGAATGGCTGAAAATAAGGTGAAGGAGGGTGGAGGAGGTTTTAATCTCATCATCTGAGCAGAGATGTCCCTTACAGGCAATATGCAGGCACAAACCAGCACTGGCATCTGGCATAAATCATACACTGTGCAGAGCAAGAGTAACTTTCCATCAACTCCCTGAAAGGCCTTTTAGTCCTCTAAGTGGAAGTTTGTACATTCTTCATTCATTTACCATCCCTAGTGGGTTCTGTACTAAATTAAGTGTTTATACAGCACTTTGAAGATGTAAAGCACTGAAAGTGGCAAATACTCTCACTGGATATCAAAGAGCTACAGCTCCTAGAGACTAAGCAGATCCATCAGCTGAAATAATTGGTTGCACCTAACACTGACAAAGTAGAATGATATAAATGTCATTTTTTTTCTCATAGTATATAGACAGGAAAACACAGATTCACACTCAGATTTGTGCTTGGAGGAAGCAGATCATGCCAGGATTATTTTATCCAAATTATTTTATTACCTTGGTGGGAGGAGCACTGCCTTTCTCTTAGGAACTGAGTGTTGGGCACAGCTGGAAATAAGGCACTAAGGATGACAGGTAACTGCTGTAAATCATGATGGGAAATGCAGTGTCTTGGATTTAGGTTTCTTTTACCAAAGATGGAGTCTTCTGACTTTGCTGTTCCTGACTCCAGAAATGCACAGGCAATGCACAACTAAGAAAATACCTGGAAAATAGGAAAAGCCTGCCCTGAGAAGCAAAGGGAATGATTTACAGAGTTACTTTCCATGGCTCTTCAGTATCAAATCAGCACTGCCAACTGTGCTGAAGTTGGGAAGGCACACATTACCCTTCCCAATGCCCCCCCTGCAGCCTCAATATGCTAAGAAAAAAAAAAAAAAAAAAAAAGGCAGATTAGGACTGCTGCTAATTAAGCTAAAAATGTGCCGTAATGGGAATAATAAAGGGGGAAAAACCCAATCAGTGGGAAAGGCATTGATATAGCAGCAGTGAGGCAGCTCCAGATGTTTGGGCACATCTGGCCAATAAAAATGACTCTACCACCAACTTATTTATCCTAGTGAAGGACCAGAAGCAGATTTCACAGGAAATAGGTGCATCATACACAGCAAGGGATCTACAGAAGGGCAGCACTTCTGCCCTTTGTGGGCTTTTCCCCAGGTGAAATCTGGCAGGTCAGAGGTGTGAACCTGCCCTTGCTAGCTGTACAAAACACTCCTGACCTGCCAGGGACAGCAAGGGTTAATCACTCTCAGGTGCTTTGATGTGCTGTGACATGCAAGAAAACGGTAATTTTGCACTTTATAGTAAAAATAAGGATGGGAGAGCTTTCCCCCTCCTTATTTGTTCTGAGTAGTTATTTTATTTACCAATTCCTCTTTAAATATCTCCACCTGTTTTGACTGAGGGGTTGGAGCTCTGTGATTTGTGTCCTCATCTTAACCCTCCCCTGAACTGCAAATGCTCCTTTGGGAGTCTGTGCAGCTCTGTTAATAACAGCTCACAAAGGTTACCAAGATAATGCACCCAGTAATGTCACAGCTCTAAAATACCCAGGTTTATTTAGACAGTGCTTCTAAAGGAGATATAGAATTGAATTTTGATTATTATTTAAAGTGCCACTTTAATCTTTTCACATAGATGCTAATAAAAAGAATTTTTGTTAGGGGAAGGGAAGAGAAGATAAAGCAGAAATTCTTCAGTGGGAATTCTCTCCTATCTCCCTGAAGGATGAGCTTTAGGTTCCTAGCCACTCTGATTATTGTTGTAGCATTAAAATGGCCTTTAATTCCCATTAGAAACTGGCTCCTGACTTTCATCTAGGTGTGACTGATCCCCACCCACACTTTCATTCATTAACATGCCAATTGCCATAGATTTACTTGAATCTGTTTTGTAGTTTGACCACCAGCTTGACAAAAAGGAGGGGATGTGTATGAGGGACATGCAGGAGCCTGGCTTCAGCCCTGTGCCAACAGCAGGCAGCAAGAAATCAAAGGTGAGCTAATGGTGAGAGAAAGTCTGAGAGCCCGTGAGTGTGACAACAGCTAAGAGGGAAAAATACAGATTTAGGCAAAATATCAAGAAAGGATGAAGAGACCAAGAAGTTGTGCTACAGGAACTGTTGTGAGCAGCAGTGTCACAGGTACAGCTGGCTCACCTGAGGGAGAGAACAGAGGTGATGGAGGAACTCTCTCCTCACTGGTGTCCAGTGAAAGGACAAGAGGAGGAAAAGGTGAAATGCTGTTATTCTCATTTAAACATAAGAATTAATTTTTATCATAACCTTGATTGAACACTAAAACAGATTTGCCCATAAAAGCTGTAGAGTTTCCACCCTTGGAGATATTTAAAATTAGACAAGGCCCAGAACAACCTTCTGCAGCTGATTCTGCTTTGAGGACAGAGAAAATATTTAGGGATCTCTAGAGACACCATCTAGCCTCAGCAATTCTGTTATTCAATACCATCTGGAAGGAAAGGACCTTGAAGCCCTCAAAACCAGCTCCTCCCAACTCAATGTCCCAAAATCAGAGGAAAGGACCCAAGATGCCTTTAAGGTACAGGGTGCTCCAAACATAACTGCTTCCTCTCTCTCACTATCACCCCACCAAGCTCCTCTTCATCTTTTAGAGCCTTTTAATGCCCAATTCCCACACAGGAATGCTATATCTGCCCTATTTCCTTTACCTCTATTTTCAATATCACCTCTCCAAATCCACAGCAGATGTCACATGTTAATGAAATAACCCTCCAGGGAATCAAAGCTGCAATGCAAACAGGAACATCTTGATCAAAACCAATTTTTGTTTTGGGAAAATTTCTCTCAGGAGAAGAGCTGGGGTTTAATGGCTCCAAATTTTAATGGCTCATAAGTTCCTCCTCACAAGTCTAAAAGCTCCTAGGCAGTCTACCTAAACATATGGATCTCATAATGCCCAAGCTGGCCATTAAAAGGGGGAAGTTCTTGGAAGTACAAGTAGAATATAGAGCAGGCATTCCCTGTGTCTAAAATCTGATTTTCATGATGGCAGCTGGTGAGATGCTAGTGAGGGAGTGAATTCCCATACAGGGCAGTGTTTTCAAGGAAACACAAGGTTGTTTTGGGCTCTTGAGTGAAATTCAGAGCTCAGAAGTAGCTGGAATGAACAGTACCTGGCCTAGTCCTCTTCCAAATAATCCAAGAAAAAGTTTGCAAGCTGCAAATTGCAACAGAAAACTCCTTGTGGTGCATTAAACACATATTTCTACCTCACACCTCATCCCAGCTAGGTTAGAGCTCAGCTCAGGTCTCTCAGCCCACACCTCCTCCCCGAGACTGATGGCTCCTGCTCCCTCTCAGAGGCAACCACTTGTTTGCATTAGGCTCCTGCACAAGGAAAAATGCCTTTTCACTACTTCAGCTGCCTTTTGTTTCACCTGATGGAAAAAGCAGCCACACAAAGCCATCTGCAAGTCCCTGATCAGAGCAGGAATGGGCTGTCACCTGCTGTGTGGCAGGCACCAAAGGCAGCCCCAGGCACAGATTTCCATGGGGCTCCAGAAGCACAATGTGCCCGTGCTGAGCACAGCCATCCATCTGCAGGGGCAGGAACAGCAGGAAATTAAGGTGGAACAGGCACTTTAAAAAGCAAAAAACCCATCTCTAGAGGTAAAATCCCAGGTCTGAATGCAGGACTGCACTGAGCAGGTGTGTTTATTTTTAAATGAGGATAAAGGAGCCAGCAAATCATTCCCACATAGCCACAGGAGAGCTGGCAGAGGGCAGGGCCTTTCAGAGGTTATCCAGGATCAAAACAACAACTTGGAATTTAAAAGCCAAAAGCCCTCTCCTCCATCCAGAGTAATTCTGCACATGCAGCAGCTGTGGTGGCAGGAGCAGAGGCAGGATGCTCTTAATATCCATTCTTTATGATCCATAGCAGTCACTTTGGAGAGACACAGCACACTGGCATTTTTCTAACCTTCCTAATGAAAACCTCATCCCAAACTTTATTCTGCCCAGTAAGAACAGCATCACAAGTTGTGGGCAGAGCAGAGAGAAAGCAATGATCCCTCTATTCACCACATCTATAATTTGTTTCCATCTCTCTGCTGATCTCAGACAAATTCCTGTTAACTCAGGGTCCCTGAGGAGGCTCTGCCTGGGCCAGCATTCCCATGCTCCCTGCATTAACTGCAGGAGGTACAATGGATGTTTCTCCCAGTGCCATGAATCAGCTACTAAAATGCCCACACAGCAATCTCCTGGTGCACAGACCTTCCTCTGCTACCCACTGCCCAAGTCAGCCCTCCCAAAAAGGGAGAAATAATTATTTTAAAAACCTATTATTACATAATACTAGAAACATCAAAAGGAAACTGCTTTCTACTGTTTACTTGTTAAATAGTTGCTTTTTTTTTTTTTCCTTATATAACTAAAGAGAATGAAGAGTGGGAGATTTCTAACAAGCAAAGTTCAGCTCCAATTGGGATGAAGTTGGCACAGGCTTCCATGGGGAAATAAAACCTAAACCACATCAAGTGGTTTTTAAATTCCACCCTAAAACTAACAAGCTTAAGGAAAACAAGCTGAAATCTGGCTTTGCACATTACTGCCTTTTCTGTTTCTGTGGTAGCAGCAAATGTCTGCAGAAAGATCAGTACATTAAACCCTCTTCAGAGCTAAGGTCTCTGCTTGCATTCTGCAAATGAAGAAAGTAGAACGGATTTATTTGCCCAAAAGCCATAAGACAGACAAGGACCCAAGTGAATACACAGCCCAGAGCCTCTCCATCTGCTGCTCCTCTGCCTGCTGAGCTGCCACGCTCTCCCAGCCCACTGCAGGGGAAGGATAACACAATCTGGATGATGTTTTCTGGTCTAACTGCATCTCCAAAGAGGCAATAGAGCTATATTGGAAAGCCCTCACATTGATGGTTTGCTCTGAGACCAAACTTTGATGAAGAATTTCTCATTTGGATAAACCAAAGCCATTCTCATTTTAATTTAACATTTCTCTGTAACGAACAGAAGAATCAAAGGCACTGGAGATTTCTGCCAGGCTGTAACAGAAGTTGAATTAAGTTCAAAATTTCTGGGTCAGAAAAAAATTCAAACATGAAAATATTTGCATTCCAAATCAGAGTAAAGAGCTGAATTTCTTTTAACCTCTGAAATAGGACTTGTCAGGCTCTGTTTTGATCATCTTTTTAATCAAAATGACACATTTTGATATTTCAGAATCACTTCTCTGAGTCCTCAAAGCTGCAAGTCAGCCTGATATGAAGAAATGTTCTCCTGAGCTCCCCTCTCCTGGCAGGAGCAGGCCTTTGTGGAGGCCCCATTCCAGCTCTGAAGATCCATCAGAATTTGGGAATGCAGGAGACCCAGCTCAATCCTCTTATCCATAAGTTCACCAGCTTCATGAGGCCCAGGCAGGGAGGAGTTCAGAGCAAAATAAAGCCACAATTGGTCCAATTCAAAAGGAAAACCCTGGAAGACAGGTCAGACACTTCAATCTGAGTACCAATATTTTTGTTTGGACCATGAGAAAAGCATCCTCTGTTTCCTTTAAAGTTCAAGAGGGAAGCTGCTTGCTTGTCTTCAAACTTGTCCTCAAATTTCCACTGAGAAACCGACAAGTTAACACATTTTCTACCATAAAATAATTATCATTAATAATTTCCAAACAGTTTTTATTAAAAACTGTGATTTAATTCATATTTGAACAGTTCATTGAAACTTCTTTTCCCCTCAGTGTTCCTTTAAGGATGAGTAGTGGTTGATGGGCCACTAGAATTAATTCCAATTGTCATTAATCTTCCAATTGCCTTTTTGGGGGGTTGGTTTGGGGTTTTTTGGGTTTTTTTTTGGGGGGGGGGTTGGTGGGGTTTTTTTGGTGGGGTTTTTTGTTTTGGTTTTTTTTGGTTGGTTGGTTGGTTTTTGTTTGTTTTCTGTCTGTTCTGAAGCAGCCAGCAAAAGGAAAAAAATCCCAACAAAATTATCTGAGGAAGCTACAAATACCAACAAGCAACACCAGAACAGAGAAACATGTCTTGGAAATTCAGCAAGCATAGATATTCATCTACTGCCAGGGAGACCTGCTTTTATTCACTGTTCCTATTGTATCAGGAGGAAAGATCAAATTCATTTGAATACAGAGAAGGACTTCCAAAAGGAATGTAAAAATCTGCTGCAGTCGTTGAGGCTTTGGTATTTAGCACAGTCCTGTGTTTGGCAGGGGACTGCAAAGAGGCCATGCAGCTTCTCAAGCCATTAACTACCATTCAATTCTCCTTTTCTCTCAAATAGAGGGAGCCTAAGACAATATTTTACCTTTTCTATTAACATTTAATTACAGGAATGCGATTAGTGCCACAGCTTGAAGCCAGGGAAAGAAAAGCACGATACAGGTACCACTTCTTTTCTTCTTGTCATCACTCAGAGCAGCTGAGGGGAGGATGAGCAGGTGCAGTGATGTTTGTGAGGGGCAGAAATGACCACAGGGCTGGGAGGGAATGCTTTGGGCTTTACCAGGGGAGGCAGCATGGCACAGAGGTGTCTTTTCATCTCCACTCTGCCAAATTCCAGGTTTAGCTGATGCAATAAATTACATATGATACAATCAATTACATAAACAAACAGACTGGCAAGATGTGCAACCTTTCCATGGTCAATAAAACCCCTTTGATTTTAGTGCTTAGCTGTAAATGAGCACCCAATTACATGCACAGAAGGGAGAATAGACACAAAATGGAGCAGTGACAGTCAGCTGTGCTTCTGAAGTCAAAGTTCATACATGTGTGACTTGAGGTGCCAGAGGTTGTTGATAACACAAAATGTCCAACTCTGGAGCTACTTTGACAACACAGCTGCTTGAGATGCTTCCTTCAAAGCAGCAGCAGGAATCAATCTTCAGGTCTTTACACTGCTTCTCTACAGCAGCAAAAGCACTGCAAATGATCCATGACTAATTCTTCTGAGTTAATGAAGAGAATTAAATCCATCCTTTCTTGCTTACTTTACACTTAGAGGTCAATCCACTGTCGAGCTGCCTCTGTGCAAACACAAGTGCCCAGCCCAGGCAGTGAGGAGCAGAGGATGCTCTCCCTGATGCTTTAAGGTTTTAGCTTTTATATTTTCCAGATCCTGCATTAGTGTATAACTCTGAACTCCATGTAGAGTGTAAGTAAGCTCCCTTCACATTTTGGTCAGACAAAACAATCCTTTTCCAGATGGGAACCAAGGGCATCATTGCAGCCTCAGGCCCGAAAAGTACAAACAAAAGTGAGCTGTGGGGAGCAAACTGGGGAATGT
>VZRH01001008.1:117838-133475 GCA_013397555.1 Urocynchramus pylzowi | reverse complement strand
GAGGAGCAGAGGATGCTGTCCCAGCTCAGGCAGTGAGGAGCAGAGGATGCTGTCCCAGCTCAGGCAGTGAGGAGCAGAGGAGGCTGTCCCAGCACAGGACTGAGGAGCAGAGGATATTCTCCCCCAGCTCCCAAAGCCCATGTTCCCCTGAGCAGCCACACACAGTGGGGAGGATGGGCCAAGCAGCCAGAAGCCCCTTGGGCAGCATTCCCATTCCTTCCTAACCTAACACTCCAAACTTCTCTCACACTCCTCCGTTTCTCCCTTAATTACTACAAGTAATTTTATTAATATACTTTGCAGCACCATTAACTATTACCTGAGGCTTAGCTTTAAATATGATGAGACTACATAATCTTAATAGCACTAATTAATAGTACCATGACTTCAAAATTTCACAGATCTGACCAACAAAGCATATAAAGTGTGGTTTGGGGGGGAATTTTCTGGTTGGTTGGTTGGTATTTTTTTGTTGGTAAAGTAATGCCCCTGACAAACAGGAGCAGAAAAGTGGGAGTTATAAAAGCAGAGAATAAAACTAAAAGCAAAGTAACTCCCCCAAGAATTAAGACAAACATGGAAGTTTGTCCAAAACACTCGAGCTTTGGTCACAAATTCAGAGGTACAGGAGGTACTGGAAAGGCAGAGGTAAGGTCCCATTTGTTTGGAATTTTTTTTACTTCACTATTTTCTTGTGTTCTAAGCACTGAAGCAATCACAAGCTCTCTTTTGATATTACTTTGGTGACCAAAGGCTGATGACCACCAATGGGACAGGGTGGTAAAAGCTTCAGGAGCTGCAAAACTGGACACTGAATCAGCCAGAAAACAGAGGGTGGACAACCAAAACAGAGAGACCTTGTTCCTTCAGAGGCATATTTAATCCTCATGGCACATCCTGTCAGAGCAGAAGGGCTAAAGCTGTGTGTCCTCAGCAGAGGTTCTGCCAAAATGTTCAAATTTATGACTCTTGTGACTAACCTGTCAAAAAAACCTGGCACCAGAAATTTGCACTGGGGGTTTTTATTTCTGGATTTTATGTTGTCAGTCCTTCTCTCTCTCAGTTGAGCAGGGAGTTTAACAAAAAAAAACTCAAATTTGCTTTATTCCCAACTCCCAAAATTCAGCAACTCATCAATCAAAGAGAAACACACAAACTGCAGGTACTGCTGGTGTGGTTTCCAGAGGCTCTGAGCAAACAGCTCTGAGGAGCCACAGCTGCTCAGCACCACCCAGAAAATCGTCCTGGGAACAAAAGCACAGCAGTCAAACTGCTCCAGAGATGCTATAAATTACATTGTCAGATGAAGAGCGATATATTTCCTCTGCAGTGATACTGTAATTATCAAGAAAGTGCCCTGCCTTTGCCTGAAAGTGCTGTGTGCAGTAATTAATTTTCCTCTGCATACTGATGTTTGATAGTAATATGTAAATCACTGGGTATTTGCTACAGATATCTAATAAAATATATCTACTGTCACACTCTTGAAAGCATCTTAAAACAACATTAAGAAGTTGCATGAACACAGAAATGCAGTGTCCTTATGTGCCTTTAAAGCAGGCTGTAGGTAAAAAGTTTGATAGTTACAACACCTGAAACTGCAGCCCTGCTTTTCCAATTATTTTCTTCTCAACAAATCCTCATTGTCATCAAGAGGCTCAAAAGTTCCAGCCTGAGAGTCTAAAAATCCAAATGCTCAATAATGCCAGGGAAATTCTGGTTACCTTGGAGTGCTGGTGACCCCAGAGAGCCCCGGGGACACCCAGGCAGGGAGGCTCACAGGGAGGATGATGCAGCTTCTGCCAGGGCTACACAGAGCTGGGGACAGAGCAGACAGAAGTCCCACAGTGAGAAAATATCCTGTGGCACAGCCTTTGAAGGAATCTCACCAGGCAGCACATACCAAATTCAAAGTGTGCATTAAAAAAGAGCAATTTTCCTCCTTTCTTCCCAGAGATGAGCTTTACCATTCCCAGGTATAGATAAACTCCAGGTTTATGGGAAATACCCACACCTGGGAACTAAAGAAGTTCTTGGAGGGAGCACAAAGCCATTATCTGGTAAAACTCCTCAGTTCAAGCACAACTTGAGCCTTGCCCCTCTGCCATGTCCCAGGCAGCTCAGCCCTGTCACCACCACTTTTTCCTCAATAATAATATTGATGCACAATTACCCCTTACATCCACCACTTCAGCCCTGGAGATCAGCAATAAAGCTGTTTCAAAGGTGATTTCTCAGCTCCTGCACTTTGTGGTGCCAATGGTAGGCTGAGGGGAAAAACCCAACAAATTAACTGAGATTTTGAAATGCTGCAGAGTAGCATCACACCTGAGGGACAACACCATCCCTGGGCCCAAAACAACTCTTCAGTGTCTGCTTAGGGTGCCTGGGCACTGCTCTTCAGTCATTCCTGGCAAGAGGAAAACCATCTGCACCCTACCCCATTGCTGTAGCTGTGCTTAACTGCAGTGAAATTACCCTACAGACTTAAAATAAAACCTAAATACAGTGTTTTCTTACACTATAAACTCTTGTAAGTGCTCCACATTTGAATTTTTAGGCAGAAGAATGCTATAATAATCACATCAAGTGTGTATCCTTGACTTCTGCAGAGGCCACATTAACTCCAGAGTGAAAAATACTTCCAGAAAAATGATTGTAATTTTGTCTCAATAAAGGCTGCAAGAAGATTCCATTGGGGATTCACTCCACTAGAAGAGAAACTTATTTTTCAAGGAAAAAAAAAAGGAAAAATATGCAACTTCTTTTATTTTTAAACAACACACAGCCTAATTAGAAATACAGAAAAAAATTAGGACAAAAAAGCCCAGAGAAGTTTAAGGCAAAAACTTTTTAGCAGCTTTGCATACTTGAGTATGAAGCAGAGGAAAATCAACTGATAATCTTCTCTGCTAAATTTATACAAGAGACAGAATATTCTCTAGAGAATTTGTTACTTAAAAAGAAAAAAAAACTTAGCATTTTACTTGACCAAAATTATTTCCTATTTAAATAATCATGCTTATCCACCTCCAGACTTAGTATTCTTTTTATGGTGATTTACAGAGTGGCTCTGCCATAAGTGCTGCAAAACACTCACAAGGTCTAAAGAAGTTAATGGTGTGCTGGAAATGCTTGATAAAGAATTTTTACTGTCTTTGCCATTTGACGAAATCAGTAATAAGCATAATAAATAGATGTATCAGACGTTAATGCTATGAAAGCTTTTCTAAATCTTTCTGTCCATCCTCCTTGCACTTATTCTGCGTGGGACACGAGATTTCTCTGTCTTTGAAAATAAAGCTCAAATTATCCCCTGTTAACCTTTCTCCTAGAAATGTCATTCGTTAATAATAACAAAAAAAACCCTTTAAAATCCCAATTCCAGCCAACAAGGACTACAGCCCCACTTTTCCTATCCTAAAGACCATAGACACCTTTTTAAGACTACCTAAAAACAGAGGCCAGACAAAGCTAAGGGAATAAAAAGCAGTTATATTTATTGAAAGGCTTTCAGGTGCATTTCAGGCAGATGAAGCCTCCCAGGTCCACCCAAAAAATGGACCACAGGTCACAGGTTTTTACACTTTTATAAGTTTGGTCCATTTGCATTTTGGGGGTTAATCTTCCAATTACAGCTTCAGGTAATGAAGTCATTTATCCCAAGTTTGCTCCCCCCAACTCCCTTTTGTTTCCATCTCTCAGGCCTGAGGCAGTGAGGTGTCCTTGATTGCCAGGCCTGGAGAGGAATTGTTGTGTCTGCCCAAAATGGGGAAGCACCAGCTCACACAGTACATGGGGTTTAGAGTTACACACTAAAGAATTGCAGGGTTACAAATATATGAAAAATAGAAAAGCTAAAATCCTGAGGCATCACCATGAAGCCCCTCAAAGTGAGATATTCCCTCCACTTCACCCCAGGGCAAGGCCCTGGTGCCCAACTTCCTGAGCTCTCCAGGGAACTGGCCAAGAAGTCACTTCCACAGAAGGATCATTGTCCTCCCACCCTTGTCTCATTAAACCTTTTCAGAGTGCTTCCTCCTGGGACCCACAGAGCAACAGGGGGGCCCCAGAGCCAGAGAGCAGCTGGGCAGTGCAGCCTCCCCCAGCTGCTGGCACACTCCCACAGGGTCACCCCAAGATAACCAACACAGCCACTCCAATGAAGGGGAGGGAATAACCAGGATTTTTTTAAGGAGAGGTCATTAATATCACTGATATTACAGACTTATCCCAGTGTGACAGCATTGATGGGGACTGAACCTGAGCAGAAATGCAAGTCTTAAAATCTGAGCCCAAGACTCGGCTGGAAAAGCTGTAACACCCTTGGCTGCTTTGTGACAGGCTGACCTGGGCTGACATTCCCCCTTTTGAAGAATTTCCCTGTTGAGTTTTCCTTGGAAAGGCTTTGCTTTGCACTAAGATACATTCAGACACACAAGTCCCTTTGATGTGTCAGGACCCACTGAACATTAATAACCCGATTACAGTGAAGAGAGCTCTTGATAAATTCCCCTCAGACAGCAAGATTTGCTTGTTCAGAAGTGTTTACTTCCACCCAAACCAGTATTTCAACCAGGAGCTCTCTCAGTGTAACAGGGGAAGTCCCTGTGCCCCTCTCTGCTGTGTGGCTGCACAATTCCCATCTCCTCTCCTCCTCTGACTTGGTGATCCCACCAGGAATCACCAGTTTTGGGAAGCATCACCTGCAAAGGCAGCAGGAGCCATCCCCAGGAGCACAGAGGCCATCTCATGTTTGCCAATACACAACTCCTAACATCTGCCATTTACTCCTCTGCTCCCACCCTCCTGGCAGAGTCAGTCGCCTTTTTTTGTTGCACATTTCCAATTTGCTGGCTGTTGCTAAATTGAATAGCTGATGCTAGATTTGCTTTTGTCACAAGGTTACTACAGACCTTGACTTTTCCCACTAAAGAAAATGACTTTGTGTCAGCCCTTCGTGGTTGTTTATTATGGAGACTTCATAGTGCCTCCCAGTATGGATGTCTTTGATTTTGAAAGAAAATCAAAACAGGCACATGAAGCGTTCTGAGAATGAGGGCAGTGATGAGGAGGCAGAAAAGGACTACATCATTAAGTCACTTTGGCTATAAACTCAGCAGAGCCCAATCTCAGCATTATTATGGTCTGTTTCAATTTTAAAGTTCAAGTTTAAAAGGAGATGAGATTAACCATTCATACACTATAATCTCTGCTACAAATTCCTCTTTCGTGGTTCCAAAAATTAGGTATAAAACTAGTCACTGCACAAGTTAGCTAAAAAATATCACCTACAGCTCCCCTGCTTGCTAATTCTTCAACTTGACTGAGAGGCACAGCAGATGCACAACAGCACAAGTGCACATCCCTCTAACTGCCAGCTTAGCAGGGAAAAATGTCTGACTTCTCCCTGCAAGCTCTCCTTGCCTTCAAAGCTTCCCTCCTCTCCCCAGTCTATTCTCAGTATCTTGTCCCACTCCCATCTCACAATTTCCACTAGAAATAAACTGAGACAGCAGCACAGCAATCCTCCAGCAGGAGATAGAAGAGCACCCCAAAGTCCAGGCTGCTGAAAAGAAAACCTTACCCAGGGGCACAGCACACACTGCCCAGGTTCTTTGCAGAAAGACAAGCACCAATTAAAGCACTAATTTTAGCAGTGTCACTGGCTTAACACAGTTGGCCACACCTTGCTCATGGTCAGTGATGGATTTATACACTGAAGTGTGCTGGTCTCAGCTGGGGTGGAGTTAATTCCCTTCCCGGGGGGGGGTTTGGGGCTGTGTTTGGATTTTGCTGAACATAGGGTTGATAATACAGATATTTTTGTTATTGCTGAGCAGGGATTGCTCAGAGCCAAGGCCTTTCCTGCTCCTCCTGTGGTCACACTGTGGGGAGGGGGGGCACAGCCAGGACAGGTGACACAAGTGACTGCAGGGATGTTCCAGACTGTGTACATCACACTCTGTAAATAAACTGGGGGAAGAAGAAAGAAGAGGGGGACATTTGGAGTCACCCCTGAGTGTGCTGGAATCTCTTCCCCTGGGGATGGCTGAACACCTGCCCAGCCATGGGAAGCAAGAAATGAACTCCTTTTTGGCTTTGTGTGTTGGAAAACCTTTTGCTTTCCCCATTAAACTGCCTTCATGTTAGCTCAGAAGCACAGTCACTGTTCCCAGTCTGACTCTCTCCCCCACCCCACTGGTGGCTGAGTGAGCATCTGTGTGGGCCTTGATTGCTCAGTGGGGTTAAACCATGACAGAAGCCATGAAACACTGGAAGGGCTGGCAGACACTCTCTTTATTAAGCACACAAGGTAAACCCACGTTTCTGAAGCAGGAAACCTCCCTTAAGTCATTTAGCTGGTTTGCAGTGATGATCACAGAGATATGCAGCTACACACACTGCATGCAAAAAGAAATTCAACAGTGCTTGCTACAGAGAGAGGGGTGTTGGAACAGCTTAGGGTTTTTGAGCCTGTACATATATAAATAAAAGATTAACTCAAGCTTTAAACAAGAGATTAAAAGGACATTCTGCACCATTAGCATAATACTCACAAATCTGTAATGGGATAAAACAGATTATAATTAGTTTGTTATGTTCATAGTTTTAAATGAAAGAGGGGGTTTGATACCACATAACAAAAAGCAAGGTTATGAAGTTTTGAAGTGAGAGGAAAAAAACAAATCCCTACCAAATGACCATAAGCAGACACAATATACCATTAAACTGATAACAGAAATGCTGCATCTAATGAGGAGGAGAACATTCACCCCAAACCACTACCAGCACATGGAGTCTGCCCACACAGCCCGTGGGGCACGGCCTGAAGCCCCCAGGGACCCCCAGCTGCATGCAGGAGGCTGCAGGAGCCATCCCAGCAGCTCTGGCAGCCCCAGGAAGGTTTCCTGTGGATCCCTGCCACTGCCAGAGCTCCTCCACAACAATGCTGGCATTGAGCAGCTGGGGCTGGGAACACAGCCTGCCTGTCTGGGCAGCCTGCTGGGGAACACTGGGGCTCTCACGCTCCCTCACACCCCACCTCAGCCAGATGCAGCCCCCAGCTCCACGCCAGACAACTGCACCCACAACATCTGCACACTGCAGGGCACCTCTGCCTTTCATTTCCTGGATTCACTGAGTTTTTAGGCAATTAGGCATTTTTAATTTGTTTTTAAATGCTTAACATTCACCCATTAGTCACCCTGGAACTTATTCTGCCTTTGCAGAGGAGATGTTACTGTAAATGAGTAAAGACAGGGATATGCATGCACACAAATTGTACAGGTTATGGATTTTTGTAGCCTCACAGAATCACAGAATGTCCTGAGCTGGGAGGGACCCTCAGGATCACCAGGGCAGCCCCTGGCCCTGCCCAGACCCCCCAACAAGCCCACCCTGGGCACCCCTGGCAGCGCTGTCCCAACGCTCCTGGAGCTCTGGCAGCCTCGGGGCCGTGCCCATTCCCTGGGGAGCCTGGGCAGTGCCAGCACCTCTGGGACAGAACCTTCCCCTGATCTCCAGCCTGACCCTACCCTGGCATGGCTCCAGCTGTTCCCTGGGTCCTGTCACAGAGCACAGATTGGAGCTGCCCCTCAGGATGAGCTGCAGACCCTGGTGAAAGGTCTGACCTCAGCCTTCTGTCCTCCAGCTGAACCAGACAAGTGACTTCAGCCCCTCCTCGTGTAGACCCTCCAGACCCTTCACCATTTCTCATTTTCCCCACTCCCTGCACCAAGTGTAGGCTCCAGCAGGAAGGCAATGTCTCCTGCATGAGCCAAGAGAACAAACAGGGTGCCAGAGCCCCAGGGCTGCTGTGGCTGAGCCCTCACCCACGCTGCTGTGTGTGGCAGAATAAACAGAGAGTGAGACCATATCTCAAAGCACAGGAAAAAGGTGAAACCAGAAATTAAACTGCTCCTCCAGAGGTCAAGCACTTGAGAAGCCATAAGGTTAGACTGATTTTTTTTTTGAGGTTTTTTTTCCCCTTCAGAATAATGTGCTGCTGGTGGTGTATTTGTATTTTGGTGGCAGAGAAGAGGCTGCAGCACTGCCTGTACCAGGCAGTGAGCAAACACTGCTGAACCTGCCCCGAAGATCCTACAACATCAAAATACTCTGCTTTATTGAAGAGAAAACAAATGCACGCTTCACATTTCTTTTCTAGCAACCTTAGGGTTCAGGATGCCAAGTGTAATAACATCAGTTGACACTTCCACAAGAACACATGGTGAAGAGAGAAGAGATTTCAAGGGGGGGAAAAAAAAGCACCTCAAAACCCTGCACCAAATATTGTGACTTCTCCCACGCTCCAGCAATGCTTCTGACATTTCCCAATGTGAAACCAAGCTGACATCCTCAGCCCACCCAGAACAGCCTCAACTCTTCCTTCCCTGCAATGGCTTTTCTTCCTTTCTCACCACATATGTTCAAGATAAACATCTGAGGCTGTGAAACAGCACCAACTTTTCAGTGTTAGTGGCTGTACAGCACATCATCTGGAGTTATGGGGTGGGGTTTGTTAAAGATGACATTTCAAGGAGCCAACAAAGTGCAACAAAGATCTCTTCCCAGCAGTCCCAGTAGGAGATTTACTCTCTCTGGGCAGCCCATGGCAACAAACTTCACCATTTTTTTTCCACTGAAAAAAACCTGTAGGATTTATATTCCAGGAGAGCTGTACACATTTTTGCTAATTGTGCAATAGCACAATATTTTCTTGAGCAGTTTAGGAAACTCTCTGATAAAGGGCAGCGAAAATTGGGGGTTTTCTGGTACATTGGCAGCAACAAAAATACAGCAAAGGATCATTTACTACTGATATTGAGGTTGCATCTGAGGTAGATGAAGGCTGCTGAACATGAATTATGGGGAAGGCAATACCCAGCTGGTTTAAAGACAATAGGGAAATTCTGTAAGGGCACCTGTGGATGCCAATGAAGCCAAGCCAGGCTGGAGATCAAACTCAGCTGCTTGCTGCCATCAGGAACACACCTCACTTCTCCATGTAAACAGCTTGTGACAGCTGGAAAATCCTAAGGAGACATTTAGTGGGCTTATTAAGGTGTAATATGATTTTATTTTCATTCTTTTGCAAACATGCAAGCAAGGAATTTGCTATCATTTCAACCAAACTTTCAGCTTTTACACTTATTCTGAAAAGCAACTGTTCGTGCTGAGGACTGTGACATATTGAGAAAACCTAAATTCAGAGAGAGCCTTGGGCCCACCCTGCTGGAGTCACTGTCATGCAAGAGCCACAGTGAAATGGAAAAAAGCTGAAATTTTTCAGCAGAATCTACCTCTGAGTTGTACTGTATGGATGGATATCACAGCTTTGTCTGTGCAGGAGCTGCTCATCAGAAAACATTCCTTCCATCAACACAAAAGGCTGAAATCAGGAGTGCTAAAAGTTGTCCTCTAAGGGCCAGAAAGAAACCTTACACTGGAGATACTTAATAGGCAGAAATGAGACACTCAGGAATTGGATATCATCTGCTATTTCTCACAAACATGGCATTTAAAGTCAATTAAAACAAGCTCCTACAAACTCCCTGCACCCCCTGCCATCATTCCAAACATCCCTAAGGTCCCTCAGCAGAACCTGTAAAAAAAATAAACCCCCCCCAACCTGAGCAGCTGACACACAGACCACAGGCATAAAAAGTAACACTCTGAAAGAACAATCAATATAATTTCCCATTAGTTGTCTTCACAGATTTGTCATTTGGGCTTTCCCTTAGCAGCCTTGAGGGGAAAATGAGAGATGTGTGTGACTGCACAGGAACTACATAAAGTCTCTTAAAGGCATTTAGAGCTGCTATTGCAATCATTTCCTTTCAACAGATGAATGAACTGAGGACATTAGGCATGAAGAAAACTAATTTTCAATAGAATACTACCTATACATTATGTTCCAGCTGGGTGGGTAACCTCTGGAGCTGTAGGAGCTGCCCAGAAGTCTCCAAGAGAAGTTTCCACAGCAGAGCTGGTGGCACCTCACCCTGCTAAGGGATGTGCTAAGGGATGTGCTCCATCTCCATCAAGGGCCAGGTCTGACCCCTGAGGGCTCTCAGCTGTGCTTCAGACCCAGAGAGGGGACACAGGATCCCTTCCTCAACATGAAACTCTGGCCCTGCTGCTGATATCTTAGCATTTAGCTTGTATATTTTTCAGATCCTGTATTGCTTTAGTGTATAACTCCAAACTCCATATAGAGTGTTAGCTAACTGTCTTCACATTTTGGGCAGACACAACTATTCCTCTGAAGGCCTGGCAATCAAGGACACCTCACTGCCTCAGGCCTGAGAGATGGAAACAAAAGTGAGTTGGGGGGAGCAAACTTGGGGTAAATGACTTAATTACCTGAAGCTGTAATTGGAGAATTAACCCCTGACATGTAAATGGACCCACCCTGAAATTGTATGAAAGTCTTGTGACCATTATCTATCTCTGGTGTAGCCCCTCAGAGGCTTTTGGCTGCCAAAAAGGTGTAGCTATTGAAGGCCTTTAATAAATACCCCCTTTTAATTCTCCTAATCTTGTCTAGCCTCTATTCTAGGTAGCCACTCCAAGGCATCACTGCATACAGGGATTACCCTGCAAACCCCAGCCACCCAAGGGCTGCCATCACCCTCTGCTCTTGGCCAAGTGATGCTCCTACAGGACATCTCAGGCATGGCCCTAAATAAAAACCCTCATTCCAAGCCCTTAGCAGAGTCAGAGCCTGGTTTAGTGACTCAAACCACACAGCTCAAAGCTGTGAGAGCCCAGGGTGCTGCTAAAGCACAGCCCCAGTGCCCAAAGCTGAATCCACCCCACAGAGCCCTATTTAGGGTCTGTCCAGCAGCTCAGTTTGACAGGACAATGCTCCCACACAGTTTATCCCTCACACAGCTCTCAGACCACCTCATATCTTGGGATTGTTTTGGCCCAGGGAAGAAATATCCCAGATCACTTTGACCCTGCATCACAGGGAATACTGAATGTATCCTCCTCACTACAAAGCCAGAGACATTTCTGACAGTACCCATTCATTCTGATTTTTTTTCCTCCTTCCTAACTCTTCCTTGACAAATGATAAAAGCTTCTAAAACTACCTCTGCTAAGCACCATATACACATAAAATCTATGCTGTTGTGCTGACGGGCTTCTCCCGTGGCTCTGAGCTCCCAGGTCCTCATTACAGAGTCAGGCAAGGGCTTTCAAGAGCTGTAATTGCTGCCTAACTGAACAAAACCCACCCTGAGCACGGAGGCAGAGCCTGCTGTAGGAAATGGTCAAAAGGAACTGGGTGGGAAAAAATAAAAAGGAGCAGATTAACTTAAGTAATGGCAGTTACCTGGAATTACTCGATGCTCGGAATACTTAAAATATAATCTGAAACAGGGAATTTCTTCAGCATCTGCAGAATTTCTTTCAATGGCACACAGGTTTTCATCCCATACCACCAGCTCCCACAGAGCTGTGACAGCTCCCACCAGCAACACTTTGGGGTCAAAGACTGATGTTCACATCCAGGTTCAGGGTTAAAAACAGGGTTATAAACCTGAATTAGCATCAGAAGTTAAATACTTTGAAAGACAGATCAAATATGTGCTTTAAATTAGCAATAAGCTAACAAAGCATAGATCTACATGAGCTTCATCCAAAGCAGGTATTATTTCTCCATAATAAAAAAGAGATGCAGACCTATGAAGCTGAATAAACCCCCCAAGAAGCCAATTCCCATTATCTTTCTCCTTTAGGCTTTGTTTTGAACAGCAAGTTTCCTTTAACATCCTTCAAGACAAAGCATCATCACACGGAGCAGGGGAAGAAAAAAGCAAATCCTTTTATCTACATCTCCATCTTCTGAGTAAATATTGCATCACTGCTTTCCCTCGGAGACACCTTTCATCTTTGTTTTAGGGATGGGGATGAGCTGATGTGGTCATGAGAGGAGCAGAGCTGCAAGGGCCCCCTCCCTGCCCAAGAGAAGAGCCTGTGCAGGGACCCCCCTGTCACCCCTGCCCCTGCTCACAGAGCTCAGCACCAGCCCTGGCTGCTGAGGGCAGCAAGAAGGGCTTGATGCCTCAGGATTTTAGCTTGTGTGTTTTTCATATATTTGTAATTCTGCAATTCTTTAGTGTGTAACTCTAAAGCCCATGTACAGTGTGAGCCGCTGCTTTCCCACTTTGGGCAGACACAACAATTCCTCTCCAGGCCTGGCAATCAAGGACACCTCACTGCCTCAGGCCCTGAGAGATGGAAACAAAAGGGAGTTGGGGGGAGCAAATTTGGGATAAATGACTTCATTACCTGAAGCTGTAATTGGAAGATTAACCCCCAAAATGCAAATGGACCAAACTTATAGAAGTGTGAAAACCTGTGACCTGTGGCCCATTTTTTGGGTGTAGCCCCTGGGAGGCTTCATCTGCCCGAAATGCACCTGAAGGCCCTTCAATAAATATAACTGCTTTTTGCTCCCTTAACTTTGTCTGGCCTCTGTTTTTAGGTAGTCCCAAAAGGCATCAGGCTGAATGGTAAAGTTTCTTTTGTCCCTTTCCCCCTGAGAGAGCACCAAAGCAGAGTGCAGAAAATCCCAGTGTGTACGTGGCTAGGTGCCATCTGCTCCCCTTTCCAGAGCAAGAGTCATGATATTTATATCCCCCAGAGTACCCACATTAGCTGTGCATAAAGACTCTGCTCCTCCTGCACTGCTCTGCTCAGGAATATAATGGCTGCAGAACAGATGGGGAAAACAATACAAGGATATTATTAGGACAAACCCACATTATAAGGAATGGTTCTGTTCCTTATATAATTACACCAGAGCAGGGAGGGGTTTCTAGGGTGCTGCAGCCTCTGGAAATTTAAAGATTCCATAGAATCTATCTTAAGGCTCATTTATTGTAGAACAACAATGTTTACCCTTAAAATGTTCTACTGTATTCTGAATTTTTTTAAAGGGAAATAAGGTAAAACAGCAGTAGTTTTTGTGAGCTTTTTCAAGAGTTAATCCATCACAAAGCAAATAGGTCGTGGAAAAGAAAGTGAGCCTGTTCTGATGGTGGTCTGCTCTTGCATCAGTCCATGACTAATTCTACAGCACCCACCTGCCTGTGTTTTCATGTCAAATGCTTAGTCTGGTACTTCTGCCCCCTCCCTCCCACTCTGAGCCTCTTCTGATATTCCATCCCAGAAGGAAAACATCTTGGTTCTGCAATTCCCTCCTTAATTCTGCTACTCCATGATGACAGAAAGGTACATCCTAGATACTGTGAATCTTGGCAGCTGCATAAAGGGAATAACTCTGCACCAGTGACAGCTCAGATGACGAGATATTTGCTAAGCCTAGGGAATGGCTTTGCTCCCTCCCAATCAGTTCCTGTTCTATAAGAGAAAAAAATTATACATAATGCCCAGTCTCCGACTGGGAAAAGTCTTTACTGGTCATCAGCAGCTTTCAGATCATTCATGCAGAAAATTATTTAAAACACACCCCTCCCCCTCCCCCCAATACAAATGCATCTGTTTCTGATTTAAAATAAAGTTCCATTCCCATTTTTGAAAAAGCTTTTATCTTCAGGAAATATGGAGGCTTCTTCGAAGTTCAGTCATTTTGCAGCTCATTTGAACATTAATGGAAAGAAATGTTCCTCCACTTCAAACTATTTCCTCAGTCAATTAGACAAATCCTCTAAGTGGAGTTGGTGAAGCAGTTCACGTCCAGGAACTTAATTAGTGCTGAATTCCCAGGCTTGCATCCACCTCACCCACACCAACAGCCACCTGTGGGCTCTGCAGGAGGGGCTGTGGGGACACCAGAGGGTCAGGACAGGCAGCACAGCAGCTGGGACAGAGGAGGAGTGCTGGAAGAGGATCCATCAGAAGGGAAAAACAAATCCAAAACTCATGAAAGATTCAGCAAAGGTCCTGCCTTCCCATGGTCATTGAGGAAACTCCCCCAGCAAATCTTCAGGGTAACAGCTCTCCCCTGTGCCCTTGCTGGATTTCTCATTGGCATTTGCAAACTATTCTTGCTCCACTCCCCTGCAACTTCAATTATACTGTCACTTGCACATTTGTTTGTCCTAGTTAGCTGCTCTGTTCCTGACTGTGGCTCGTGGCACTCCTAATTAGGATTGCTGGCACAGCACCTTCCAGCATCACCAGGAACAGCCCAGAGCTGGCTGGGAAGCCCAAAAGTAGTGGGAACAAGTGTGGAAGCAGAGTAGCTCTACACTGACAGAGCAAGAACTGCATTTCACACTCTGTGAAGCTGCACTTCCAGTGTGGAAAGCACTGAGAAATTTCTAAAAATAATTAGGGTCTCTTGGGAAGAAAGAAGTTTGAACAATATTTATAGAGAAACTGAGCTAGGGGGGGAAAAAAAAAAAAGAGCAGCCCTTACTGCTGGTGATGGCACAGTATTAGAGCAGAAACTAAGTGAACTCCTTAATGAAAGGTTCATGTAAAGCAAATTGGTCTCATCCTATGAGAGCTCATCCCTTGTTTCCACTTTCTCCTAACCTCCAAGTGAGTGCAAGTCTTGAGAGCAATTGATAATTACGATCTTAAGACAAAACAATTCTCTAAGTTTCTCTGAAAAGGCAGACTGCAGGTCAAACACAGCTAAAAAAAGATTATTATTTTTGAAGCCTCCTTTTACCTGCTCATATTTATCACTTATGGAAAATTCAAACTCCACTGCTTTTTGTGGTCACACACCCAACAAGGCCTGTGGCAGATGGAGAGGAACCCCTTGAGCAAGTTTCTCCTACACTGCCCTTACTCCTTACACCAGATTTAACTCTCTCATGGATAAAATACAAAGATACAAACATCCAAACCCTGATCCTCAGAGTCACCTGGAATCCTGTAGATTCCAACAGGATGCTACACCTACATTAATTATGTAGGCCCATTTCTGCAACTTCTGGGCACATCAAGTCCTTTTATTAATGTGCTTGGATCCTTGGACAAGAGAAAAGTGTTCCCTCAGGGTATCTGCAAATAAATCACAAGACCCACGGCTCAGATTTGTCAGGATAAGCAGGTGCCTAAACACAGCACATTTCCAACAGATCCAAGAGGCCTCAGTTACCCAAGATTGGGCAATAAATTGGTGAAAAAGGACACAAGAAGCCCAGTCCACAGTGCAGCCTCACACCATGACAAAATCCTTTCACAGGCAGAGGCAGGATGAACACAACCCAAGGAAGAGCTCAGAGGAAAAAACGCATGGCAGAACTGCTTGATCTTGCATCCCAGTAAGATTTTTCCCTTCCCAGGGAAGTCCAGGTGATCTGCAGACTCTGCACATGCTGCTGCACCAGAGGAGAAAAAATTCAACTCAGCATTTGGCTTTGTCTGTCTCCTCAGCCCTGAGTTTCCCTGGAGGTCCAGGGCAGCTGCCTGTGCTCACACAGCCCAGGAGCAGCTCTGCTGAGGGCAATGAGCAGCAACAGCCAGCTCACACTATGGAATTAAAGGGGGAGGAGGCAAACTCAAGAACAATCTTCAGGGGTGTCAGAACCAAGGGAAAAGCATCCCAAAGAGATGTAACAACTGAAACCAACCCAAAAGCATCCACTACTTTTTTTTTTTTTTTTTTTTTTTTTTAAAAGCTCATATTTTTTTTTTTTTTTTT
>VZRH01001008.1:85153-117653 GCA_013397555.1 Urocynchramus pylzowi | reverse complement strand
CAAACCCAAAAGATTCCCTTCTTTTTTTTTTTTTTTTTTTTCTGTGTAAGAGCTCATATTTCTGTTTTGTTTATTATCAGAAAGGAGTACAATATATTTCCTATCCCATAAAATACACATATAATTTTTGTGGTAATAAGACCCAGGAGAGGCATAAATATTCCCAAGGGTTTCTGCAGTTCAGGAGAACATTGTAAAACAGTTTGATAACTTGGAGATTACATTTCCTTCTATTCACCACACACACACACACTCACATATAAAAGCCTGCCAAGGGGAACGTTATTGATGCTTTATAACTATGAGCCAATAAACCTCATGAATTTCATTTATTTGAAGACTGCAATAGAAGCAGAAAGATAAGTAGCATCCTTAAATTCAAGATCATTAATTTAATCCCCGCCCCCAACACTCACCAGCAAGCTCTCTATGCTAAATCTTTTCATGGTTCTTTTACCAGTGCAAGCAAAACCAGTAAATGCCATTTGGGAAGGAACATTACAAGCCTGTACAGCAGAGTACCCCTCCTGAACTATCCACAGCAAATGGCAACGAGATGTTTCTTGTGGCAGAGCTTGCCTTTTGCTCCCAGGAACAATTCAAGGCTAGGACAGAGAGGAGAGTGGTGGTGGTGGGAGAGGAGCAGCAGGAAAGATGGGCTGGGCTGCTGTTTTCAGCTGTTTGAGGGAAGGACCAAAGTCCTGGGGGAAGTTCTCCCTCCCAGGGGTCCTGCTCAGGTTTCCTGTCCTTCATTCCACCCATTGGAGAGGATCCAGCTGCTCTTTTCCTTGGGAAGCTCTGGCACACAGCACCAAATGAGGCATTTGAGTGGGGTGCAGAGCAAGCTCAGGACTAAGAGCTGCTCCTCCCCTCTCCAAAGTACCTACAAAGCTGAGAGAGGATTCACACAGCAGCAGCATGGCCAAGGCATTCTGCTTAAGAACCATGAGATCAAACCTGCTGCAGCAGTCAGTATTTCTGTGAGATGCTGTGAGCAAACACAACCCACCCCAGTCACCCTGCCTTGGTCACCTGGCTGATCTGTGGCCTTTGGCACCACAGTTCCCACGTGCAACCACACAGAGAGCATCAGCAGTGCTGATGAAACTGCTCAGCATGGAAAGGAAAGGTAGATAAAATGCTTTAAACAGTTAAAGGCTTCAACAGAGAAGAAATAAGATGCCATGGAGTGTCAAAAATCTATCAAAGGCAGGTTAGCTCTCATCAGTGGTGCTAAAGAGGTATAAATGGACATGTTCAGCCAGGCAGAGACAGCACTGTGGGGAGCTCAGCCAGGGAGAGGAGGAGGGAGCAGCTCCCCTTCCAGATGGGATAAGTTCAGCATCTGTTTTGTTCTCAGCCTTGAATGCCTAAATGCATCTTAAAAAAAGTCACCAGGCAGAGCCTGAGACAGGCAGAAGGACATGTCACATCAAACAGCACATCTGGGCAGTGGAGTCACACAGAACTGACATTCCTTCACAATTTGGACAGTGCCCCCTGTTTGTCCTTGCACGTTTTGAATCCAAACCTCTGGTTTATAAAACCAACTGCTTAGTTATGCAAGTTTCTGTGAAGCATCTCTACTCAATCCTGGTGCAAAATTCAATAAGCCCCTTGACTCCTGATCTTTCTGTTTTAAATTTTAAGGGCAGCATTTCTGACCTGTGAATCACCAATTATCTGCCCTGCCCAGCAACATTAAAAAAAAAAAAAAGAAATGACAGCTGCTGGGTCTGAAGCATCCCTGTATCCCAGCTGCTGCTGCATGGTGCAGCATTCCAGAAGGGAAGTGGGAGAAGCCCTGCACAGCAGAGCAGCAGCTCTGCCAGCACACAGGTAAAGTTCATTTATATCTGGAATTATCCCCCTAAATCTGTCTCTGTATTCTTGCTGCATACAAATGCACCTGCAGCAGTTACAGGCATCACAGAAGACACTTACTTGTTCAAAATTAATTCACAAAATGTTAAATAATTCCCTTTCTCTACAATAACTAACCAAAAGCACAAACTGTGCCTCACCCAAAATCCCAGGGCATCTCAGGAAATCTGATCCTGAGAAACAGTGGCTTTGAATAAGATTAGCTGGGGGGAATTCTGTTGCTCTTTGGGTGCAGCTTTCAAGGGACTTCTGCATCTCCAAAACACACTAAACAATACAAGAAAACCATTAGTTTCTTTAAATACACACCCTTAAAAACAGAACTGAAGCTCACACACCAAGACTTCACAGAAATAAAAGTGTTTGACTCAGAAGTATCTCAAAAGAGAAAGATAAATTGGCTGGGCCAGATGCTTAAATCAGGAACTGAAGTCTGCTACTGCATGTGGGTATCTTGTGCTTCCTTCTTTAAATGCCCATGTGTGAAAACAATCTTAGCTAATAAATAGAGAGCAGAAATCAATTAAGCCTTTTGACAACTAACACTGCATTACCCAACCCTAATGTTGCCTTGAATTCCTTTAAAAAAAAAAAAATTATGACTATTCAAGCAAATAAGAAAAAGACTAAAATTATACACATGAAACACACAAAATTATGCCTTATTCTCAAAATAAATTATTCACTTGCTTAAGCCAGCACCTATTCAAATGTATTTCCTTGAGGCAAAACATCTCCAGTGCCATCACTCTCTTTGAGAGCAACATTCATCTTATTTCCCTCTTTTGGAAAGGAGGCTTGATGGAAAGGCAAGAACAGACCATAAGCCTTCATTTCACTTCCTACCTCTTCCCCACTCTGCCCTTGTCCTACCCATCACCCTGGGGCTCAGTCCTGGAAGCAGCCTGGGATTTAGGGGTGTTGGTCAGCTGGATGCCAATCATGTGGTGTTTGTGGTCACTGGCCCAGCTCCAATGGGAAGACAAAAGTTTACGGCCAGATTTGGGCTCCCTTTGACCATCCTCTAGCACAGATAAGCCTCTTTTACCTTCCAACATGAGATATTTTAAGATTCTATGACTTTAAACTCCCATTATCTAGTTCACCTCAAGTGCCAACTTCATACCACGAACATTACTCATCACTAGTGATCGTGCTTTACCTGCTTCAAGCTGTAAAATAAAGAAGTTGTGGAAATGAAGCCCATGGTGGGTGCCTTGGCACAAACCACACCAAAATTATGGACAAGCCAACATCCAGCATCACCTACATCTCCCTGGTGATAACTGGGTTTTGCACCTGGAGTACCTCTTTAGGACTAACCACATACAACAAAAAGTTTCTGACCTGGGGATCCATGAAAGCAGATTTTCTTTCATACAGATTTAAGGGAATAAAAACTGGAATTTTATGGAAAAGATCAGAAATGCAGAACAGACAAGGCTGACCTATGAAGGGAACAGTGCCCAAGCCCATCTTCTGGCTGCATTCACCAGGATAAAACACAAATGTTCTCCAGCATTCCTGGAACACAATGAAAATGCCAAAAAAAACCCTGAGACATCTCACAGCAAGGCTGGAGGGGAAAATACTGGAAGATTTATACACATCTGGAGGTAAGTGGTAGAAAACAGTCTGCAGAAGGTGCAAATTTCATCTTCCCAGCTATTCATCACCTCAGAAGACACTTGCTTTGGGCAGAGAGACATATTGCAAATTTGCTACTGATTCCTCTTGAAAAACATTTCAAGATGGTGTCATTTTCCAAAAATAAGGGTAAATAAGGGCAGTGTTATCTGCACCCAATGCAAAATACACTTTACATGCACAACTCGTGGCTGCTGCATGTATTCAAAATGTAACAAAAATTACAGAAACTTCAAAAAAATAAAATCAAAACAACTCTTGTCTTCTTTGTTGTCAGAATCATCAGCAATTTCAATTCCTATTCATTTTCCTGTAGGATGATCAATGGTTTAGTTTACAGTAATAGTTAAAATTGGAGTTCTTCAGAGAGTACATGGATTAAGTTCCTACTTCCATTAGTAAGAATTGCAATTAAGAGGTTGCAAAACACGAAGATGGGCCCAATTTATCATTACTTTAACATTTATCACAAATCACAAAACCACAAAAGAAAATAAACATGTTCAAAAAAAAACCCAGGGAAAACCCAGTCCTAAAGCAAATATTAGATACTCTACACATAATGAGAGGAAGCAACTTATTTTCATTAACTGGAGCTTTACCAGGTTTTTAAGATACATCACCAAGGAAAAAAAAACCCTGTTGACCTCTAAATTGAGAGGTTATTTGGATGGCAACCAAATTTTAAATCCCAGGCTGTTCTGCCAAAGAATGCTCAGCCTACTTTACACCTTAATGTGGTTTGTTTTTACCACTCCTGATGCTCACACAGAGTTGCCTTGTTTGCTCTGAAAAGCAAAGAAAATGCTCAGAAATAATTGATAACAAATAGCTTCAGACATAGTTTTTGTGGACTTTTATTTATTAGGTTTTTTACATTAAACAAACTTCTGGGTCTTTAAGGCCCTCACACACCTGAAGACACAGATATTTTTCCCACCATATTACAAGAATAAACACATTCTGATTTCAAGTCCTTTTAAACCCATTCCTTCACTAAAGCTTGGGGCACAGCTTCTGAATTAAAAGCATCGGTTCATATTATTTCAAAAATATTTTGAAATTTAAAAATAAAAAGCTTAGAGAAAGCCCAGGTTTGATGCCTCTGGGAACCCACAATGATACTGATGCCCAGATAATGTCTTTTTCTTGACTGAGTGGTAAAAGCTGCATTAAGCACCTCCTCAGTGCCTGCAGCACTCAGCAGGATTATGTTGGGTTCTTTAATCCCAAATTCCAGCTTTTCAGCTCCTTCCTGCTCTAATTAGACCATCACACCTGAAGGTGCATCCTCAGTCTTTGAATTACCATCTCTCCCCACCACTGGAGCAACACAACATGTCAGTAGGTAAAACAAGAAGGGACTGCCTTGGATGGCAGTCCCAGAGCTGTGGATTATCACCTCAGGGTCCAGGGCAGCTCTCCTGGCTGTAAAGTGGGCAGTGATAAATGCTGGGAGTGCTAATGGAAAACGATTTGCCCTTCACAGGTCAGTGAAATTCCAATATTAAAGGCAAAACCCTCGACCCTGCTGCCATCCAGGTCAAGTTGATTTGCTGCCTACAAGGATGCAGGTTCAACAGGAGAGCTCCTCCACTCAAAGCATTTGATAACACAAAGTTTTGGCTTGGATCACAGAAAGGGTTGGAAGGAACTTTAAAGCTCATCTTGTTCCAACCTCCTGCCATGGGAAGGGACACCTTCCACTACCTCAGGTTGCCCCAAACCCCATCCAGCCTGGCCTTGGACACATGATCACCAGCACAGTGACCATCACTTCACCTGTACACTCCACATCACTTTAGAGAACTCCCAGGAATGGCGTGCTCTGTCCTGGAAATAAATCTGGATACAGCTGAAAATATAGCCTAGAAACAGCTGAAATATCAGCTGTGTGTTTCAGGCATTTGTTCTGACCTAATTATTTCTAAATAAGCCTAGAGGGGGTTGGGGTATTTCCCCCCTCCCTTCTCTCCAGGTAATACTGGAAACCCTCAGCTCCATTTCTCACCCAGTGATTTCAATAACTCTCCTCAAAACATTAGTAACAGGTCAGCTGAGAGATGGGATGACCAAGTGTCTGAGTATTCTCTGGCATTTTTTCAAGCAGAGATTTCAAATGACAAATCACTGATGGCTGGAGACCTCTGGGGTTGTTGGGGAGTTTTTTTTTCACCAACAGGACAGGACTGCTGGGATTCCTTCCTTGAGCTTTCATTGCAGCATCAGCCTCATGACATGGTTGAGACAACAGAAAGATGGCAAAAGCTCACGTACAACCAGCAGCAGCCAAAGCTTTCTTTGTTACAGAGCATTTTAAAAACTTTCTAGCCAATAGCACATTGCTAAAGCTTACAGGCAGTTGTTCTAGCCAATCTCTAAAAGCACACAAACACCTGCTGCTCACAGTGCTCACTTACATACCTTCTGTTACAATACACAATACTGCATTATGAAGCTTAAAGCCTTCTACTATCTTGCCAAGCATATTTTCCTGCAGTCTTAAGGTCTATCTTAGCCAAGCCTAAAACTCAAGCTATTGTTTCATGCCCTTGCTGGCTGTACTATTGCAACTTTTCTGCTTTCAGACTCTGCAACTTCAACTAGTTCTCTGTTTCTCTGCTCTAAGACCTACTTTTCTAACTTTCTAAAAATCTTCTTATCTTTACTATTTCCCACAGGGGTCAGTGCACAGATGGGTACATCTGCAAGAGACATCCCTTGGCACAGCAAGTGCTGAGGATTTGGAGAGATGGATGCAGCCAGAAATGCCCAGCCAGGTATTTCCCAGTGGCTGGAGCTCCTTACCTGACA
This sequence comes from Urocynchramus pylzowi, assembly GCA_013397555.1. NCBI lineage: Eukaryota > Metazoa > Chordata > Aves > Passeriformes > Fringillidae > Urocynchramus > Urocynchramus pylzowi. The sequence goes on along the minus strand of VZRH01001008.1, from coordinate 111,308 downwards.
CATCAGTCCACAGGGGGATGCTGGTGAAGCTTTCTTTCATTCAGGAACAAATCTGCTTCTTAGTATTGAAATTGCTTTCCTTGTTCTTATTCTAAAAATAGCTCCTGTTAATGCTCAGTTTTTTATCAGGAGCTGTAACACACCCTAAAAATTTCATGTGAGGCCAGCCCAGACTTGGTACCATCTTTTTTTTTAATCTAGCTCAAGTCTTCCACCTCATCCCAAAAGTCATAGTTCAAGAAGCCACAAAACTAATCAGCTTCTGGTTTTGATTAATTTCCAGTAATTGCTTGTAAAAGCACCTTGCTAACCCAGGGGCTGCTCTGGCTCAGGAGCCTGCAGGGCTGGCCATGGCATGGTGACACAAAGGGAATCTCCTTCCCTCAAAAGTATCAGGAAACAAAGATTTCTTCACAGCCATTATAATAGACTCTCACCTGGCCAAGTTTTACAGATGTATTTTATTGGGGAGGGGAAAAGATGGAAGGGAGGAGAGCAGATGGTGACTGTATCCTGACTTCAGAGGAGAAAAGCGAAAAAAAAGTCATATTCAAAACCAAGCTGGTTTAATAAATGGTACAAAATATCATCCTATTTCCACAAGACTGGAAGACACTTTGCTAGCTGCAGCCAAACAAGAAAATAAAGAGAAAGGTGACAAAATAGAGTTCTGTATTTATGCATACAGAACTCTGAGACTGAAATTCATCCACTGAATGGGATGAACCCTGCTGCCCCTGCAAATGGGGAATGGGAGAGAAACAGCTCCAGAACACAAGAAGTTCCAAAGTCTGTGGTGTGTTTGCAGAGGAAGAGAAAAAGTTATGTGATTTACTTCTATGTACTGAGTAAAATCCAAATACTATGACTTAGCCTAAAGGAGAAGTGCAGGGGAGGTTTTTTTATTTGCAGTGGAGTTTTTTTTATTTGTAAGTTTTAAAGGACAACTTAAATGACCTGAGCAACTACAGAGTTATCAGCTTGGCATCAACCCCAGGTAAAAGAATTGAATAGCTGATACAGAAATCAATTAATAAAGAATTAAGCTAATTACTCCATAAATCCATGTTGACTAAAATAACAGCCCTTGATATAGTAACAGGAACCCTTCCATAAAAGCTTCTGAAATGCCAGCAAGGGGAAGTGTAGATAAAGTTACCTCAAACTTCCACAGGGCATTTCCCTTGGCATGAGGTGGCACCTGCTCAATCACCAGCTGCTGCAGCAACACAGGGCAGGGACCTTTCCCACATTTCCTTCATGGGGAAGGCATCCTCTCTCTCTCTCTAATATTCAGCAATTTTGGCTTTCCAGGCCTCCTCTGGGATCACTGGCACAAAACATTCCCTCAGTACAGCTGACAAGGCACACACATGAGGAGACAAAGATGAGGTGCAGCTCCTGAATCCCCCAATTTGCTGTTGTGGAGAGAAAGGAGCACATCTGAGTCATGAGAGGTCTGTGGGGTGCTCCATGGACAGGGAGAAGGGATGGCAGCAGGAGGCAGCCTGCAGGTGGAAGCAGGCAGAGGATGGGGGACATGAGAAAGGAAGGAGCAATAGGGAGAGTCAGGGGCTGGTTCTAGTGAAGAGACTGGGAGAGGTAAATAGTTGTCAAGGAAAGGAAAAAGGTCACAAACATTTTATATAGGAGACACTTTCAAATAGAATTTTTTTTCAGACATTTAACTTAACTCCACAATGTTCTGGGGCACCTTAGACCCCCATTCCTGCTCCACAGTGCCTCCCTTCTCCAGAGCTTCCCAGAGGTGGAGGGTCAGGGGGCTGTGGCTGGTTCTCCACCACAGCACAGGGAATCCCAAGGGACCTCAAGGGCTCCAGCTCCCAGAGGAGACAAATATCAATTCAGCTCACTTCCATCTCCCTCACCACCAGCCAACCTTGGCAACATAATTATAAACCTTTTCTCTCACAAAGAATAGCTGATATTCCCAATCTCATCTCAAATCTGTGGTAAACTCCATGGCATCTCTTTTATTTCCAAATGAATTTGCCTTATTAAAAAGTAATGAGCTATTAATTAACTTTGCACTCATACAAAGCTGTTTAATTCTCAATCCAATTAACAGCAATCTGCTGAAGGATTCTAATGATTATTTTAAATTTGCTAAGAGAAACATCTCTGAGCCTTTCATAATAAGATATTTATAGAATGGCTTGGGCTGGATCGTGCTCACATTTTAATTCAATAACATTTTTATAATACACCAGCATCCCTCTGAAACATTATCTCTGACATCACATCATTCAGATGCACAGGAATGCTGAATAACTAAAACTGCTTATTTGGAAGTTGTTCTGCAAGGATTATTTTGTTTTAGACTTTCCCAATCCCAACTCCTCAAGCAGGATTTCTGCTCAGAGGAGTCACCTGGGGGTTTCACACAGGTGTTTGCACTGCAAACTCTGCACTTACAGACTGTTTACCACCTCTGCAAAGGCTCAGGAAATCATCCCTGTCTGCCCAGAGGAGCCCAGCTCAGCATCCCCACGTGGGGCTTGGCTTGTTCTGTCCTGTGAAGTCACACAACCACATCAACAGTACTTACACTGTGTGACCTTTGAGCCTAAACATGGACAGGTCCTGCACGGTTGGACAAGGAAAGCTTTATATCCATGGGATTTCGGCATCTGAAGGGTTTCCCCTCCCAACACACAGACAGAGCCAACACCTGTACAGCACAAACACCTGCAGTCACTCACCTTGCAGCTTTTCTGACAGAAAATAAAGAATTTTGCCAAATCTGCCCTTCCAAGAGAAGTTATTCCCTCCACCACTGCAGCAAAGGCATTGAACAGCTAGAAAGCTGCAGCTTTTCATTCTCACTAACATTATAAATTTTCCCTAAGGCAAGTGAGGAGCACACTCAGCTCAGCACACTGAGGAGCACTTGGGAAGATAACCCCCACTTTCAAAAACCACAAATGAAAGAAACTCTGATATTATTAAAGACCACAACTTCATGTATGGTTCTTAATAATTAATTGCCACTCCCTACCTGAAATGAGAACTGCCAGAAAAGCTGCAATATTAAATTCTGAGCAATTTTGTGTCGCACAGGCCTCAGATACCCAACTTCAATCAGGTGTTCAGAGCAGGAAATTTATAAAGGCAGCTCATAATTCAGCTTTGCACATACCCATAGCACACACAAACCCTGTTTAGTTTAGCTTTACACACATCCAAACCTGAAGTAATGTAACTTATCAAATGTTAGAACTGACTCATCTACAAACACAGCCAAAGGAAAAGTCAGTGGTGAAAGCATGTGTAGAAAGGGCACTGAAAAAAGAGGTATAAAACATAGGGGGCTGTATTTTTTTAACAATACAATTCCTTTAATGGTAACTTTTGTTCAATGATACTTTTTCTCATGCAGGTGAGGAATTTTTGCTGTTCCCCCCAGGTCTGTAATTTGGACTGAACCTGTTCCTGCAACCTTGTTGGATTTCCCCACTTCACACACTCCTAATAGGGGATCTATGTGCAACATCTGTCCCTAAAAAACAGGTACCCACTTAGGAAACTGAGTCTAGGAAAGGTCACAGCCCTTCAGCCACAAACAGAAGTGTAAGAACAAAATAAACTTAAAAATTTTGGTGCATCCATGAGTCCCAGTTTAAGTCAGCACTTCTCTTTGCAGATCTACATTGGCAAGATGCAGGATCCTTCAGGAGAGAAAAATGAATTTTCCTTGATTTTAGATGTTAAGTAGTTCCCAAAACAACCCAGAAGTGAGAGATTTAGAGATCTCCACAGGAGGAAATGCTGATTTTTACATTGTGGGATCCTCCAGACACTTCTAATTCACTCATGGCATCAAGCAGGACAGCTGCACAACATGCAGCAAGGACTGTTCATCTTCCTGACTGATAAACATCCTCTGTGGGTGCAGTTTTCCCTCTCTGAGGCAGTTTGTCCATTTACATGCTCCACAGCCTCCTGCTTCAGAGGGGACACATGTTTGCTGATTTACTCTCTGTCTTTGATTGAGGCTGAGGGCATTGCACATTATTTTATTATCTAGTACATGCACACACAGGGTGCTTTAACTGCTGCATCCATACTCTTATTTTACAAATCAATGCTGTGCCTCTCTCTGAATTAGAAGAGCTATCTGAAGGTATTGATCTGTTCATATTTCTTTTTTTATTGATCATGGCATCTACAGCCCCAGCAAGTTTCCTTTGGCACAGAGTACATTCACATGGTGCAATTTTCCCTGCTCAGTGCAGTGACATCTGCCACTGACCTGCCCCAAAGTAATAAAAGTTAAACCTCCTGATTGTTCTGTACATTACCCTCTGGACACACACATTCTCTCACACACAAATAATTTCTCCTGTGACATCTGCCAACTGCAGCCATTTGTCCAGTCTCACAGGATGGCCAGTGAACTCCCTCCCAAACACAGCAGCCCAAAAAGAGGGGCTGGTTTGCAAAATTCAGGAGCCAAATGACAACACATGAGCATGCTTTACCCTTTTATAAAGCACAGAGGGGGCTTTAAGAACCACTTACACATTTTGCTTAACCTTAATTTGAAAATAACTCCTGTTAAACGCCTAAACTACTTTCAGGGAGTTAAAGAACAAAACCACAAATCTAGCTCCCCTGCTAGCTTCTAGAAAGTTGCTTCTACAAATATTTTTTCTCAAATTCTGTTGTGTTGAAGGTTTTTGCTACAGAAAACACAGCAGTAACCAAGAAGGTTTTTGGTGTATTAAGGAATCAACACTTGTCACCTGACATTTGTGCCCTTACACATCCCTTGTACCAAAGGGAAAAATAACTGTGCTTAGTGATGAAGTCTGACTTGAACACCAATTCTCAGACTCCAGGCATTGAAAATTAATTATTCTTTACAAGAAAATATAGTTTAAATGCATTATCTCTGCCTGGGTGGAATGGAGCTGTGCCCTGGCTGCACAGAGGTGCTGGGAGCAGGGTTCCTTCACAGGGATCCAGGTCCCTTGCACAGCTCTGGCACCACAGTAAGGCAAGGTTAAAGTTGATGTTTTGCAGCTTCACAGAGGAGTGAAAAGTGTGTCCTGTGTCATACAGATCAAAAGGTCCTGCAGCTCAGGCAAAACCCAGCCTGCAGAGAGCACCTGCAAGCAGCCAGGCTGTTCCTAAATAACATCAACTCTGCACAGACAGGAGCTCCAGATGAATTGAAAGTGGGAGAAATAGGGAGGTCCCCAAAAGAGAGCATCAGGGGAAGCACCGTATATAGAGAAAAATGAGTCTTGAACAACCCATTTGATAAATATTACTCACTTTGCATAGAACTTACATATTCAAGCCCACTCCTACTGAAGTCAAGTGAACTGAACATCTTAACACTGAGATCAGGGTCTAAAGACAGCTGTAAATTGTAGGAAATTATCTCTGAGTAGCAGCACAGTGTAGATCCAAGGGATTTAGGCTAGAAAGTCTGCCATAGGAGCCTCAATCCCCTTCCCATTTTTACATCACAAATTTCTACATTACACAATCTCAAATGATTGATTTATATGAACTCACCTCAATTATATAAACATTAGAAAAGGTAGCATTGTATCAACTGTTAACTTGTGGTGCAGCACGGAAGAGAATTTCACTAAATTCAAGACAGCATTAAATCAGGATATCATAACTTCTATATTTAACATTTTTATTCATCCCAATAAAAGGTTTACTAATTGATGGTGTCATACTGTACTAAACAGCACATGCCAGGAGGAGCAGCTGCTAATGCTGCCCAGCAACAGTTTGGAGCAAGGACTGAAAGAAACCAATATGTCCAACAGAAATAACTAAATGCAAATAGGTAGAACACTACTATTTATATCCTTTTTTTTTTCCCCCTGAGAGAATTAATAGAAAGCAGAACTTTCATTTTAAAAAGAGACAGATTTTGTTTGGTTGAGCATAGAAAGTTCATGGAAGTGCAGGATCATTACAAATTAAACAATTACTGATGCATGACATACAACATGGCTGCAATTAAGTAAACAAAGCAATAAGACAGGAAAAATCTGTCACAGCCCAGGCACCTTGCACCTGGAACTTTGTGAGAACTTGAGGTTTTTTCAGTACAAAATGCTGTCAGTCATAAAATGAGCAATCTGTTCTCTGAAGAAAGACAAACCCAAGGTCCAACTCGTGCAGCTTCAGCTTTCCCATGGTGGAAGATAATTCAAACCCAGCTCAGCAGCAGCTTGAATTCATATGCCTGAAACCCAAGGATGCCATCTGCAGCCCTACATTTACATTTAACATTCAGTTGTGCTCCTGGCAAACTTCAGGCTCGGCCTCGTACTCTCCCAACATCCACATGTTGACTCCTAAACTAAAGGGACATCTGCTCCTGAGCACTCAAAGGAAAACTTGTCACCAGCATTAAAGCTGGGTGGCAGAGGGTTTGATGTGCTAGCATGTTGGGCTCGATGATGCTGAAGGTGTCTCCCAGCCTGGTGATTGTGGGTGTGTGCAGCAGGGGTGAGCCAGGACAAGGGCTCCCTGCAAACACCCACACTGCTGTCACCACAGCTTGCCCTGAATTCTCCTGCAGTACAGGGCATGCACGTGGAAAAACAGAAATACCACTTCTGTTTGAAGTCATGCAGCCACAGAGTTTCTCTCTTTTCCAGAATCCTGGAGCCAATCTGATGCTGCCTGCTGCAGGTGATATGGACCAAAGTCAGTCAGCATTACTCTGGAGCAGGCTGGGGAATGCACAGGCAGCACTGGGAACGTGCTGTCCACACAACTACCACTAGAACCACTCCAAAAGCCTCAAAAATCATCTGTATCAACATCCACTACTATATCTATTGACTGTTTATAAAATAATTCTTCTAATATTGGATTTATCCGAAAGTCTTGAGCCTGCATAATTGACATGCAGAACAGCTTATTATAAATCTCACAAACAAGGACAACTGCAAAGTCACTTTATACACCTTTCAAAGTTGAGCAGCTCTAAAATGGACAGAAATCCCATTATTGCAGCACAGCATCCCATTATTCAGCACTGAGACACTTTCCCAGTGCTATTACACAGTTCACACAGTGCATGAGTATTTTTGTGTCAATATGGATCAGTCCATGCAATGTGCAACTGATTTTCCATAGTCAACTTTAAGTGTAATCAAACAATTTAAGGCCTCAATGGGTATTTTAACAGATGGAGAGAAATCCAAATGAGTAAAGGCATTTTGATATTTGCTACCACTTAGAGTTTCGAAGCTTTCAGCACACATATGATTATTCAGAGAGTTGATTGGGATCACGGGTGAGTGATTATTTATTGACATGTGCACAGAGGGATGGAAACAGAATGGGATAATTGGTTCCTTGCCAGAGTAACTGGCAATCGTTATTGACCATTTTTTATTTTTGGACATCAGCCCAAATATGATACTGCATGTGCCAGAGAAGCTTTACATTTGGCAAAAGTGGAACTACAGGAATAACTTCCTACATGTGATTAACCCTCCTAATTCAGGGCCAAGATACTCCCCAAACCTCACAGTTAGTCAGGGCCTCCATCTGCACATGTTACAGAACAGCTACACACACACACACATTATTTTCAGCAATCCAAGCACAAAAACAAGTTGACATTTAAGAAAAACAAACCAGCAGCACTCAGATGCCTTTTAGGCCCCTGGTATGAAGCAGTAATCACCACCTTTCTCTCACAGCCCACTATTAAAATGAGGGAAGAGCAAACGTTTGCTTTCCTGAGAAGGGCAATATTCCAACAGATGAGCAGCAGAACCACCAAATATTGACAGAGCACGAGGATCCTCAATCAGAGCAGAGCAAGGTCAAGGTCTCTGTCCCTGCTGGGACTTGAGCTGAGCCCCTTCCCCTCCTGGAGGGGAGCCCTCTGCCAGCTGAAGTGTGGGTGATAATCCTGTCAGAGGTCTGCAAACAGAGATGCCACACTCACAGGGAGAAAGATCACTTAAAAAGCCTCAGACTCATCTGGTCCAGCGAGGCTGGAAGGAGGAGATGGCCCAGGGTCAGCTCCAAGGAGTGACCAGGAGCTTTCCCACACGTGGGCTTTGAAGCAGATCCTTGAGCACAGCTGCTCAGTTGTTAATGCACAAACCTTCACATCAATTCAAAGAATGCTTTAATGTCTCCTCCATACAGCTGAACTCACAGGCAAAATTCTGCTGCTTGTATTTTGTCTGTGAGAAGCATCAGTGAAAGTCAGATACATCAGAAACCCAGGTTTTTTCTTTTCAAATCCAAAAATTAATCTCCTCCCCAAGCCTTTCCTTAACCATCCTTCTTGCTACACTGGAAATTACCATACCTGAAAAGACTTTGGCCCATATATGCAAATTACAATCTTTCCACAATTTTTTTTTTTAACACTGTAATTTACCTTTAATTATTAACAGCAGAGAAATTCAAACAAAATCACAACATTTGCTTATGAGATTGCTGATCAACTTTCCAGCTTTGCTAGAATTAACAGAACTGTCTTCAAGGCTCCCCCTGAAGCCTCTGTCCCCTCTTCTGCATAAGGATATGAGCACAAGTGGATATAAATACATACTCTTGAACCTTTAGAGTTGCAAAACAAAGACATAAAAATCTGCAACATTTAGAGTCCAATAAAAAAGTGCAGAGCAGACTGTTTGAATTACAGGCAGCTACATTCTTTTGAGTTTTAAGCCCTAAAAAAATGAGGGGGGGAGGAGGATAAAATCAACCCCAAGACCCAAATTTTGTTCATACACTTTCTTTTTTTGAGGTAAAATATTTGCTGCATGGATTTGTGGGAATAAGGGTGTTATTCCCAGCTTTGCTAAGAATCACCAGCTTGTGTGGTAGAGAGATTTTGTGCAGATTGGTATCCTTTAACTCATAGAAAAACCCCAAGAGAATAATTTGATTCAATGTGTGATTTAGGAGAGAATTCACAACTTAGCATTTTTCCCCCAGTACAAAATACACAGGGCAGGGATGGGACACCCATGGAGCAGGGAAACCTGACACAACATCCTGCCAAAGTTCACCTGGTTCCCAAAGCCAGCAGAGGTTGCACAAAAGCACTTCTTTTACAACCCAATTCAGAAATATTTCTGCACCCATTGGTAATTCTGACAATTTTCAGCCTGTGCTTATCCACAGCTCAGCACAGATGTGGAAAGAGATTTGGAGGAAGGTGCTGGGGGGAAAGGAAAAAAAGCAGCTCTACATGCAAGGCTTTATCTGCATGAGCAAACAGTGCTAAAAGAAAGCAATTTAGCAGCTGACACTAAACTTCCTTGCTTTAATACCTCCAAGTTAAAAATCAATAGATTTTAATTGTTCATTCCAAAGAGATGTTTTGTTCTGAACTGAAGCAGAGTTTCCATGCTTTCTGCTGAACATTGCTCCTCAACAAGTGCTGGAGTATCGACTCTCATTCCCCTCAGCAGTAAAAACTCCATTTCAATTCCTACATCATGTAATATAAAACTTGAAAGTTTCCTCAAAAAAGTAAGTAATACTGCAAAATACTGTGAAAACTGACACATTTTCTTCCTGTCTTGTCAATGCTGCTGAGCTAGAGGTAAATGAGCTATTTTTACCCCCACTTGCACAGCTGCAGACAGGACTGAGGCTGACCCTGTTTGCTTGGGAGCCCTCCAACATGAACCAAAGGCTCTCTGCAGCCACAGGAGCCTGCACAGCCTCTGCAAACAGCTCAGACAGCAAAGTCTCATCCTAAACCATCCTTTCCATCTGTTAAAAACAATTTAGGACTTCCTTCAGACTTAGGCAAGATAAGAGCTACACCAACCATGCTGCTGAGTTTGTAGATGGATGTGTACAAGTCCAGATAAATGCCCATGTCTTTCCTCCCCAAAGCAGGGAGGTTCAGAGCACAGGAGCTCTCTCTTACCCTCTTTATTGCACACATTTAAAATACTCTTCAACCTGCTTCCAGGAATATTTGCAGTGCTTGCAGTTCACACACTACCACAGGCAGGCAGGGGAATATTTCAAAAATAATTAAATTTAACAAGACTGCTCCAAGCAGACAGACAGCAGCACTGTCAAACCTGTAATGGGAACTAGAGGTGCCAGTGGAGCCACACAGGGAGCCACAGGAGCAAAGCCAGACTAACCAGGATGGTTTGGGCACACAGCCCTTACCCACAGCACAGCAGGAGTCTGTCTCCACTGAGAGCTCTCTCTACTTCAGCTCTGTCAATGAAAAAAGAAAAAAAAAACAACCTCTTTCTCCTACAAAGACTGCTCTGCTATATTGAGATGTGATCAAATGCAAAAATAAGTCTCAAAGAGAGTGCTGGCAGAAAAGGGATTTTGGAGGTGTCAAATATGCAGCACTACACTTGGTAGCACCACTCCCTATGAATGTGTTTAGTGAGTTAAACCACAAACAGCCCCAGCCCACCCAACACACCACAGGAGACAAAACTGACTTGGTTTTTTTATAATTTACAAAGTTAAAACACACTTTAAGCTTGCTTCTAAGCTAGGTTTAGCCCTAGTGTCCAAGCCACAAGGACAGCAGGGATATCCACATGTTAATGAGGCCAAGTACTAGAATAATTTTCAGCTCTCCAAAAGAACCAAATAAATTGCTCAAGAAGCTCTTTAAAAAAAAAAAAAAAAAAGCAACTCAGCTTCTAGCAAAAAAATTATAGACAAGTCAGTGTGACACAAAAAATAAATCTCTCCTCTTGTATATTGTCTCAAAAAAGAATTAGTATGTTTTCCCTTAAATGAAAATATAACAGCTACTGACACTCTGATTATTAGCTTTCTGTACCAAGTGGACAGCACTGAGACAGTAAATCAGGATGAACATAATACACCAATTTATTCAGCAAAGCCAAATATTTGAGCAAGCACACACTGAAATTTAATCAAGCAAAAATCACCTGGGAAATCCTACCCTGTGCATCAGCTACCTCCAAATAAATCCTAAAATATACATGTATGTGTAAAATACACACAGAGAAAAACGTGACAGTAGAAACAGGTTTTGCATTAGGGTTTATCTGTGCAGGGAGGATTAAAACAGACACACAGACACAATTATTACATGATGTCCTGGTGCAAATCCAGCAGAAGGCAACAATAATGAAGGGATTGGAGAACCTGACACACAAGGAGAGCTGGGAAAGCTCAGCCTCAGGAAGGTTCATGTGGATTATCAATGTCCATGGGAAGGAATAAAGGAGATGCCCAGAGCAGCTGTGGCTGGCCATGGATCCCTGGAAGTGTCCAAGGCCAGGTTGGACACTGGGGCTTGGAACAGCCTGGGACACTGGAAGGTGTCCCTGCCCATGGCAGGGGTGGAACAAGGTCTTGAAGGTCTCCTCCAACCCAAACCATTCCATGATTCTATAATCTCTTCCTCCAAGAAGAACTGGCACCACTCTGTTCCAGTTTTTGGAAGGTGAACAAGAAGTAGCTCCACTGATTTTATTGAACACATGTTCATGGATGACAGCCAAGATCTAAACAAACCTTCTTGAGAAGTTATCCTTTGATACTACTGAGAAACAGGAGCCAACCTGAAAACACACACCCTCATGGCACCTTTCATCAGGAGATCTTCAAATAATTCCCCACTGTTCATTAAGCACCCCCAAACTCCTGGGAAATACAAGAGAAACAAGGATGCTCCTCACAATAGACTTTTGTGAGACATGGAAAAAATTCACTTGCTCGAGGTTATCAAACAAGATGGGGACAGAGTTTGGAACAGGGCAGCTGAGCCTCCAAATCCCTGATCTAAGCACAGCACCAAAGATCCACCTGCCCCCTGATGGAGCATCCCCCATGCAGGAATTCCTGGGAGTATGAAGAGTGCTGTGAAGGGAGCACAGCTCTCACAGACTGCATGATTTCAGTGCAACATTCAGTGGGCTGCTTTGCCCCCAAGGAAAGCTGAAGTTGGCTAAAAAAGGCAAGATTTCATTCCCACCTGTGAGATTACCAAATACAGAGTACTCTGACTCTGTGGTGAGTCAGAGTACTTTGATTTTCCTGGTAAACCAGGAGCAGACAGAGAGCTATGATATCCTTAAGTCTGAAGGAATTAATTAACAGTAAAGTATCATAAGGGGCTGGGGGAGGGGAACCTTGATTCATGTTCATCTTTAAATGCATTTTCTTTAAATCATTTCCTCGTGCAATTACTCATATATTACAGATAATGTTCTTGTACTCGATTTGCCTTGCTGTAAAACAGCAACATAAACATTTTCCTCCTCCCTAATATCTTTGGAATCAAAGTTATCATCTGATGAGAGGCATCCAGGGGAACAGTATTCAATAGAACAAATAATTTTTCATTGGTATTTACTTCCTCTTTAAAATATTAAAGGGCAAGGAAGAGAGCAGAAAGAGCCAAGGTCAATTAATACATAAATATTTAGTTTGGAGATGCAATTCCTGCTTCTATTACTTTGTACTGTTTTATTACTATGTCCTAAGGACATGTACTGCCAGTAAACTGCAGTTTAAGTTTCTAGGCTTTTATTTTGTATGGAGTTCCAATAAAAAAGAAATTGCAAGTTCCATCTATTTCTGAACAATTAGCTAAATTCCTGTTCTGACAGGCTAAGAAGTGGCAGCCCTGTCCTCCTGCACAAATTCCCTGCCAGTAGAACCTCTCTCTTTGAATTTGTCAAATACAAATGACAAAGAGAAAATTGCAATTTTGCAAAAAGCAAACTTCTTCATCCCATGCTTCTCTCAAATTTTTGCAACTTGCCACAAGCTTCTCCCACAACACTGAATTGTGGAATTGTTTAGGCTGGAAAATACCTCTAAAATCATTGTGTCAGCCTGTTAACCCAGCACTGACCAAGCTACCTCTAAACCATGTCCCCAAATGCCACCTTTTAAATTTCCCCCAGGGATGGTGACTCTACCATGCCCTGGGCAGCTGTGCCAGTGTTTGACAACCCTTTCCATGAAGAAATTTTCCTTAATATGCAATCTAAACCTCCCCTGGCCCAGCCTGAGGCTGTTCCCTCTCCTCCTGTCCCTGTTCCCTGGCAGCACAGCCCGACCCCCCTGGCTGTCCCCTCCTGTCAGGAGTTGTGCAGAGCCACAAGGTCCCCCCTGAGCCTCCTTTTCTCCAGGCTGAGCCCCTTTCCAGCTCCCTCAGCCCCTCCTGGTGCTCCAGCCCCTTCCCTGGACACTTTCCAGCCCCTCCTTTGTCATGAGGCCCCAGAACTGACCCCAGGACTCAAGGTGGGGTCTCACCAGTGCCCAGCACAGGGGGACAATCCCTGCCCTGGTCCTGCTGGATTTTTTAGAGATTTCAAGATCCTTGGTGTGCATTCTCAGCAGGACTCTCCAGCAGGCAGCAGTCTCTGGCAGGTGTGAGGTGAAGCACTCGTGGCTGGGTGGGACGAGCCCAAGGAGGAGAAAAGCAAAGCCCACAGGAAAATCCCCTTCAGCAGGGCTTCCCTCCTTGCACCAGCAGCTTGGCATGAACCTCCATCCTCCTGCCTTCCCTCCACCAAACAAACGTGTGTGAAAGTCAAACTCAAGACCAAAGACTAAGAAAAACTTGCTAAAACATTTTTAACCACTGATATCTTTTACCTTTTCACTTCTCTTAACAGAGTTGTCACAGTGGAGAATCTAGAGGTTTCCTAAATAACTCCAGTTACCCTGGCAGCCTCAAAACAGGAAAGGATTTGCAGATTTACTGGGCACATGCTATGAGCACACCAACACCTGCTGCTGTGCCACTATCAATTCCTAGAACATCATTTAACACGGATGGGCATTGCAGGAACACAGCAGGAATGAACAGCCACTAAATGCCTTGCAAAAGGAGAGAGCAGAGTGAGGAAAATGGATTGGAAGCCTCGGGGCATAAAGAAAAAGGAAAGTTCTGAAAACACTCATTATAATTTGCTCTCTTCAACTCTGCAGTAATATCAAGGCTGAGAACAATAGCAAAAAAAATAGGATTGAAGCTAATTTTCAGAAGACATTAATTCCCTCAAGTTGACTGATAAACAACAGTGTTTTTTCTCCTCCTTTTTTTCTTTAATGGGATTCAAATGATTCCATTTAATTGCAACAGCACTGGTTTCCCCACCCACCTTTCTACTTCTCCAGTGAAGCAGAGGGTGACCTTAATTGTGTACATGATACTGATTTTGGTTCAAACAAGAAGCATGAGTGCACCACACAGCAAATACAAATTTAAACAAAACCATAAAGGCTCAAATCCCAATTCATTGCAGTCCAACTGCCTCCTTGTAAGCCCAAACCACAATAAAACTCCTGGCAGCCCTTCATGATCACCTCACAGAGGGGCTGCCTGCACAGCTCTATGGACATGTACTACCAATAAAATAGAGGTTGTTTCCAGACTCCCATTTTGTCCTGAAGTCTCATAAAAGAAAAATTTCCAGTGCCATCTAGTTCTGAACAATTATCTCAGTCACCATCCTGACACAGACAGAGCCTGAGAAGTGACAGCTTTGCCTTCCTGCATGAATTAGGTGCCAGTGGAATCTAAATCTATGACAGCAAAAAGCAAATCTATTAATTCCAACACACTTCCCTTAAATTCCCGTGGCTTGTCATGAGCTTCTTTCACTACATAGAACCATAAATTGTTTAGACTGGAAAAGCACTTTGCCCAAATCCCCAAACTTCTGTTCATATCCCTGCTTTATCAATTCTGGAGTGATACAAAAAAAAAGTTGAGGGTGTTGCAGAGTTACACACAGAGCTGCAAACATATTCATGCAGCCAAAAAAAGCCCACAAATTCCTGCCACTCAGGTGGTGGGCTTCCCTGCCACAAAGGTACACTAAGAAAAGAATAATATTAGAAATATTATCAATAAGTAATCAAGCTTTCCCAAGGGTATTAGTTGCACTAGTAGAAGGTTATCCACAAAACTCTGTGCCAATCCTCTTTCTGTAGGTTTGACTGAAAAAAATCACCTGACTACACACTTCTGCCATGAGACCTTTAGTTGGTTATGCAAAAGATGGATGGCCCTGACTGGAGGGGCAGCTACTCAATATTTTTGTTTTATTCTTACTGTTAGCTCCGTGGGCCCATGCATTATTTACTGCACACTATGCAAACTGAGCTCCAGAGAGAATTATTAATTTCCTCTCAGGTTTCTCAACAGCTATAGAATTTCAGGGCCTTCACCAGCATTCAGACACACTCACCACCCTCCCTCAGAGCTCTGTGTTCAACCCTGTCCTTTCAGGCACCCAAAGATGAAGGATTAACCCACTTTAACATCATGTGATGTTCCCCATTGGCAGCACAGGGATTTTCAGGGTCCTGCACGGACCCCACACAGCAAACACAGCAGCACAGAGTGCAGGTGAGATGTGACATCTAAAGCCCTTTTTGGGGCCCCAACAGGGTAAGAGCTGATGTTCCCCTGCCACAGCTCTCCAAAACTCACCCACGAGCACTTAGGAATGCTGATACAGAAATGAGGCATCACATGCTTAACACTCCTCCTCTCTCTGACTGGTACATTATGTGCTTCTTTAGCACCTACAAATCATATATTGCACTTCTAATTGGGTTTTGTTGTTTTGTTTGGGCTGGTTTTCTGTTTGCTTGGGGGTTTTGGCTGAGATTTTTTGTGGGGTTGTTTGTTTGTGGTGTGCTGTGTTGGTTGGGCTTTTTAATCCCACTCACTATTTGCCCCCTTATCTAACAGATTAGATAAAATCTAAATGCAGATTTGGGGGTGAGGTGGATTTGGAGGGGCAGATGATACCATCTTGCCTTCACCATGATGCTGTTAATATTTAATAGATAATCAGATTAATTAAGAAACAGCAGAGAAGCATTAGTATGTGTTATCACTTATGCTAAATACAGCATCATCACTTTTTTTTCTCGCTGTACCTCCTCTTCTGTTCCCTCTTCAACAGCCTTATAATAAAGTCAGAAGTTTTAGAGGAAAAAAAGCCTGCAGTGGATTGTTCAAATTTTTGTCCTGTCTAAATTAAAGTGACTCAGACAACACAGTTTCCACCATTTCCTCTGGGACACAATTCCACAGCCTCATGGATCTGCAGTAAGATTTTCATAATGCCCAAAGTAATTATTTGCTTGTTTTTATCTCATTCTATTCCTTTCACTGTACATTAAATATTACTCCCTTATTCCCCTTCCTTCCCTCTGAGGTACTCTCCCCTTCCCAGCTCCATTCTCAGTGAGAGATCCAGAAATTAAATGGATTTAGATACTGTAAATCTTTGTTCAAAAGAGGAGAAATTGCTGTCACTTGTGTGTACTCTCAATATGTTAATTTGTCACTTCTGGAAATAAGAGGATGTGCAGGGGGGGAATATTCCAGACAGAAAAAGCATCCTGACATACACTTTTTAAAATACAAACACAGCAGGTGGCATATTCTGCCCTCAGTGCACTCGCTGCTTTCCAAACCCACGTTCAGTTTGATGCAAATATGCCATCAATTGCCAGTCAGTCCTCTCAGAAATCTCAGCATTAATCACCCCCAGATTTCTCTCCTCCACTCAAAAATCACTCTGTATACACCTTCACTCTGGATTTATATTGTAATACTACTCAGGGTTTCTGCTAAATTTCTGCTTGAGTTTCTCAACTCCGACATTTTTTTTTTAAGAACTGAAAATTGGAAAGTTTACCATCACTAAGCAAAAACTTATAAAGGAACTACTTCTAAATGTTCTCAGCTTTAGTGGAAATTGCATCTGAACTCTGAATGTGATGAGTGATCCTTCTGCAGCCCCTATGAGGAAGAACCCTGTGGGTAATCCAAAGTGGATAATCTGTATTTTTTCCAGCACTTCTAGCATGAATTACACTTGGCAAGCAGCATGATACAAGTTTGGGATTTATGTATTGTTAAAGCTGATGCTGTTTCATGTTTTAAATATCTGCAAGTCACCCTGACGTCAGTGACCACTGGAATTACACTAAAGGACACAAGGAGATTTAATATTTCTGTCACTGAAATGCTCCTTTATTGGGCATTCTGTTAGCAGTAGCAGCTTGTCAGCATGGAAGAAAAACCTCTCAAAAAATCTAAACAAACAAACAAAGAACACCCTCAAAAAACCCCACACCAAAACCCAAGAGTGATTCAATATAGACAACTGCCAAGTGACCTCCAGAAACCAGCAAGTAACATTCCAAAATATTACTTCCCAGCCCCTATCAGAAATGTTTTTGTATTATTACTAGAAATCAAAGTGCAAGGGTAAAGCAGATGTCCAGTGCAGCTGTACTATGTATGTCAATTCTTTTTACAATAAATATGCACAGAAATCTTAATAAACACATTATAGAATGTGGAAATCTTTGGCACATGGAAAAGCTTTATCATAAAAGATGCAAAGTTGAGTCTTTACTTTAAAAGGGTTATTTTTGCTTGGTAAGTTCATTTAAGGACAGTTAATTATGCTTTCTTATTTTTGCAGGCTCTGGCCTTGGCAGTCTCCAGGGTTATCCCTGTGCCAACAGAGACACTGTGTTTATTTCCAAGCTTTCCACTTCTCTGATCATTCCTACCACGTGCTGATAGCTGTTAGTACATACACCATCTCCCATGTTTTAATCATAAAAATATTTACTGTTTGCGTAGGAAACCCTATCGCCAACAAAAAATTTATTCAGGAAGCTGGGGAAATGTTTTGACCAACATTTGCATAGCAAAAATCCCTTTTAAAATGAGATTTTTTTTCGAAACCTATTTTTTTTTTTACTACATCACATAGATTCATCCTCCCTGATGGAATGTTTGAACCTCAAGAACTGCAGGGAAGCACCTGGTTTAGAGCAGCTTTTTTCAACAAAATAATTATTCAGATCGTATTTAGGGGAAACTCCAAGTGGGTCTAGATTGATTTTATACAAATAAATAAATTCCCACTTCCCAAACTGAAATAGTGGGTGCAATGCAGCATCCCTGGCAAGCAGCAAGTGCACGTGTTTGTGCACAGGAGTGCCCTGGAGTCAGGGGGTGCTGGCAGCCATCCAGCCTCGCTCTCTGTACCTGCCTTGCCAGGCAGGAGAGCAGCAGAGGCCCCAGGGCACCTTCCAGAGAGGGAATGAGTCAGTGCTGGCAGCAGCCAGGCCACGGGAGCTGGGAGCCACCCATCTGAAAGTCAAATCCATCAGCTGATTGCTCCCTGTGCAGCCAGAGCCAGCAATGCAACACAAAAAATCTGTCTCAAGTGAAAGGCTCAAAACCAGCTCTTTAAATGGGAAGGAGCAAAGATGAGTGACTGGTTTTAGGTGGGTGATGTGTGATGGCTCCTGGGTGTTTAATT
Source organism: Urocynchramus pylzowi (assembly GCA_013397555.1). Lineage (NCBI taxonomy): Eukaryota > Metazoa > Chordata > Aves > Passeriformes > Fringillidae > Urocynchramus > Urocynchramus pylzowi. The sequence continues at coordinate 92,985 of VZRH01001008.1, read as the reverse complement.
AGGGTTGCTGCACAAATTGAGGCACATCTGGGCTGTCTGGCACAGGCTCTGACCCAGGTCAAGTGATGCACTGAGGTACCCAAAATATCCTGATCAGCCACTGTGATACTGCAATGTTCTGCAGAGTGTAAATATAACAGGCTTTTCCTCTCACATGCTTATTCCTTCCCATTACTGAAATAAACAGTGTGCAACTGTCGTGTGAACACATGAGCAGAGCTATGAGATACCAGCTGAGCTGGAGGAACAACAGGGACAACTGCTGCTGGCATGGTTAAGGCTCTTAAAATATTAGCAACTGGCAAATATAACAGATAAATATACGCTTTTCTAAACAAACCTAGAATGGGCTGCTGGTAAATTGAAAACATTCACATCAGTTTGGTTTGTGACGGGAGAGGCTCTATCACTGAAGTTAAAGACAAGAGCTAGGTGCTGTATCCCATGTTTCAGGCTAAGGAGCAAAATTTGCAGCCATGAGCTATCTCACAATGACTCTGGTGGACACTTAGCTTAAAGAAAGGGACATTCTATCAATGCCAGCCACCCTCCCAGGCTGAGAGCATCCAGCAGCCCACTTCAGAGCTTTATTCTCTGTCTGCTTCCTCACTTTTTCTGTTCTGGCAAAGTGCCCTTTCTTATTTCTCTTCATACCTGCTGTCTTCCTACAGCTACAAATTTACCATACTCTCCATCACTAACCCCACCAAACACCAGGATCCTGTCAGATGCCACCCTTCTTGCTTGACTGTGGCACTGCTCATGTTTCTGCTGCTGTTTGTTTCTCCCTTACACAGCTGCAAAGAAAACTTTCTTCAGGGTATCCAAAAAATCCAATAATTTGTGCCTCTAAAGCATTTAGCAGTTGGCTCGTCAAGCTTTCCAAAGTTACTACGTAACAAAGCCATCCCTTCATGTTTAACAAACAATTAAGAGGGGAAAGGGGGTTTCTATTGAAGAGGCTCATTAGGAAAGGAGTTGGTACCATTGCAAAACTGGCAATTGCCTCTCAAGTCCGGGATGAGAAGGCAACAATGAGAAGGTAACCAGCACTTCTGCCCAGCCACTTGACAAACACACCCAAGCTAAAGACCAGAGAAAGCACAGAACAGACTTCCTAGAGACATACACCCCTTTTAAACAGGTGGATGTGGATGGAAAACACCAGAAATAGCTCATTATTGTTTATCTTGGTGCTTTCCCTAAGAACAAATTAGGAAAAATTCTTGGCACCAACCAAAAGCAGTGGCAGTCTTACACAGACAGCCTCTTGCCTTAGCTGATTGGGGCTTCTTAAATCTACCTCTCAGCCCCACACCTCTGCAGAAACATCAACAGCACAAAATATTTCCCTGAGAAATGACTGACTGTGGTAGAAATACACTGCACTGTACACTTGGAGCAGCAGCTGTTCCCATTAGAGCACTGAACTCCCACCTAGGAATGCAGAATGAGATTTGGGCTGCCTGCACCTAAGTGGGTACATGTTGACAGCAAATCCCTTTTCTGGAGAAACGAACCATCAAGCTCAGCAGCTTCCCATCTTGCTGACAGAAGTGCTCTTCTGCTTATCCAGCAAATGCTGCTGCACTTCCAGTAAACATTTCTAAAGGAAGAAAGGCCCATTATAGAGCAGTCAGATTGCTTTAATTCCCTTCTTCCTCCCCTGCTTTGTGCCCTACTTCTACTAGTTGGTCACAATCACACTTTTCACTCCTACAAATCATCATTGTCTTCTCAAATAAACAAAACCACGTGGCACCATTACCATCCCCAACTCCACACTTTGCCATTAAAAAAAAAGATCCTGAAAGCTCACTTCACAAAGTTGGTATATTTGCTTATTTAGGATTTCTTTTCTCCCCTCTGCTGTTGAGGGCTGATCTTTGAGTCAGTACTAAGGGGAGGAAGATTCTCACATGTTCAGATTAAGGTAGCAGCACAAATTCAGCAGTGCTGGAGTCAAAAGCACAATGTTCCAATAATATCCCCAGCACAGCCTGAAGCCCTACTTCTGCTCACACAGGTAATGATACTTTCTTCAAATTCAAAAGAGGGAAGGATTGATTCTCAACAAAAAAATGGATAAACTCTGGCTGAAGTGGTAATACTCTTGATTTTGTTGTTCTTTACAGCATTGCAGAGGAAAAGAGTGGAGCAGCCCTCCTTCACTCTACAGCTGAATTCACAGCCAGGAGCTGCTTCCCAGTGATTCAACACAGACACTACCAGGAACGAAGCTGAGATTGACAAGGATATATGTGGAAAAAAAAGTGATAAACTCTGTTTCCTCTGTAAAGCCAGATCTGAAGCCGTTTCAGCTAAGAAAACATGAGATATGGGACACTTTGAGCACTTCCAGCACAAAGGGAGCAGCATGGCTGAACAAAGAGCTTTGCGTAACCGGAGGTTGCTCAGGCTGCAGCACTGATCTGTGCCCACACAACATCATCAGCTGTCAAACCCCACAGCCTCCCTGAGAGATGAACTCAAAAATATCAAGGAACAAGAGCCAGGTCCCATCCTCCCAAAATTCATAAGCAGCTCAATCATTCTTCAACTACATGAGCAGCACCGCTTCAAACGGCAGCAGGATTCACCAAGTCGGTTTGAATTCCCAAGGCTGCAGTCCCAGGGGGACCCAGCTGGAGGAAAGAAATCAAGCAACTGGCCTTGGATTGATTTACAAGCACTACTTAAAAGAAAACAAGAAAACCAGAGGAGACCAAGAACTAAGTAGGTTCTTTCTTCCTGGGGTTTCTTGTCCTGTTTTACCAGGACTTCCTCGAATTACATCATCTTTAACTGGGGCATTAAACAACACCTTAAGAGCCTTCCTTCTCCAGAGATCTTTGTTTTCTTTAGCTGAAATTTCTTTCTTATGAGCATTTTCCTCTGGAACACACAATGTCCTGCCATCCAGTTTACAAAGCATTTGACATCTCTGAACTGCAATGATAGATGAGATGTATTTATTGGATATTAAAAAACAAGCAGGACTGATTAAATGATGCATAGTCTGATTAAGACAATAATTGCCTCCTTTACCATGAAGATGTACGATCTTTAGAGCTCACAACAATGAACCCTTTTTTGTTATGTAATTACAAGAGCACAGAAAGATAGGACCAGGCTGTGAGAAGTCCTCACTGATGCCATCAACAACATCCACCACCTTTGTGTGCCAGCTCTTTTTCTCTGGCTTTGCCTGGAATGGCATTCAAAAGTAAGGGACAGCACCAGGCCAGGAAGGTGGCAGGGTAAGAAGTAGGTAAAGATGTCTCAAAAAAAAGCAGAGACCATCTAAATGAAGGTACATCCAAGCAGTACAATCCAGCACAAACAGGAGAGAGCACCAGCTAAAGAAAAGAAATAAGAAAACCAGGAACTCTGAGTGGTATAAAAAAAAAAAGTGACTCCAGGCCAAATACGTTGGCTTAAATGAGCCAAGTAATGCTGCTCCATAAAACGTTCCAGAAACACCAGGGAGCCATATACCATCATCTTATCAAGAATATGAGCACAGAGCCAAGGAATGGCAGCCCATGAGCCCTTCCTCAGGGGAGTGGAGCCCTCTGCTACCGAGGCAATGGGAGCCACAGAAGGTTTCCTGCTTCACAGATGGAGACCTGGACTACACAACTTGTTCACAGCAGCAGGTGACCCCTGCATGCTGCTGCTATTTCAAATGCATGTAAGGAAAGTCTCATCTATGGATGTTCCTATGAGCCTATTTTGGAAGCTCAGTTACATATTTAATCTGTGCCTTACAAGACACCGAGGAAACAGACTGCAGCAGTTTCCATAAAAAAATTAAGGGATGTCTCTCTAGAAAGACAGAGGGCTTTATATAGCAATGCACACACGCATCCTGCTGCTCGTCACCCAAACACCGTAAGGGTTTGTGGGGATGTCAACCAGGCTGCAGGATTTCTGTGGGAAAGCAGAAGAATTATCACTCTCATCAGTGAGCAAACCCATGTATACAATCAGATTTTGGTAGGTGGATTTCCGACAACATCTGCTATTTTTATTCTTTTTCTTAATTAGGGCCACGTTAAATCAGTCTCAAATTTGCCCATTGCCAAAATATTTAAGTTTCAATGCACACCTCTCCATTGTACATTCAGTGCTTCCCATTCAAGCAAAGAACAATACCTGCCAATACACATTTGTGCACCTCACTTATAAAATCACAATGAAAATCACCAGAGGCATAAAACAACTATTATGATAAATAATGAGCTTTAAAAAACCCACACCATACACATAGAGAGAATCAGAGACACTGATCCTTCTGTGCTGAACGTTATTCAAGAGGATTGTCAGAGCAATGCTGAACAGATCAATTTATTTCTCTTTCTTCTCTCCACTTAACTGGATTTCATGTACAAAAGTAATTGTTCCTATAAGAAACCACCCTTGTCCATGGCTTTCGAGGTTCAAAGCCTCAGACCTACATCTTTACTACTATTCGGGTTTCCATGGCAACAGATGATGGTGCCTTCTGAAAAAAAATATACTTTAATATTCTACAGTAAGTGCCCCAAATCATTCCCGCAATATTAATGAAAACTAGAGCACGTGGGCCTGCACGCAGAGCATAACAGACTTTAAAAGTACAATTAAACAAGAGAAGCAGAGCTCAGGGACTTGCAGGAGGGTGGATGGTTAAAAAGGGCTCTGCATTTGTAAAAGAGAAGGATTATCCCTCTGAGATTCACAAACGCCTTTATACACACAGTGACCTTTCGTTGCCGCTGTCGAAAGAGGCAGTTCCACAACATCACCTTCTTAGGATTAATTGTTTATGTATTAGAAAACAAATCGAGCCAGCCGAGGATAAAAATAAAGTGGAATTGTGGTGCTAACAGCTCCCCAGAGGGAGAGAAAAGTGATTATTGAGTTAAATGGCTGCATTGTTAACAACTGCCACACAGAGCAGCTCGCTCAGAAAGGCCCGTTTTTCACCGCCAATTTACTGACAGCAAAACCTGAGCAAATGAACTCCTACTAAATTAAGGCTTCCCCCAAAAATTTCCTTGCAGTTTGCTCCCTTTTCATCTTCTCTCCTCGCCGGACGAGCCCTGGGTAATGAACTCTCACCTGCCGCAACTTTGCGATGTGGCAGCAGCCTCTGGGAGCGTTCGAGCTCTGCCAGCAAAACAAGAAGCAGGACAGGGGGGGAAATTAAATTAAGCACTGCCATCAGAAGAAAAACAAGTGTTAAATAATCTGGTGTTCAGGTCAACAGCCCCCATGTAAACCCTCTGTCCTACTTTCCCCCACGGGATGCTTTTTCACAGCTGCAAATGACTTTAATCTCTGTATTTATCCCCCTGGTGTGCTAAAAATCCTCACAAAACAGACAATAGCAAAGTGTGCGGCAAATGCAGGAATACCTCTCATGTTCTGGAGGGAGAAAAGCCGCACACGGACTTTCAGGAGATAGAACTTCCCCGTAAGTAACGCTGTTCCAAAATCCTGAAAGAGCTGGGAACCACTGTCATTACCTGGTGCTACTTCTGTGTCTGGCACGGAAAAGTAAAGCATTTAAATTAGCAGCTGACCCTAGAGCTAACAAAAAGTTTAGAACCTCGAGAAACATATGTTGAGTTACAAATAAATACAGAGACTGCAGAGAAGGGGAAGTAATTGCTGGGGAGAAGAGTTATAAATAGAGTGATAGAGAAATTACATAAAGAAATGAGTGGTAGACAGCTCCCTCAGGATGAAACGAGGCATTCCAGGGAGAAGCCATGAGCATTCTGCTGTCTCTTTGTAGTATTCCTAATTTTACGTTGGGGATAACACAAAGCAGCAGCAGCTGTGCAAATCGGGTAGGAACTGACTACGTTTCCTCTTGACTTGTGCCTTTCCTATTTCCTAGTCCAGCGATCATTTAAGAAAATAAGTTTAAAAAAACAAAACACCACCAGCCAACAACTTGCACAGTGATTTTTCGGGATGTTTAACAAAAGGCTGCTGTATAAACGCAGCAGTTTTCGAAAAATAACAGGAGACGGGAGGTATTTGCATCCTAAAAGTTATGGAGAGAGCACCACCTGATGGAAGACACGGAAAGACACCGATGGCATTAGCTGGAGCCACTCCAAACTTCACGGAATTTTCAGGGACTAAGTGCACCTTGCAAAATTTTGCTTTTTACCATTCATTTGGAAAAAAAAAAAAAATCACCTACAGGGACACAGTCCAGACCGATACACTTCACAGCAGATACTTATTTTAGGAGTAGAAAGCTTTCTCCTAATTTCAGTACTACAAGCAGCTCAGAAAACAGTTATTAAAATCAGTGCCTCTTACCGTGGATGGTAGGACACACATTAAAATAGGAGGGAGAAGGGGATACTAATGATTAAAAAAACCCCTCACAGTTGCAATTTCCACTGAACTGATAATTAAAATATTTCACGGCTTTCCTAAAAGTAACCGGAATATGTTAAAGTTTCCCTGTGTTTAGCTCATATTACATTATCTCCCTCAAATACAAAGTGTCTTCTGCCCCCTTAAAACTTTGCTATTTTCACAGAACACTCTTCTTTCCAAGCATCTGGCTAAATGATTCATCAAAAGCCCAGGATCTAATCACAATTGATATGACAAGTGTCAAGAACACGAAAACAGTTGGAAGGGAGCGAAAAGAGGGGGGGGGGAATAAATAGCTCCGCATATTGCTTACTCGGGGAAGCAGTTATTTAACTAGGTTAGATTTCCCAGCCTCTCTAATAAATCTGTGCTTTGTGCAGTTGCCTAGCAATGTAAACACGATCCCGCTGGTGTCAAAGCCAGCCGGGGTGATGACAACACCTCCTCGGGCGAGGGTCTGCCCGGCCCTTGCCAGCCAGCCCCGTCCCTGAGCCCAGCCGGCACCCACGGGCTCGGGGCAAGGTGGGCACGGTGCTCAGCATCCCCGACACGCCGCCACTGCTGCTTTAAAACAGCCGGACAGACATCCGAGCTGCTTCGAGTCACAAAAACCTTCTTGTGTTTGAGATGAACTCAACTTAGTTTCGTGCCTCCAGCACGCCCAAGTCACAGGCAATGACATGTATCCCTATGTTAAGCGACATAACACAGGGAAATTTTACTCGTCTTAAACATACAGGTAGGTTTAAAATACTTTTTTTTTCCTAAGTCAAGAGAGAAGAAAGCTGTAACTGCTTATCTTTTAGCATAAGCACAAACTGCAGTGAGAAAATTAACGTATTGCAAGATTCAGGAGAAAAACAAGACCCGCGTAGCTTTGGATTACCTACAGAATAGCACAGGAGGAGAAAGCCAGCTCTATAAGCACCTGTCATCTTCAAGTAATTCAAACTATGCCTAAAGGAGCTCGTAGGAGTGGGAAAATAGCCGGCTACTATTACTGTACACATGCCAGGGAGCAAAGTACACCTTAACATCAGCGACAGAAAGTGACAATTGGGAAGGAGCCGATCCGAGTGGCTGAGCCCCCCGAGAAAGTTCCTGGAGCTGTGACATGCAAGCGGCGAAACAGCTGCCACTAAACTTTCCAGAGCAAGCCCAGACCCCTTCCCCTGACCGGAGGGGAAAGGCAGCGGCTCCCCCCGAGCTGCACATCCCGCAGGAGCCAACTCCTGCCTTGGGCTCGCCAACGCTCTTTACCACCAAAAACCGCCTCACGTATCGCGAATCCCAGAATAAAGGTGATGCTGTCACCTCTTGCCACACGCAACTTTCGCGGGAGCGAGCCTCCCCGGCCCCAGCCCCGGCGGGACCCCGCACGGCCGGGCAGAGCCCCTCGCATCCCACCCCCGGCGCCTTCGCCTCCGGCGGGTACCGAGGCTGCT